>QLSR01000429.1:38808-88816 GCA_031780015.1 Citrullus colocynthis | reverse complement strand
TTTTTTTTTTTTTTTTTTTTTTTTTTTTTTTTTTTTTTTTTTTTTTTTTTTTTTTTTTTTTTTTTTTTTTTTTTTAATAATTAAAAATAGAAAGTTTTGATTAAACCAGTGCCAAATCAATGATTAAACCCAAACTCATTTAAGAACCCAAACAGGCTTAGTGATGCCATGAATTAATTTTAGGGAAAAGAAGTATTTTCTTGATACCAATCTTCAATATTTAAATGCTTTAACAGACTAGCTGCATTTGGTGAGATTGCGTTCATTCACACCATTTTTAAAATTTGTTTTTCTACTAACTTTTAAAAGATTCTTATAGAATCAACAATTACTTCCTACAAATTCTTGGTTTTTAATTTCAAAATTTTAAATTGATTAGTTCAATCTAACCGATTTTTTGTTTAAAAACTATCATATTTTTTTAATATAGAAAATCACATATTTCCCTTATATTTAACAAACAATCTAATTTAGAGACAACAAATTTAAATCTAAGATTATGATATAACACTTTTTTAAAAAAAATATTTAAGAATAAAAATTATGGAAAAAAAAAAAAACATTATGATAGCATGTCTAGTAGTGATTTTCTTTAACCACAACAATTAAGCATTATTTGTCAAATACTATAACCAATCTTTTTAAATGGTTAAAGTTGAAATTTACTAAACATATATATAAAAATAAGTGTTATTTTTTATTCAGAAATTAACAGTGTCATTATTAGATAAATATTGTGCGAATTTTGAAAAATTTGGCATAAATACTATCTTAAAAGTTTAATGTCAAGACCAATTAGCAATAAAAAGAGTAAATCATGTGTGAAGTCTATTTATTTATATTCTTTTTAAATGATTAAAGTTTGTAACAAAAATGATAATTAGTGAAATTTAACCTATTTAAATTGTATGCATGTTTTTTTTTGTCTTTTTATGGAAATAAGAGGTCGAGGGGACATTCCTTTAATTCGCACATATCAAAATCTAACCGACGAGAAATTGAGCAAAAGGTTCGCCGAATTAGTCTATTTTTTTTTCTTTTTTTTTTGCATATATCAATTGAAGGCTTCCGAAAAATGAAAATTTGTTTTTCAATTATTCTTTAATTAAATAAGAAAATACTAAATAATAGTAACTATCTCTTATCCTATTTGAGAGGATATATAACACATCTCATAATTATCTATTTCTAGCACGACCCTATGATGAATTAGAACCATAGGACCAAAGTTAAAAGTGAAATTTGAGCGCCAATAATATAAGAACAACAATAAAACTAGCCCATGCATCACGTTGACCTTACCGATACATTAGTTTTAAAAACAAACCAAATTAGCGGTAAATTCAAAACTTTTGAGGAAGAAAATTGAAACATATTATCTATGCTTAAGAAATTTTACTTGGGTCAACACATACAAGAGTCAGTATATGAATATAGCTTAATTGGTCAAAACCTCATATTTTCTATAAAAAAAAAATTAGAGGTGGGCTAGTTGTTTCAACCCTAATTAAAAGATTGATTGTAAAATTGAATTCAATACAAAAATGTGTATAATCTAGTATTCCCAGTTAGAAAACAATTGAAATACTAGTTTGTGTTATTGCATTACTTGAGGCAATTTGTCTTGGATCATGTCTACTCTTTTCAACAACATCTTGGTAGTCTGATCCATTTTCTTTGGAGAATATTTTGTTCTTATTTGTTGCAAATTTTGTGAAGCTATTTTTCCGGCTTCTGTCTCGATGAGAATCTTCTACCCATACGAATTTGTTTCTTTGTCTCTATCTTGGTGCTTTGGTGCCTTTTAGAGTTAACCCTTTTGATTAGTTTGACTGTTTGAGAGCATTAGGCTGAGATTTTGACAATTTGTCAAGAGGCAGTGTGAACCTCTTTGTGTGAGGCCATGGGAGTTGCTATTATATATTATTACAGGATTCTAAGTTCTATTTTTCAAAGGGATTCTCACACCTAGGAAAACCTAAGTAGCTTGTTTTGAAGTGTATTTCTAACAAGAGATGAAAGAAGTGATAGTGTAACAAGAGGAGTCTCAAACAGGGGAGTTTAAACTCTTTACTAGGAGTAAGTTGTTTGAAAATCACCATAAAGTCTGTCTAGAAGATAAGTATTTCATTGTAATCGCTTAACTCTATATTGAGTAACCAATCTTTGTTTCTATATTTATGTTATTTTCACCGTTTGATTTATTGTCTATTGTGTGTTGTCAATAATATTGTGTTTGACTTGTCTAGTCACATATTAGATTCACCTAATTTCAATTTGTCTAATCTTCTTGTAACATAGATTCATTTTGGTCTATCTATTTACTGACGATTTTGGTCCCTTCCTTTTCATTTAAGGACCAAAATAGTAACTTTTTGAAACTACAAGTATATATAGATACAAAGGAGCTATTTGAGGTACTGAGTTGAAATCTAAAGTCTAGAGTTAATATGTTTGTGGAGTTTATAAGTCTATGCGTTGGGATGCAGAGTTATTTAGTTCAAAGTTAGAAAGCTCCGAAAGTCTATGTTTGGAGTTTATTAAGTTAGGGATATTTGGTGCAGATTTTTGTAATCTTAAAAAAGTAAGATTTTCTAGTGGTTATTTTTTGTTGCTTAACTTTTATTTAGCTCTTCAATTGCACACATAGTTTTCCAAATTTTTAACACTTAATTGCTGCCAACTTTCTTTCTTTTTTTTTTGAGAAAATTGCTGTCAACTTAAACCTTAATATATATTTTACAATTTTTTACATGTAACCAACCATTGTACTTAGGTAGAAAAAACACTTTTATTTCACATAAATAACGAAATTACAATATACTTTCACATTAGTAGAATGTACGAGTGTAATATGAAAAAAAAAAAAAAAAAAAAAAGTAGGTCATCAAGAAGTTTAGAGCTTTTTACGACATCATATATAAAATTATAGGTTAGGGTTTATTATGCATGTATGTTGGTGTTGAGAATTCAATCAAGGTCCCACATTGGCTAGATGAGGGGAGATGATATAGGGAGGATGTCTATCTCCAATGATATGCTGTATTTTGGGTGAAACCAAAAGTCGTGAGAGTTTGTTTATGCCTGAACTGGACAAGATCATATCATCATGGAGATATTTGAGGGTATGTTGTCCCTAAAAAGTGAATATATTATGAGTGACCTTTTGATATATCAAAGCGCGAGGACCCTAACTTGGCCATGTTGGTAGAATCCTCGAGTGTTGAACAAAGAAGTGGAGAGTCTCAAAAGATGCAGTCATAGTGGTATCTATTAGTGGTTGAGCTTTCGAGCAGACGGTGAAATATTTTCAAACAACCATGTTGGTAGAATCCTCAAGTACTGATAAAAAAGTGAGTAGCTCAAAACATGTAGTCATAACACAATCATAGTGGTATCCGTTTGTGGTTGAACTTTTGAGCGGGTGGTGGAATGCTTTTCAAAAAGTCATTTGCATTTATAGAATTTTTATTAAAAAATACTATTTAAATTAAAAATATAAATGTATTTGGTTACATTTTCTTAAAAGTGTTTTTTATACACATGTTTGTTTAGTTTGACTATACGCTCAAAGCGTTTCTATAAAATTACTATATACGACCACTATTAAACACTATGAACTAATAATAATTTTAGTTTTATATTAAAAAATACCTTCACAAAGTTTTTTTTTCTTTTTTGAGTATATGATTGACTAAGTTGGTGTCGATCATCTCCAACAACTAACTTTAACGACAGAATAGTTGCATGAAGTTGGACGTTGGAGGTGGTTGATGGAGATGATAGTTAGAGGTGGTCATTGTCGGAGGTAATTACTAGAGGTGGTTATCGAAGTTTGGTCATTGGAGGTGTTCATTGCAATATGTTGCTGGAGTGAGGCATATGTAGTCATCGACAATGGCTGTTGCTGAAGTTGGGTATCAAAGTCAATTGAGGTCGTCGATGTGACCATGGAGATGGTCATCGAAGCATGGTTACCATCAGTGATTGTCATTTGTAGTGGTCGGTGAGCAGAGTCACTAAAAACATTGGAGGAAGAGAAAAAGAAAAAGGAGAAGTTAGATTTTTTTGACAAATGTTCAAACTTAAATAGTTCACACTATTAAAGTTGGTAAAGTTAAGTTATTTAACATTAACCTATAAAATTGGTGAAGGATTATAAATTAAACTAAATCAAACTGACCCAACCCAAGTCGACTCCCTGAACATCCCTAAAATAGTATTTAAATCTTTTAAATACCAACTCAACCCAACCATCGTTTGAGATGCATGTACTCACATAGCAACATCCAATACTCCAAGGGGAAAAAAGAAACAAAATGTAAACGCTAAAAAGCTGGCCAACTCGCAGCAACAATTCCATCCCTTCCTTTTCACAACTTTTTTTTTTGGTTTCCTCACACTATCACATGCACATTCCCCAATTCTCTTTTCAAAACTACTTTATTTATTTATTTGTTTGTTTATTTATTTATTTATTTATTTATTTATTTATTTATTTATTATTTATTTTTATTATTATTTTTTTCCATTTTATTTTCATTTATTTCCCTCCTTAGCTTTCACCATTAAAATTACTTTGCAACTTTCTTGTGTCTCTAAACACTCACCCACTCACTCCCATTTCTCCTCTTCCATTTGTCAGTACCTTTCACTTTCTTCAAACCCATTTTCAAACAAATCCCTAAACTTTTCCTCTCAGAATCTTCTTCTTCCTCCATTTCCAATGATTGCTAATTTCAAGCCTTCTTCTCATCCCTTACTAACTCTCAAGGATTCTACTTTCCATTTTCTCTCATCCCTTCCCACTTCTCTTCTTTCTCTTCTCCTTCTCTTCCTTTTGGTTTACAATGGCTTTCATGTTTTCTGTATTTCCCCACCCTCGTCGGAGAAGACGACTCCTCATCCCGATGGCTTCTCGCCGGAAAAACGATGGTCTAACCTTTCTTCTTCCGTTTCCACTTCAACCCATGTTTCCGTCGAAGAAAACAATCCACCGCCGATTCTAAAATCAAATTCCTCTGTTTTTCATGATCCCCACTTCAAAACCCGACGCGGTGGTGACTCTGCCGGCCGGCCGGCGAAGAGGGTCGGGAAGCATAAGCGCCGCCTGAGAAGTCTCCGGCCGGAAACAAGAGAAAACGAATTTTCAGCAAGGATTGAAGAGTTCTTCGGGGCGAATTCATGTAAGCTTAGATTCTTCATGACTTGGATTTCGTCATTGAATTCGTTTAGCGAAAGAGAATTATGGGCAATAAAGAGCATATTCAAAGCCCATGAATACGGAAATCCCTGTTTGGTTATCGTCTCAAATTCCCTCGATTCCACAAAAGGGAAACAAATTCTCAGCCCATTCTCGGAAAAGGGATTCTCCTTAATCGCAATTTCGCCGGATTTCGATTCAATTTTCAGAAACACTGAAGCAGAGCCATGGTTCAATCAACTCCGGCAAGGAATCATAAAACCCGGCGAAATTTCTTTGGGTCAAAACCTCTCAAACTTGCTCAGATTGGCTCTGTTATACAAATTCGGCGGCATTTACATCGACGCCGATGTGATAATTCTAAAGAACTTCACAAATCTCCGAAACGTAATTGGGGCTCAAACCATCGATTTGAAAACAGGGAATTGGAGCAGATTGAACAACGCAGTGATGATCTTCGACAAGAATCACCCACTTCTTCTTCAATTCATCCAAGAATTCGCCACAACATTCGACGGGAACAAATGGGGTCACAATGGACCATATTTAGTATCGAGAGTGATATCACGATTGAACCAAAATCCTGGGTTTAATCTGACTGTTCTTCCTCCATCGGCGTTTTACCCTGTTGTTTGGAACAAAATCAAAACTTTGTTTCAAGTTCCAAAAGATGCAGTTCATTTGAAATGGGTAATTGCAAAACTAAGATACATTCGATCCAAAAGTTTGGCTCTGCATTTGTGGAACAGCCATAGCCGAAAGCTTCAAGCCGAAAAAGGGAGCATTGTTGATATTATAATAACGATGAAATCATGAAATTATATTATAGAATTCAAAACTGTAACTTTAATTTTCTGGGAAATGTTTTTGTACTTTGTTTCGTGTAATTTAATGTAATAATGCAAAGAAAAGGTATGGAATTTAGACATCAAATTTTACTGTCGGAATTTTTCAAGGATTTTAAAAATCAATGTCATGAAAGAATTAAAATTGAAAGCGAATTCTCTTTGTCCAATCAATGGAGGCCATCTACTACTGTGGGTGTGCATTTATAACTTATAAGCCTATGGTTGTGTCTTTTTAATTACAATATTATCTTCAAACTTTCAAATGCCAAACTTATTATTATACTTTATTGACCACATCCATTTTATTAGAAAAGATCTTTTAAGCTTATAGGTGCACTATACTCATATTTTAGGATTCATTTTATTTTAGTATCTTTCTACTTATAAATACTTATATTTAGTAATTGTAATTTCAATTTTTGTTTTGTTTCTCATATATTTTGCCACTAGCAGTAGGGTAATATATTTTTCACTTTGTCCTTTTTTACTCTTTATGAAATTGTTATTATTATTTTACTTTTACGAAAGTTTTATTAAAAAGTTTAGAAAAATATCCATTTATAACTTTGAACTTTAGGGATTGTATTAATTTAAGTACTAAATTAATAATCGTATCAATTTAAATTTTGGATGTAAGTGTATCAATTTACCTCATTTATTGTGTTCTATTTGGAAAAGCTTTGCGTGAAACTTATAATTATATCAATTAAATCTTTAAACTTTTATAAATGAATTAATTTAATTCTTTGTTAAAATTTTCTTTGATAATCGTTCATGCATTTACTCTATCATTCGTTTTGTAAAATCGACATGTGAAGAAACCTACCCACGTTTGAGAATAAATGCATGGATGATTTGCAAAAGTAATCATAATTAAGGGTTTATATTGATTGACTTATGAAAATTTAAGAGTTTAATTTACTCAAATTATAAGTTCGGTATGATATTGATCGAACAAAATTTGGATGACGGTGTAAATTGTTACACCTACCAAAGTTGAGAATTTAAATTGCTACAACCTAAAGCTTAAGGGTATAAGTTGAATTGTTCTAAAAACCAACACTTTGAACTAAACATAGAGGACTAATTTTAAATTTTATTAAAAATTTAGGGACAAAACATAAACATTTAAAAGTACAATAACTATAATAAACTAAGTTAAAAATACTGGAATTAAAATGATATCTTGACGAGAAAAATGTTTTATGGTATTTTAGAATAAATTATCTCTAACAAACGATGCAAGTATCTGGAAGCATTTGTCTTTTGTGCTAATAATAGTTATAGGATTAAACCGTGACCTTTGAGATTATAGTTGGTTGCTTATGTACTGAACTATGTTTTTATTGAAAATCTATCTGTATTATTCCAGAATGAAAGGGTGAAGAATGAATAATAATAATAATAATAATAATAAATCTGTATATATAAACAATGAATAATAAAAAAAAATGGTGAAGTTTCAAGAGTTGGATTAACTAGAGAAGTAGAACTCCAGCTCCAGCAACTGGTCAGTGAACTATCTACTTTAGGACAGCTGGTTTGGGTTGATTTAATTAGATAAGACATAAATTTGGTGTTGATTGATCTTCTTAAAAGATGCATATTACACATGGGTTACCTATAAACTAGGCAACATAAGTATTATATAAACTTATTTTAATTCCATTCCATGTAGTAAAATACAGCTATTTGAATACTTTTGCCAAATATGATGAACTGTAACGATCTTTGAAATTAATGAAAAAGTTGTTAAAGGTGTTTTTTTTTTTTTTTTTTTTTTTTTTTTTTTTGGAAAATTGCACGAAATGACCAAAAAATAAAAAATTTATCTATGGATGACCCACTCCCAAAAACTTTATCATAAGTGACCTTTTGGCCACGGAAATACCAATTTTACCCCCGAAATTAAAATAGCCCAAAACTTTCTCTCTCCCCGAAATTGATTGCATTGAACGCCAAAGCCTTCATCACCAACATTTTCCAGAATCATTCAATGTCAACTACCATTATACCAATAAAATTGAATGCAAGGATACTAATGGACGGTCGCTCTCACACATTCTTCCATTATTCCATTGTGTTCTGCGAGTATCACAAACATCCGGACGAACTTCTTCTTCCATTTTTCTCTGTGAGTTACAGCGTCTGTTGCTTTTTTCATGTTCGTTTCAGCAACATCGTGGATTAGAATCAGAAACACAGAGAATGTAAGTATTTCTCTTCCTATATCGTATAGTTCTATATAAAAGGTCGCTTATGTAGAAGTAAACGATCGATTATCTTCATATAGTCGATCAATTATAGTTAACTAAGCGATCGCCTACACTATTCTCAACGATCGCATACACGATATTAGGCGATCGCTTACACATTATGTATGCGATCGCTTATCATGATACTAGGCGATTGCTTAATCCATCACCAGACGATCGCATACATGATACTAGGCAATTGCTTAATCCATCACCAGGTGATCGCATACATGATACTAGGTGATCACTTAGTCCATCACCAGGCGATCACATACATGATATTAGGCGATCGTTTACATTTGCCTATGACTTACATTTTACTAGGTGATTGCTCCGTTTTTATCTTTTCTGAGGATCATTTCTAACCAAAAACCTTAACTTCTCTGCAGGTCAATGAATCTACTTCGCATCTTTGTGCAATTTTTTAAGGAATGAGATCAGTCCGGATGCAACTATGTTGGAGGTCAAATGAAAGGTCTGAAAATCAGAAAAGATATAACCTGTAGTGAATTAGTTAGCATACTGCATGAACGACTGAACATTGATCCTTACCTGTTCGATATACACATCAAGTGCTGTTATAATCTGTTGGTCCAAGTTCCTTCAATTGACATAGTAGACGATGAAGATCTTAATTTTTTTCTAGAAGGAAGTGATGCATCTCGGATGCCATTGTTTGTATCACTTACACCTCACGAGAGGCATGGAGTACATGACATGCATGAAGAATGTAATCCAACACCTGAAGCAGTTCTAAGCATTCCAACATATGATTTTCACACCAAGTCATCATTGGAGAAGAATGTTGAGGCATGCAACCTGGGGGATGACAGAAGTGAAGAATGGGTTGGTCAAAGTATTCCGACATATGACGTGTACGAATAGTGGTCAATACCACAGACAATCTCAACCCCATCTGTGGCAATACCATCCGTTCAAGTGCCCCCCACTATCCCAACCCAACCATTCGTAGACATAGCCGGACCATCAAATGACCCATCATATGATAACTTCATCACAATCCCCCACGATTATTTGAGCGACGAAGATATAAGGGAAGGTCAGATTTTCTTCTCCAAATTATGACCTGTCAGTTAAATTATCGATACTCACTATAAAGAAGAACTTTGGATACCGTGTAAAGAAGTCTACGAAGGGTTTGCTGACAGTACGGTGTTTGGTTGAGGGATGCAATTGGAGAGTCCGTGCAAAAAATTTGGAAGGAAGCGGTTCTTTCAAAGTGATGAAGTATTCGAGTGCCCATACATGTTCCCTTGAGATGAGGACAGGTAATCACCAACAAGCTAAGATCAGCGATACTTTAAGTACGTCTACATGGCGTTTGGTCCGTGCATTAGAGGATTCTTGAACTGCATCCGTCCTATCATGGTTGTCGACGGTACTCATTTGCATGAGAAATATAAAGGTATGTTGTTGATAGCAATATGTATTAATGGCAACAACAACATATATCCAATTGCTTTTGGTATCATAAACGGCGAGAACGATGCATCCTGGCTTTGGTTCATGACCCACTTGAAGGCATCCATCGGAGACATCCCTAACTTGGTGATTATATTAGATCGTCACATATTCATCGGGAAGGCTGTATCAAGCATATTCCCAGAAGCATTCCATGCACTGTGTATATACCACATTCGAAATAACTTGATGGATAAGTTCAAGAATAAGGACATAATTCTACATTTCTACCTAGCAGCCAAGGCCTACAGGATGTTTAAGTTTCAAATATATTGGTCTAAGCTTCAAAGATATCCCTGGGTGACAGCCTACCTTGAAGAGATTGGATTACAACGGTGGGCACGGGTGTACCAAGTCTTTTGTAGGTATGACAAGATGACAACGAATATAGTAGAATGCCTCAATGGAGTTTTACAAGACATGAGGGAACTGCCTATTACGAAGCTTCTTGAGCATATTCGGGTTGGTTACAGAGTTGGTTCTATGTCTGACGTACACATGTCATGGTATGCACAAACCTTGTAACCGACTATGCAATGACTATCCAAAAAGAGGTTGAATCGGTGTCCAAAACGTATCGTGTATCTCCAGTGGACATGTATGTGCTAAATGTTGACGATGGACATCTTGGTGGGCTGGTTGATCTCCGTTCACGAACATGTACGTGTATGGAATTCAATTGTATGGAGATTCCATGTTCACACGTAGTAGTTGCGGCAGCCATACGGAATATTAAAGTCCAAACATTGTGCTCAAAGTGGTTCACAATAGAGTGTGTGCTTGTCACTTATGCTGAACCGATATGCCCAGTTGGCCATCGACAAGAGTGGAGACAAAGACCTGATTTCGATGACTTTGAAATCTTACCATCCGCGAAAGGTGTCAAGCGTAGGTCGACGGTAGACCATTAGAATACTGTCTACTGGTGAGGAGCCACGACAAGTACATAAGTGTACGCGATGTGGTTAGGGACACAACAGAAAAACATGCCGGTAGCCACTGATAATGCTTGCCACGGGGACGCATGGGATGCATGAAATGTGAATATAAGCCACGGGGATGCATGGGATGCAAGAACTTTGGATATCGTGTAAATGTTTTGTAAATGTTTCGAAATTAATATAATTAGATTATCTATAAGTGTCTCAATTTTCATTTCAAATTATTTCGACCTCTTACTTTATAGATAATTTTAAGATGTATATATAAGTGAAGAGTAATATTGTAATTGTAAAAAAAAACGAATTGATATAATCACCAAGTCTAAATGATCGCTTAGTATATATTAAACGATCGCTTATAACACGTCTAAATGATCGTCTACTGTATATTAAGTGATCGTTAGTGTATATTAAACAATCGCTTAGTATATATTAAACGATCTCTTAGAACACGTCTAAACCATCGTCTACTGTATATTAAGCTATCGTTTGTGTATTGTATATTTAAGTGATCGCTTAATATCTATTAAGCGATCGTTCAGTGTATATTAAATGATCGTTTAGTATATATTAAACGATCGCTTATTACATCTATTGTAATACGAGAAATGGATTAAATTAAGTATAATTAGAATAGATGTACACGAATACTTGCAATTGATAAAACAATTGGATTAAATTAAGTATAATAATAATAGATGTATCATTGTTTACTATAAAAATTTGTTTACCCATAATTCGGCTACATATTGTTTCCTAAATATAGGCATATTGTTCAAAATTCAACTATCTCTATTAGTATTCGTTACAAGATACTCTAAAAATTTACAAGAAAAAATCCCATAGTTGAGGGATTTTGTCACACCAATTCCTGAACTACCCTCCTGTAGCCCGAGACGAAGCGTGAGGACAGCAGTCATTGACCCTATTATCGACTTCTACTGTCGAACTTCCCTTATGCCCATTTAACCACACCTTCTAGGACGGCGATACATTAACTCTTGACAAACCTCGACTCCGATCGACAACGGGAACTGTCATGCTACCTGAAAAATGAAAAACATATAAAAGGGTGAGCTAAAAGCCCAATGAGTGACAGATTCTGTAAAACTATCTTTAGTTCGAAAGAGGCATGTTCAAAATATTGTACACCATAATCAAAAAACATGGATTCAAATCATCATTACCGCAAAAATCGTACTTTCCAACTTCTTAATCAAATAACATAAGTACATTCCAGAATAGTTGTACATGAAATCAATTTATTCTTTAACAATTTCCCTTAGTTGAGGCGAAGCAAGACTCAACGCTCTCAACGTCGAAAACCTTTTTAGAAATTTCCCTTAGTTGAGGCGGAGCTAAACTCAACGCTCTCAACGTCAAAAACATCCTTAGTTGGGGTGGAGCAAGACTCAACACACCCAACGTCGAAATCATTCTTGGCTCGATGCGGAGCAAAACTCGACGCACCAGCAATATCAACCTCTATGTGCACATAGGAATATAGCGGGTTGTCCAAGTACCTTCTACATGTCCTTCAGTATTAGGTCCCGGGGAAACTCACATGCCTTCTCATGTCCTTCAGCATTGAGTCTCCTTTAAAACATTTTAGAAACCAACATTTCACATAATTAGTTCATATGAAACATTTCATGAAAAATAAGATATTTCTCGGTAAACCACATCTCACAACATGCTTTTCAACAACTTACAGAAAACATATAAGACATGTCTTGTGAACTATATATTCAAGCATTATGTTTTTCAAATAAACACTTTTCATCAATTCATAGCTCAGAATAAAATCAGAATAACATTTCCAATAAAACATTTTCAAAGAAAGAAAGGTGTCACTCACTAAACACTTTAAAGATAGTTTCTCCTCTATCCCGCTATTTCCTCTTTCCCAAGCTTCTTGGACATAGCGTTCTAACCCTGGAACACAAGGCCTTATATTCCACTGGCTGCTGGGTTGGTCGCAACCCTACCTTTGGACGCAAGGTTGATAGCTAACGCGAGGTGCTTCCCAACCCCTTAGACGCAAGATAACCTCTTTAACACAAGGCCTTATATTCCAATGGCTGCTCGGTTGGTCGCGACCCTACCTTTGGACGCAAGGTTGATAGCTAACGCGAGGTGCTTCCCAACCCCTTAGACGCAAGATAACCTCTTTAACACAAGATATAGCTAAGATGTTAAAATATCTTCTCTCTTAGCTGCAGACTTCTACTACAGACGCAAGGATTCTTCCTTTCTCTCAAGAATTCTTACTTCAGCATCATCCGTCACTCCTTTTCTCTCAAGATCCTATTTATAGCTTTGGAGTAGAGGGCTGGTCATACTACTTCTCATCTCTTTCTGCCACTTGTTTCCACATGTCACGCTACAACTTAACCAACCATGTATTTATCCAAGCGTCACCTTACATGCAATACTTAACATGCCTTCTAACACCTCCCGCTTATAAGGTGTCAAGTTTATATGAAGCCACCTAACCTTTATAAGCTTATCTCATATGACCAACATATTATAATATACAAACTATTCATTCAATCATACTGCCCCTATGCGTCCACTGATTTCCTTTAAGGTTTTAGCTTCATTATTTACTTTCTTTGCTCTTCGCCATAATACCTTTGAACCCGTTTCTCCATCGCTTACTACTAGGCATCAATGTCCCAAACGCATACTACAACCTTACCGCAGCGTACCATACGTCCAACTTTCTTCCCTTTAAGCTCCTGGTTACATCCTATGCGTTTACTCAAAAATCAAAGTTATGTTTCCATTTACCATGGAATTGAGCTCCTCAACGCATAGCGCATAGCAACCCTTTGATCATAGTTACCTTAAACACTAAATGTCCTTATTTTTGGGCATAGACTTCTTTATCAACACCAAAATTCTTACTAACGCATAATAAACCTTCAACGCATGCTGCTCACGCCTTAAGATTCCTCGGCTTCTATTTTCTTTCTAGCTTAACACCTCCAAAAACTAATCTCATAACTTGTTAATTTCCAAGACTAAGTGTGAGCCATGCGTTTCCTCTTTTTCCTAATTTTTGTTTCCCTTTTCAAAATTCAGTATCAAATTCCCTCCAAATTAAGGTACCAGGCTTTAATGTTTTACCATCTATGCATTAACCAGACTATGCTAAAAAATACATCTAAATGTTTAACTAATTCCCAAACTATGTCTTCCATCCTTCATTCTCACTCTTAGTGGAATATCCATTCTTTTCCTAATATTATGCGTTCAACAAGTCTTACTTCTTTTCTTACTAGCCATCTTAAGAATTCCGAGTTAGGGTCTTACAGATTTGTCCCACTGAAACGTAGCCCTGGATCGCTTCACTTCCCATGGCCGGTACTTGAAATTTGGAAGGTTCGTGTCGAATTCACCGACTATCAAAATTAATGGTATGTCCCCGCTAAGCAGCTAGAGTCTTGGGTTCACAATGTCCGTACAGATGTAGTCTGGCATGGAGTTGAAGACGAAGATCGTGGACTCCTGAAGGTCGATTGCAGCCATGAGCCAATGCTCATTTATGTTGATTGGCCCAAACACGAAATCCACCTCCGACCATGTAGGCTTGTAGCCTTCGTTTAGGCCGTGTGCAAACTTGAGGAATGTCAAGTGCATAGCCCAAAAATCGGCGTGTGCAACCTTGTTGGTCCAAGGCTCCACTGTCCTGTCGTGCATGACCACACCATCAGGTCGTATATTGCATGAGATTCCTTCAATATTCGTGAGGGAATCCTGTAGAAAATCAAAGGTTAGATAAAATAACAATAACAATCGGTCAAATTACAAAACAAGTTCAGGTTTACATACCATAAATGCAGTGTTCACCACCATGAATTGAAGTGAACACAAATCGGGCCGAGAGTGAAGCTTCCGGTGAATGTGGAGCACTAGTATGTCCATATTCTACAGAAAATAATGTAAAAGTTTAGTAATAGCAATTGAATTACTAAACGATCGTTTATGATTTCATAAGCAATCGCTTACTAAACATAAACGAACGTTTAGAGTTTACTAAACGATCGCATAGTTTTGTCTACGCGATCGCTTATATAATCCTAAACGATCACTTATATATTAGGCGATCACTTAGGATTATATAAGCGATCACGTAGACAGAACTATGTGATCGCTTAATGTTATCTAAGCGATAAGTCGAAGTTTAAAGGAAAACTTACGTCCCCAATCACCTATGTATTCTTCTTAAGGGTTCGGAAGAATTCCTTAGTCCGAGAGGCGTATACGACTGTCCTCTTCGTCCTTTGTCTTCAGAGTGCTCCTCCACTTCTTGTATGCAGACCACAGCACATTCGAAATTGGGAACAAGGGGTCATACACTCGGACCAATCTGAAGAGAAAGTTGGGGACAAGGACTACTGTTTTGGGTTGGGGTTGAGGTTGGGAAGGTTGAGGTTTGAAAGGTTGTGACATTTGGAGAGTTAGTTGAGGAGGTTGGGAAGGTTGAGGTTTGGAAGGTTGTGAAGTTTGGGGAGTTGGTTGAGAAGGTTGGAAAGGTGGAGGTTGGGAAAGTTAAGGTTTGGAAGGTTGTGAAGTTTGGAGAGTTGGTTGAGGAGGTTGGGAAGGTAGAGGTTGGGAAGGTGGAGGTTTGGAAGGTTCAGAAGGTAGTGGTTGAGGTTGGGTTGGTTTGGAAGTTGGGTGGGGAAGTTGGGGTTGAGGTGGGATCGGTAGGGAAGGGGGACCGGTTTTAGAGGATGTTGGCTCCCTCTTCTGCCTCTTCACATCCTCTGGTGAAAACCTCATCGGCTTAGATTTCTTTCGACGGTCAAGCATCACCTTATGTTCCTATACAACAAGGGAATTCTGTTAGAATAAATATGTAAATAATGTGTATATGAAATTACATCACATAAATACCTTGGCCATTTCGGCTGGGGTTGTCAAGTCTCCTATGCTCCTCATGTTGAATGATTGAGTGGGGAGCACTTCAATGGGGAGCTCTTCGACAGAGGGTGGCTGTGTCGCAGGGTGGTCGATTGGTGTGGATTCTTTAGTGGTGGCGATAGTGGTTTCTTCCTCTGTGGGTTGATCGTAAACCACTATCGTCATTTCCTCCGTCTCTCCTCCTTTGTGACCCCCGCCACACCTTTCTTCCTCGGTGGGTTGGTCTTTAGCTTGACCATCTCCACCACCACCCTCGTTCTCCCCATTGTCTTCTTTGTCGTCATCGTTGCCACTCTAAATCAGACAAACAAAGTAATATGTTAGACAAATGCTCAACAATCACATACAAAAGCTAAATGATCGCATACAAGTGATAAGCGATCGCATACAAATGATAAGTGATCGCAAAGTAACAGTTAAGCGATGGCTTATCATTTGTATGCGATCGCATAAAAATGCTAAGTGATTGCTTAACTGTTACTATGCGACTAAGATTAATAAAAAAAAACAATCGGAAGGAATAAAATCTAACCTGGCATAAACGCTCGATAAACTTCCTCAGGTTGTCCATTCGCTGGCTTGAATGGTCGTGCTGCTCACAAACCATTGTCGTCAAGTTCGCCAAGTCGGTGCAAACTGCAGATATCTCCTTCGACAGCACTTTATACGACCTTGAGTGCCTGTGCCTCCTGGAGGTGGGGTGTCTCTCAGACGTCTCGACGCGCTTTTTCTTCCTCCTCTAACCACTAGACTGCCTCGGAAGAGGACTCGGGTCGGCCTCCATAACCGGCTGCTCAACTTGTTCTTGTGGCAGAAGGGGTTCAACTTGAATTTCAGTTGGCTGCTCGAGCTGGTCTTCTTCGTGAGAGGACACATGTTGGCCTGCCTTAGTGTCAGCCGACGGCTGATCTCTTGACGCAGGGTTGAAACATGGCATCAACTCAACCCCCTTTACTCTATCCTCCTTATAACTCAGTTCATTCGGCGAAGGCACAAGTCTCACTCGAACGATCGTCTGTAATGCAAACAACTAATCAATAATAAAAAGGTGAGTAAAGGATCGCATGGAATAATGTAAACGTTCGCCTAGATAATCTAAACGATCGCTTATATCGTACTAAGCGATCGCATACATATACTAGGCGATCGCATAATCTATACGAGCACTTATTATAAACTCATTAATCATTTAGATTATCTATACGATCGTTGATATACATCTACGATCATGTAGACGTATATCAACGATCGTTTAGATTATCTAAGCGATCGGTTAAAATTACTAACCGATGAGTTACCTTTTTGAGTTGGAAGACATTCCTCTTCAACGACTTGTACGATGGAGGCTGAGAACATGTTCACCTCAGAATTCGTGGAATGACAATTTTGCTTGATTTGGTAGCCACGAACTTGTTGGAAGTGGATAATATCTCGTACTCCCACACCTATAACACAACATAAACGGATTAGGCTATGGATTACGCTAATTATAGAAGTATAATTGAAATGTAAATTGGAGTAAATCGTACCTGGAATGCAAGTACATATCCTTTGATGCAATAGTATGTGGTGTACTTAGGGTTGTCTGCCTTCTTGATATCATGCGCCTCTTTCTTTTCGCGCATGATAGTCTTCATGCTAGTCAACAACCGGTTGAAGAAGACAGACGACCAATTCGTAGTTGGCAAAAACTTTGGAGTTATCCACAATCCCAACAGTCTTCATGTTGAATTGTGTCTTCTTGTCTTTGCCCATCATAACCGTCTCGATACTGGGCAAGGGCTACCTTCACGACGTTTTGATCATTCGTAAATCTTATCTTCTCGAAGGCAACCTCGACATCCTTGACCAGCTTTTCTTTCTTATCATTCGGGTACCTAGGTCCAAGGATGAGACGCCGTAGTCTCTCACTGAATGTATCTCGTTCGTCCGTTTCTTCCGTCGGCCACAGACCGATTATGAAATTGAAGTCATCTTGGGTGAAGGTAACCTTCTTCCCCAAAATATTGAAGCTTATTGAGTCGGGGCTATCCTTCCTCACCTCCCGTAGCAAGAAGTGATGGAATAGCTATCCATTGAACACCAGGTCCACATCCAGCAGTGGACCAAATCTGATCAGTGGTCGGTTTGCTCTTGATCAGGGAGCTGGTTTTGTGGACCATGCAGGAGACGGTGGCAAGGAAGTACTTGTCCTTAGATACCGCAATTATCAACCTACAAAAAGAAAATGCAGTACAACATCAGTTTAACATATTAAAAACGTCTAAACAATCGCTTATTAAACATTAAACAATCGCTTATTAATTACTAAGCGATTGTTTAGATTACTACGAAATCGCTTAGTAAAGCGATCACTTAGTCCAAGCCATCTCTTACTAAGCGATCTCGTATCGTACTAAACGATCGTTTACTAATCTAAGCGATCTCTTAGTAATCTAAACGATTGCTTAGTAATCTAAATGATCGCTTAGTCGTATAACTTAGACTAGGCGATTGTTTATTCTAGACCAAGAGATTGTTTCATCAAAGTTCAGCGATCTCTTGAGCTATGCTAAGCGATCTTTAAGCCTGTTGTAAGCGATCGTTAAGCTTGTTGTGAGCGATCTTGAACCTAGTATGGGCTTACCTTTTAGATGAAGTAGAAGACGACGAGGAGGAAGAAAACGAAGACGAACCATTCGGGAAAAGCAAAAGGTTCAGAAGGTTTAGAGAGAAAGCGGAAAGGTTGAGAGAGAAAGGGAAAGGTTCAAAGAGAAAGCAAAAGCGAAAAGGTTGAAAGGGAAATTAGGGAAGTTCAGAGAGAAAGCGGGAAATGTTGAGAGAGAAAGCGAAAGGTTCTGAAAGAAAGCGAAAGCGGAAAAGTTTTCCAATAGGTAGGAGGTGACTTTTAAAGAAAAAATGGAAAGGCACGTTTTGCGCTGTTTTAATTTTGGGGTGTAAAATTGGTATTTCACGTAGCCAAAAGGTCACTTATGATAAAGTTTTTGGGAGTGGGTCATCCATAGATAAGTTTTTAGTTTTTGGGTCATTTCGTGCAATTTTCCGTTTTTTGACTTAGAAAAGTTTGAATTTGGGTGATCCTAAGTTCGGAGTGCACAAAGGAATATGTTATATAAACTTAAACTTTGTGTAATTTGTATTTGGTTTATGGATTTGTAGTTTGGTAAAGAATAGTATGTAGTATAAAAAATGTTGATTTAGGCCGTAATGAAAATTGGTGTAATTGTAATAGAAATCCATTGATGGATCAATTGTAATGAGTTTGAATCGCAAATGTAATTGTATTGCTTTTGATCGCATTTACTTAAAATTATGAAATTTGTCACATTTATTGTTAATGTTACTGTTACCTTTACCTCTGAGGGTCAAACGATAACGGTAATGGTAATGGTAACAGTAAATGTGTCAAAATTCATAATCTTTTCTTTTGAACAGTTACAATTATGGTAACGGTAACGATGCAACGTAATTTCTAAATGCAATTGAATTGAGCATCCTCTGTTGTGTCAATCAGTTTGCGTTTTTTGATTAGAGATTTTGAAGTGGATCATGTATCAAGTATAAACGCAGAATACAAGTAAACAACACCAAAAATAATTAGATTAGAGACCACATGTCACATTACCATTAATTTATTACATTTTCACTAAGGTAAATGTGGGCTTAGTTCAAGTTTCATACTTTAACCTATTAGATATTTAGGTTAAACATTCAGCTAGTAGGCCATACTGTCAATGTTGTTCTTGGGCTTTGTACTCGCACATTGATATCTCTCATCGTGTTTTTGTGGTAAATTTGTTGAGCCCAAAGATCAAATCCAATAGAAAAGGCAACAATTTGAGCACAAAATAAATGGACTAAATTTGTCAATGACACAGTCCAAACTGTAGTAGAGTTGTATTAATATTTCTTTACGTTTCTTTGTTTCCCTGCTTACTAATTTTACTCTTGTTTTCTAGAAAAAGGTAAAATTTCATCATTCTTATTTGGTAACAGTCAAGGGTAAATTTCACATTTCCAAACTCACCAAGTTACAGAAAGGATTAACTAACTTCAGATGTAAGCTTTCATGATCTCTAAAGTTCCCATCTATAAATACCATTGAGAGTTCAATCTAATATGCAAAATGAGGTAGTCAGATGGGTGGTCGATACGATCATGACGATAGTAACAAAGACGGAAAAGGATTAGCTTAGTTATCCTAAAGGAACATAGCCATTGACACAGGCACATACCACAAACCACAACATGAAATCTTCACTCAACTATCAAATCATATTTGTACATCTGCATTCAACATGTAATCTGTCACTCCCAGTGGTTCATTTTTCACATCATCAAGTCACACATGTTTGACAAAATCCTGTAACCCCCAATTCTAGCAAATGAGCTCCTCACCTTCTATAGGGTTGCCATTCTAATGCCAGTGTCTTTGGCAAAGGAGGAAGTCTGGTCATGAGCCTTGGAAAAGCTAACATAGAACAGCTCTGATGTTAAACATGTGAAGACGATAAAAGCAGCCCCGGCCCCAAACACTCCCCTCCTTAGCATTTTGCATGAAATTTGCTCGTTCATCAGAGAACTCACATATTTGGTGTGATAGGCATTTCGCACCGATGCGGCCAGCAGGCAGATCTCAGCAATGGCAAAACATATCCTGAAATGTCCATCATGAAATGCAATCCACCAGAAACAAAGTTTTGAGTTTGATTTTGATCCTCCAACATTGAAAAACACACAAATGTCTCTCATATCATAACCAGTGTCAGTCGAAACAAACTCTAGCTCAAATTCTACAAGTAGTCGATTAGCTTCATTCATGTTTCTCCATAGTTATAACATGTTAAATGATCTTTTGTAACATAAAGTAAACATTTGAAATCAGATTATAATTTGGCCGTTTATGTAACACATTGAAGAGCCAGTAGGGCCCAGATGCCTCTAAGTGGTCTAAACAAACGAGGATCTTTGCCTAAAACGTTATGTTCTACTCAAATGCGTGATGTGTTGGTTTCCTTTACCATTTCATGAGATAATATAGGGATTTAGGTTTACGCCTATCAACCTAAATCCTAATGAGGGAAGAAGGCGGTTCAAAATCTTCCTACTCATAGTCAAAGTCAAGCACAACAAAACTAGTAAATTTTGAAGGTTGAGCAATCAAATATACCAGCAAGTGATGAAAAGAGTAATTGCCCAAGCCCTCGAACCGCTGGGTCGCAAGGCTCTCCCACAGCATAAGCATCGACTTGCCACCATTACAATCACTTGGCTAGCAAATAGGACCAGAAGTGAACCCACACCTAATCCAGTTGCAATATCAGAATCATAGGCACAGAATTTAGAATTGCCTGATTGAACGACCGTGGCCTGCCAAAGAAGGATCGGTTTTGGGAATAAGATACACACATCATACTCCAGTCATATCTTCACTTCCAAATAACATTAGGATCAGAATCATGAGCCCTAATATCATAAACTTAAAGAACCAAACTGTTCATATATGACTTAGACTACTAACACAAAAAAGAACCCAAAAATGGGATTCCTAAGGCTTAAACTACTTCAGGCCACAGGGTGCAGTAAATCAAATTTGTCTTCTCTTTTATCTGTAATAAGCCGTTTCATCTCATACTAAGCAGAATCATTAGCTAAAAATTCCCTCTCCGGTAGATTGCATAACAGAGATCAAAATTTCTTCTAGTTAATCACAAGCTGGTGACCTAAAGAATTGTATTTATAACCTAACCCAGTCACCGAGCCATTTCAGCACAGCCAGTATTAAAATCACAAACCCTTTCAAATTTCCAATGATACTTCTCAGAAAAACAACATTCATGGAACAATAAAAACGATTAATAGAAAGTTCGAAGAAATACAAAAAACTTACAGTGGTTCTTCTCTGCTCTGCAGCAACAGCAAGTGCAAAAGCAACAATATCAAAGATAAACACCACAATCAAAACGATCATACCCATGATTCAAAGATCCAGCAACCTTACAAACACACCAAATTCCTGTAATTACAACGAGAAACCCAAGAAGGAAAACAACCAGAAAACTTGGAAATCGTCGAACAAACAAAAATTCAAAATTCAGAGAGGAAAGAAGGAAACCAACTTCGAAACTTACAGCTCGCAAATGGGTTTTAGTTGAAGAGGGTTATAAGAAGAAGAAGGAATGGGAAAATCAAAGGGCCGTGAGCTCTGCAATAACTTCGGCTTTTTGTTTGGCGCGGGTAGAAGAAAGGAAAGTGATGGCATTTCTTTGAGCAGCTTATTTATTAATTTAAAATTTTAAACTTTGTGATTCTTAGTTCTTGCCTTTTGAATAAAAAAAAAAAGTTACGTTTGCGTTTGTGTCGCGTGGTTTACACGCTTTCAAAAGATGGTCAATTAAGTTGACAAATGGTAAGGCGTGGAATACACGTGCAGGAAAAGTGTTTGGGTTTTGCTTTGGAGTTAAGGAATTGATTCTGAGCCGTCGATTCAGATCATTAGGAAATCAATGCACGTAATTGCAAAAAACACAATTTATCTGACCCTTAATTGGACAAACAGTTGTTTCACTTCCAATTATACCATTTCCGTTTCGGTTCTCTCGTAATAATTAATACTTTATTATTGTTTAAAAATAAAATAATTAATACTTATCCATTTGGAATGCTTAATATGATTTTTGTCACTTACTCCCTAACCATTATTATTATTTTTTTTCCTTTTGGAGACAATTACAATGGTAGCGAAAGAGATTAGATATTTACAATTCTAGCAATATTTTTCTTATTTTATATTTGCATATTTGACCAACTTTTCAAATTTGATTTTCATTGTCTAATTCTATATTACAACGGTAGCAAAAAAGATTAGCATAATTTATAATTCTCATATTTTTCTTATTTTTTATTTGCATGTATCACAACCTTTTTAAATTTTATTTTCATTCTTTTAGTTATACTAATTTTATGTTATATTTTATATTTAGAATATTATTAGTATATTTGATATGAATTTTAAATGAGTATTGATATACTATTGAAACACCAATGTTATAATTGAAATTATAATTAAAAAAAAAAGCAGTGGTACACTATTGATAGACTAATGATATACTTGAAATCATAAATTTTAATAATATCCTATTGATACACACTGATATTATATTTCAAATGCATTTTGAATAAGTGTTGATATACTACTAATACATTAATGATCAGATATTTCAATTGCATTTTGAATGAATATCGATATACTATTGAAACACCAATAATGTTAAATAAACTTTGAATGATTTATGATTTTGACAAGTGTTTATTGATAAACTACTAATACACAAATGTTTGTCGAAAAAATATTAATAACACTAATGATATACTTGAAATGTAGTTTAAATAAGTATTTATCATCGATAAACTATCGATGCACCAATATTTGAAATTTCATTTCAAATGAGTGTTGATATATTATTGATATACCAATGAAGTATACTTGAAATACATTTTAATGAGTAATGATATACTATTGATACATAAATGTTATACTCTAAATAAAATTTGAATGAGTGTTAATATATTACTGATACACTAATGTTAACATTGAAATTGCATTTAAGATGAGTGTGATAGGGATTTAAAACTATTCACCCTAGTATCTTGCAGAACATTTTGAGATGAAAGACTTAGGATCACTAAATTATTTTCTTAGCTTCAAGGTTTCAACACACTCTAATGGTTACTTGTTGTCCCAAGCTAAATATACCTCTGATCTGTTGGCTCGTTTGGGCATCACTGACTCTACCACAACCCCAACACCATTTGATTCCAATGTTCAATTAACTTTGTTCGATGGTGTTCCTTTCGAAGATGCCAATCAGTACCAACAATTTTTTGGCAGCCTTATTTATCTCAAGACATTGCATATGATGTTCATATTTTTAGTTAGTTCATGGCTACTCTATGAACCATACATTTTGTTGCAATTCTTCGTATCCTTCGTTATGTCAAAGATACTTTGGGACATGCTCTTTAGTTCTCTTCTCAGTCATCCCTTGTATTATCAGGCTACTCAGATGTTGATTGAGCTGGTGATCCCACTAATCGACGCTCCACCAAAGGTTACTGCTTCTACCTTGGCGATTCTCTTATCTTTTGGCGGAGTAAGAAACAGAGTATTGTCTCTCGTTCCAACACTGAATTTGAATATCGTGCTCTTGCTTATGTTGCCTCATAACTATTATGGCTCCAATGGCTTCTTTCTGGTATGGGCATACCTCAAGATTCTACCACTATACTTTATTGTGACAATTGTAGTGCAATACAGATTGCACACAATGACATCTTCCATAAGCGTACTAAACATATTCAGAATGATTGTCACTTTGTTCAACATCATTTCATGTGTAACACACTTCTATTAAGATCTATCTCCACTGCCGAGCAACCAGTTGGTATCTTCATGAAAGCATTGCCCACCAGTTGCTTTCATCAGTTGCTTACCAAACTCAAGTTAATTCCTACTCTACCACCTTGAGTTTGAGAGAGGGTGTAAAAGGAAATTATGTTTATCTGATATTATTTGATTTTATTTTATTCTCCTCCATTTAATTTAGCTTTTCTTTTGTATTCCTCCTCATGTATATTTAATCCATATATTCTATCGTATATGATACACGAAAAAATATGAATAAAATATTCTCACAATAAATTTCATTAATACAAGTGAACACAAGCAAACACTCACTGAAAAATTTAGTATATCAAGGATATAATTTAGTATATCAATGGATAATTGATATACTTTAATTTTGTATATCAGTTGATTAATATATGAATCTAAAGTATATAAGATATACTACTAATATGTTTGTTGATAGACCATTGAAGATAAAAATTGGAATGATAAAAAAAAAAAAAAAAACGAAAAATCATTACTAGATTTTAAATTCATATAAATATTAAAGTATCATGTTCAAACTTTTTTTCTACACTTACAAATTTCAAAAAAACCATTACTAGATTTGCAAATATACTCATTATCTTTCTACTATTTTTGCAACTTCCTTTATCCTATCTTTAGTGTTCATTTTAAATATATTTGTTTGTTGATGTCAAATTTTGAACATAGGAAAACGCACCTAACCTCTCCGTGACAGAGACAGTAAATTTGTAATTTGAGGAAGAGAGAACCTTGCAAAACAAATAAAAAAGACTCTGATGCTAACTTAGTATGAGATTTATAAAATGGAAGAAGTCAGAAGTTTAAGATCCCTAATTAAGATCAAGTTGAAGTTTTTTCATATGAATTCATAATGATGTATTTATAGGGAGATGAGACGAAGTTATGCCTTTTCCTCCTAGGGTAGGGATGAGATGGATAGTTTCTAATCCTAATAAGTTAGGATTAGATCTAATGAGATAAACCCACTTTATTTTGTATTTATCTTCCTTATCTTTTATCACTTTTGCCCTATTTCGTCAAGTCCAAATTTATCCATAACAATGTTGATCTCTAAAAAAAAGTATATTATATGCATTAGTAAAATTCTTATTTCTAGGGATGGTACATTTATATTATTAATATGATAATAGTTCAACAAAATAAGGTCAAAAGTTCAATTCTCAATTTGCAATTGTTGAAGAAAAGATTTTGTTAGTCAAACTCAAAGAGATCTATAATTTTTATGAATTTATTTGAATTATATAATTTAATTTTTTTGGTCATATATATCAAATAGTACAGGGATCCATCTCAAAACCAATTACCCATGAATAGAGTAGTCCATCTATCTTATTAAGAGTGTAAAGTTCCTTGACTTTTCCAATGATGAATCCTCAACAATATAAAATTTAACAATTATACCACTCTTACTATCTAAGTCGAAGAACCCGAAAAGTAGAAGTAAAAAAGTAAAAATTAAAAAAAAAAAAAAAAAAAAAACTTGCTCTACACGTCCGATATTCGATATTAAGTATTTTAGATATTATAAAGTATGGGAAAAATACAGTTTTGATTTCTAAGCTTGAGGATAGATTTTTATATTGTTCCTAACTTTCAAAAGCCGACAATTTAAGCCCCATTTGGTAACCATTTTATTTATGATTTTTGGATTTTTTAAAATTAAGCTTATTTCCTTACAAATATTTTACAATGATTTGTATGATATTTCTTGAGTACAAAAATTGAATCCTTAACTAAATTTTAAAAACAAAAACAAATTTAAAAATTACTTTTTTTAGTTTTAAAATTTGGCTTGGTTTATGAAAACATGGGTAAAAAGTAGATAAGAAAACAAGAAATTTAGCGGGTGAGAAGGGTGTTTGTAGGCTTAATTTTCAAAAAGACTAAAAACTAAAAATCAAGTAGTTACCAAACGGAGCCTTAATCTTTGATGTTCAAAGTTTTAACATTTAACTTGCTTAATTACTTGAAATTTTCAAAGTTGTGTTAGAAAATTTTTACAAGTTTTTAGCTCACGTGACATTTATCTTTCTTTTTCTATTCTTGTCCCTATTCATTTCCACCAAAGTCAAGAAATACATATCAACATTTAAATTTGTTGAAGAAATCATTTGATAAAGTCATCACAATATGACTAACAATTTTTCGCTATTGACATATAAGAAAGAGATATACCTTAAATTTATATTCAGTAGTAATTATGGAGTATTGCAAATTTCTTAAATTGGCCCTCCAATTTATGATAAACGACTTTATCAAATAATTTTTTGCTTTCATTGACGTAAGTCTAGAATGGCCACTTTGACAGTTTCCCCACCATAACTTGCAGCTGACCGGTGGTGAAGCCGTAGGCAATTGAAAGCGTGTAATGGACATTTACAAAAAAAAAAAAACATATAATCAACAAAGGAATATTTGAGAAGAAACAAAATCTTCAATTATTTAATGTTTTTTTTTTTTTTTTTCTCATTGAATTTACCTCATAAGAGAGAGAGGGGAAAAAACTTGAATATATGAAATTATTTTTCTGCTCAAATAGAAATCTATCTTGATCAAATATTATAAACACCAGAAATGTTTTACTCAAAATATTTTATTTCAAATATTGGTTTTTTGAGGTCGAAAAGATACAAGAGAAATACTTTTTTTTTTTTATTATTATTTGCATATAAATTAATCCAACAATTTAAATCCATTGAGAATTTTAAATGAATATATTTCTTAACTTTAAAAACTGTATCTATTAAAGCTTTGAAATTTTTAATTTTGTGTTTAATAATAAGTTATGTCTTTTTTTTTAAAAGAAAAAAAAATCAAAGATAAATCCAATTACATAATAAGTTGGTAATGTAAATATATTTATTTGACATGTCATATATATATATATATTTTGTTACTGATTTTATAAACAAGGACTCAATCCAACAAATTTGACACTTCAAAGATCAAAATTTAAATAGGGCAAAAGAAATTGAAAATGAGATTGCAATTATACATATTGTGGACCAAATGATATGCTTTGATACAAAATTTTATATTCATTTAAATATAGTAGATAATGTTTGGAACATTATCATGCAAACATATATATTTGGCCTTTTCTTATGCTTTTTACTTTAGGAATCTTATACCAATGAGAAAGAAAGAAAATACTTGCACTTATTTTCTTACTCTACCTTTTGGGGAATCTTAACTTTGCATCTAAAACCCTGTAGAACATGTTCCTTTATATTTCTGGTCCCATTTCTGTTGGCAAAATCCTAGTACTAAGTTAGGTGTTTATTCTCTTTTCATCTCTCGTAGTATTTTTTTAATAATGATTAGGTACAGTCTAGACAACATCTATCACATGCATTCTTCTTTTCATTACATGATAAAACAATAAAAATAATTTGATTTTTTTAAAAAAAAAATTGTCAAATGACAAATTTTTAATGCCTGCGTAAAGATAATTGGAACTACCTATAATCTTTTTTTATTTTTTTCTTTAAGACTAGTCAAATTTATTACTAGATTTCACTATTTAATTATTATACGACTTGATACATATTGTTGTAAACTAATTTGACCTTTTATCATGCACTCATATTTTGTGATATGCTTGCACATGCAATATTTGACACAATTTTCATTCAAGATAAGGTCCTAGACGATGATGTTAAAATAATTATACAATCAACTCATTATATCTAATTAAAATAATTATTTAATTGTCACAATAAATAAATGACTCTCAATTTTTTTCTTTTTTAATATTTCTAATTGTTGATTGTCACTATCTTATAGAATTATTATGTTAAGAAAAGATAATTAATGAGTATTGGATTAAAATAGAAAAATATATAAAAGGGAACTTTTAATTTGGAAAAAGGAAGTGAGCTAGATCTGCTTGGATTGATTTAAGAAAAAAAATGTTTTTTTAAAAAATATATTTTTATTTAAATATTTTTTTATAAAAACTTATTAAAATACATTTAAAAAGCTGTTTTGAGTGATTGTCAAATATTTTGATTCCTTCTAAAATAACATATTTTTTAAATTAAACATTTGAAAATGTATTCCAAACACATCTGTAGACTTTTCGAAAATATATTACTGTAAAATGAAATGATATCATGCATTACTGTCGAGAAAATATCAAGCCTGTAATTTTGTAAGAACTGTTAAAAAAAACGTCAAAGGATAAATTATCAACAAGCATCCAAAAGAAAGTGACCAATTTATGAAATATAAAAGACAATTGTTAGAGGACAAAGTTAAGCCAATAATTTATATGATAATTTGTATACTTATAACGTGTGTTTGGGAATATCTTTTCAAGTGTTTAATTTATAAAATAAGTCATCTTGAAAGAAATGCAAGTGTTTACCACTCAAAATAAATTTTGAAAGTCATTCGTGTTTACAGTTCTTGTCAAAAGTATTTAGATGAAAATAAATTTTGAAAACCATTTATTTTTTAAGTTAATCCAAATTGGCTCATAATCTCTATCCATCTATTTTGCATTTATATTTAAAAAATATTAGGAAAAGAATTGTCAAGATGAGGATAACTCAAGTAAAAAATAAAAATAAAAAAATTAATTTATACTACTAAACTTTTGAGGTTTGTTTTTTAATTAAAATTCTTAAACAATAATAAATTTTTTAATTTAATCCTTAATGTGTCATTAGTGAATCAAATATTGGAACTTCAAAATGCAAATTTAAAATAATTAAAAAAGACAGAAGTCAAATTGTTATTTGAAATTTCAAAAATGTTGACGCTATGTCAAATATCTTAACAACGATGGTTATGTTCTTATCGTCTAAATGAACATATCTTTTTTATTTTCTGTCATTTAACAACAAGATTTAACATGCATTAAGTCATCAATTGAAATAGTAATTAAAAAGTATGCAAAATTCAACTTTCTACCTTTTATTGTAGTAATAATAATGATAATATAGCCAAAATGAGCCTAATTTCAAATTTCCGTACACCCATCTATTGTACTTAAAAGGAAAAAAATAATGATAATGTATAAAAAAAAAAATTGGAGATTTTTCAAAAACCAAGTCATATTAGTTGGCCCCTTGTTCCTACGTGGAGGGCCAACACCATAGCCCACTAGGCCAAAAATATGAAATGCTCCTGTAAAAAATGTTTTTTTTTTTTTTTAATGCTTTTTTTTCTTTTATTTTTTTAAAATAATGGCTGGTCATTGCTGTTAGAGAAATCAGTTGTAAAATAAAATAAATTAGTAGTTGATAGACCCGTTATCAATGTGTGTCTTCCTATCTGCGTGTGGCTTTTAATTTAAATTATTTGTGTGTAATGTGAGACTTCTAAATTATCTTTTTGTGTGTGGCTTTTAAATTATCTCTGTGTAATATATCTTATACATTTAATTTGATATATCAATTATCTAACATATATATATATATATATACTTCATATTTTGTATATTAATTGACTAATATACTAAATTTAGAGAAATACGTATATAAATAATATGTTAATATACTAAATATGAAAGTTATATTTAAATATAACATTAGTATTTCAATTATATATTAATACCTAATTCAAAATGCATTTTAAGTATACCATCATTAGTGCATGTAATAAATATATCATTATTTATTTGAATACAATACTAAGTAGTACATTGGTGCATCAAAAGTTTATCAACACTCATTTAAAATTCATTTAAAATATAACATTTTTTTCTTTTTTTTTTTTAAAACGCTAGTCTAAGTTTATCATTTATGTAACATTAGTATACCAACATTCATTCTAACGTTGGAGTATGAGAAGAATATTAATATTCATTCAAAATGTAATGAAAATATATCTTGGTAATATATATAGAGTGTTCTAATTAACTTCATTAGTAAGTTTTACTTATTAGTTACTTTTACTTTTAGTTCACTAATAACATTTATTTTCATGATAGGATACCTACAGATGGAGATGGAGACTAGCAGTGATGACCACATCTCGAAGAAGTGAAGGTAAGCACGGTGAAATGGGAAGAATAAAGCATTGAAATGAACTTGAAAATCAGTTTGTGGGTCAGACGCTACTTGTTTATACGCATGATCACAATAGGCAGAGTGAACTTTAGCTTGTTGATATAAAAAAATTACGAGGGTCGTCAGGGTTGAGGTTTTTCAATATTTCAAAGCCTCTCTCCAAATCTTCAAGTTGCTTTGGTGTTACAAATTGGAGTGCTAGTCGAACATGGAGTTTTGGGATTATTGGCAGAGTGAAATCAATGATTCTATTGATTTTTGGTGGGCAACAGTCCATTTCGCCGGCAGGTGTCTTGGCTGGTCCACAGTTACGAACATCCGGCGATAATGACGATTCTGCCAATGCGAACTCATTGCTGCCGAGAGTGATGACGCCATAAAGACCTCCAAGTCCAAACAACACATCTCTTCAATCAAATTTGCTCACAGAGTCTCCTCCAGCTTGGGGGTTTTGGTAATTTTCTCCATTAGAGGCTCTGCACGAGACATAATTAATACCATGTCTTTTGTTTTGAGGGATGGATGGTTGGTTGTTTTTGCTTGGAGAGCATGGGGAAAGTGATAGAAGAGAAAATAGAGAAGCCATAATATTGGTTGGAATATTAATGTGGAATGTACTGTTTTGAGAGTTTGGGTGGTGTGTAGTGTGTTCTACTCTCTCTTAAATAGGAAAAAGGTGAGACTCAGAGTTGCACTTGGTTGGCACTATTGAATTGTTACCATTCCTTTGAGTAATCAAATCAAAGAACTGAACCAACCAAGGAATTAGACCAAATTAGACCGATTGAACCACAACTGAACCGGTTTACACTAATTTTATTTGATTTCTACAAAAGCCCAAACAACCCAAGCGCAAACTAAAGGAACTGGCATGCGAATGCAATATCATGGACATGTCAGATCTGAGAGTTCATAGCCTGCATTGCGGATCTGTGCTCGCGGTGGAGCAGAAGTGGTCTTGGTCGACGGACAAATTTGGGCTCACAGCGATGGACAGATCAGGGGCCGCTTGTGAGGTCCTAGACAAAACTTTGATATGAAAACCGAAAATGTTATCTAAAATTTATTTCTTGCTTTTTTAGATGTAAAATTATGTATTAAAGTTTGGTAATATAAGTTTATTAATATATCCCTTCTAATGGATAATATGACCAATCCGTTTAATCTTCCTTACGACATAGTTGACTTTAAATAAGATTTAGTTAATTTTAATTTTGAAAAGCTTCTTTTAGTTCTATTACTTTTATTTTCAATAATAGATTTATCGAGAGCATATTTTTTAAATTCAATCAATTTTTCTATTCTTCTTTTCTTCTTGAGTTTTTCATATCCGTAGACATATTGATACTCTAAGTATGCAAATATAAACAAATCTTAGATGTTAAGTTATTGAATAATTGATAATATGAAATAATTTTTTTTCAAAAAAGTAAAAAAATTTGAACAAAAAAAAAACCCAGAACTTTGGTAGTTGGATTGAGTTGAGAGAATGATTTCTGCTTTAGCAATTGATAATCAAACTTGGACTCGCGAGGCCACACAAAATATTGATGAAAATCTTAGAGTTGAGAGAGATTTAGAGGGAGGGAAAGACTTCAACTTAAAATAAATCTAACCTACCGTACGTAATATATTTTCTAGGGAAACTAGAAGGGTTTTAGTTCAGAAAAATAAATAAATAAATAAATAAAAGAAATATGAAAGGTCTTCAACAACCTAAACTTTTAAGAGTTTTGAGGGAGTAATATTAATGGTTGAGATTTTTAAGGAAATTATGAATAAAAAGATAAAAGATTTGAAATATATTAATGGTTAAAAAATTTGAAATATTTTTTTAATAGTTTGTATTCTCAATATTATAAGAAAAATTTTATGAAGAGTAATAAGTATATTATTTGAAAAATTATTTTAAATGACAAAAATTGTTGAAAATATTTACAAATAATAGCAAAATATCACAATCTATCTATGATATAGTGCGACGATAGACTCTGTGTCTATCATGACACAAATAGACAAGAATAGACACAAATGATAGTCTATCGCGGTCTAACGCAGATAGACTGTACAATTTTGCGATATTTGTAAATATTTTTGTTTATTTCTCTATATTTAAAAACAACTCATATTATTTTATATTTTATATTTAATTTTATTAAAAATTAAATTAAATAGATACCAATACTATAAGATATATATATATATATATATATATATATATATATATATATATGCGCAAAATATGAAGCCTTTAAAAAATGGGGGCTTCAGTCGACCGAAGGGACAAATCTAAGTTCTGGGCGGATCGGGGGGTGTAACGGATTTGAGTGAGGACATTCAGATTTGGGTGGAAAACAAGCTGGACGAACTGGGCGACGCTGAACGGGCAGAGATATGGATATGGTGTTGTGGGACTTGGAGTAGGGTTGATAGTTGGGCTCGGATCTGAACACCAATTACATGTCGATCTGACAGAGGTTGAACGCGGGCGTGTGCGAAACTGAGCAAAACGACAATTTGCCTTCGTCGACTGCCCACCAATGGAGGCAGAGATCAAAAGAGATCGAAAAGTATAAAACCATAAGACTTATGGCTCTAATACCATCTGAAATTTATATATTTATTGAATGAATTATAACAAATCATAATTTTTTCTTACATTAAATGTCCAAATATAATATTTATACTCTTAATAAATCTTAAATTTAGTCAATATTGTTAATTTACTTTTGAATTTCCATAAAAAAAATTACGGAAAAAGTGGGAAGAATTTGTGAAGATTTTTATAATTTGAATTAACATAGAAATTTGGGGGAAGTGGAAAGTTTCTTTTTCTAAATTTTGCAAATAGATTTGGGAAGATTTATGGACAAGTTTTTTTCTTATTTGAAATGACTTACGGAAAAAGTCAAATTAAAAAAATACTAAATTTAAAAAAAAAATTTACAATTAAAAATTAGAGTTATTTTCAAATATAAAAAAATAAATCAAAATATATAATATAGAAAAATTTTACTGTCAATCTACAATATCTATTATGGATGGTAATATGTGTCATGATAGACAATATAAACTGTGATATTTTGCTATTATTTATAAATATATAATTTCCCTAAAAACTACCACAAACAATGAGTTAAGTGGAAATCACTTATCATGTACTTGAGTATCAGGTAAGTCGCAAATTTACTACAATTTACTTATTTTATGTTTTATAATAATTACAAGTTCACCCTATTTTTGTCATTATTTATTTAAATTATATTATTAAAAAAAAAAACAAACAAATAGATGCATTGAGAAAAATAAGTTTGTTTAGAGTATTCAAGTTTAATAACATTTTTCAAGAGAAAATTTCAATTTACACTCGTAAATTTTGGAATTGTATCAATTTAACCAATTTTCACCTTGAATGTCCAGGATTTAAATTGATATTTTTATATACTTTTTTAAATGAGAAATAGGAAAATAGTTGATAAGCTTAAGCAGAAAAATTAACCCAACAAAAAAAAAAAAAACAAAAAAATAGATGAATTGAAAAAAATAATTTTTTTTAAAGTATTAAAGTTTAATAACATTTTTCAAGAGAAAATTTCAATTTACACTCGTAAATTTTGGAATTGTATCAATTTAACCAATTTTCACCTTGAATGTCAAGGAGTTAAATTGATATTTTTATATACTTTTTTAAATGAGAAATAGGAAAATAGTGGATAAGCTTAAGCAGAAAAATTAACCCAACAAAAAAAAAAAAACAAAATAAAATGATGTTGGGCAGAGAGAAAGGAGAAAGAATTAGAAAATAAAGACAGGGTGGAAGGAGAGGCAAAGAAGAGTGGGATGGGAAGAGAAACATAAAAACACAAATTTCTTCAGTGGACGTAGGATTTATAGGTTTAATTTTAAAAAACGAGCTTAGTTTCTAAACTTTAATAAGTAATGATTTAATTCCGATACTTCTAAGCCAAAGTTTTTATTATTATTATTATTATTATTTTTTTAAGTGAAAGAGAAATCATGGCTCCAAAGAAAGCAACAAAGCACTACCAAATTTCATAGTAGTATACAGATTGCAAGAGAATTCCAATGGATTTGATAATTTTCTATTCCCTTCAGAAACGTAGCATATTCATTTGAGTCACGTGAATGTTGGAAACAAAAACAAATGTAGTAACCAAAAAACTTTTATATTTTTATCTACATTGAACCTGGGAAGTGAATGTGATATTTTGAAGAAAAGGAAAAAGGGCAGAGAAAGAATCATATGAATTTAGATTTGGAGGTGAGAGAAGTATGAGAATTAAGAGGACCAAACTTCTGTATCCAATGCTTTAAACCTTTCTTGTGATCTTCCCAACTTGGCTTCCCCTCTAACTCTACCTCTACATTCCTCATCAATGTACCATCTTCCCCAACACAACTCTCAAGTTGCTTTAACACTTTCACCACCTGCCAAAACTCCGGCCTCTTCTCCGGTTTCTCGCACCAACATTGCTCGATTAACATCTGCATCACTGGAGGACACTCCCCCGGGATGACCGGTCTAATATTCTGAAAAAAGACAACACCAACAGCGTTTCAGATGTCAAGAGATTATAAGTTAGTAAAAACAAAAATGGTACTACAAAACAAACAATTACCTTATCTACAACTGCAAAAGCTGCTTGGATTGGAGTCATATCCTCATAAGGGATTTTTCCAGCTACCAGTTCCCATAGGAGAAGTCCGAAGCTGTAGATATCCACCTTTCTCCCGTAAGGTTTACGTTTGATCATCTCAGGGGCCATCCAACGAAAAGTTCCGGGGTCCTCGGCCAGTGTATCACAATGTGCCTCCTCACAAGCAATGCCGAAATCAGCAATCTTTAGACAAAAGTCTTGATCAATAAGAATGTTCTCAGGTTTGAGATCCCGATGAATGACGCCTTGTGAGTGAATGTATTCCATCCCACGAGCAATGTCTAAGGCAATGGCAATCTGTTTTTGCAATGGGAGAGATTTTTTTTCAAGTTTGTGAAGATATGCCCTCAAGGAACCCTGAGGTAGATACTCAGTGATGATGCAATAAACGGGTGGCTTTTTCACTGCTGCTACTAACTGTAAAGCAACGTGAATACAATACTCTTAATACATGCATAATTCAATAGACAGATACTTTTTCTTTTCGAGCAGCAACAGGGAACTAATATCAAACGACATAGAAATTTATAACCATAAAAGTTTAGCAGAAAGATATGGCTGAAAAGTGAAAACTATATAACCTCAGAAAGTGTAATACAAATGAAGTTGTCATCAATCAAGGAGCAAGGTGTTAACCTTTATAACATTGCGATGATGGAGACGAGACAAAAGGGTTACTTCCCTACCAAATTGCTTTATTAAGCGAGCTGCAAGATCGCCATTTTCGTCATTGACTGGTAGATTGATCATCTTAGCAGCAACAACTTTATCTTCATAAATTCCATGGTATAGCCGACTATGAGCTCCAAAAGCAAATCTATGTCCAAACATCAACTTAGACAGGTCAATAGATGATTCGTCTTCAGCTTCAACAGCAGTGACCTTCCCTCCGCCAAACTTAGTCCAAGAAGATTCCTTGAATTTGAACTTATCATTGCCTTTAAAAGATATAAGATGCCTCAAAGGTCCTTTTAACTTCTCTTCCTTCAGGGAATTTTGCACCTTAGCTTTTTTACTAAATAGCCTTTTACCCTTTTCTTTTACAGGTTCTTTCCTCTGAGGCTGTGGAGTTGAAAATCGTTTTTGATCGGTACGTGCATCCTTAAATGCGCCGGAGAGTGTAGTTTGTGGAGGAGGAGATAAAGACCTCTGCTTGGTTAGGTTATTAGGAAGGGTTGATCTTGATTGTGCGACTGATTTGAGTGGTGGCTGAGTGACCACAGGAAAGGAAGCCAATCGTAAGGACTCTAAACGATAACATATTGTGTGAGAAAACTTGGTTCTTCTTAACCAAGAATTAGCGTCTTCATCCATAGTTTTTTCTAGAGGTTGAAAAACAAAGAAACTAATCAATCTCGTACCCAAAAAGCTTCTTGCTTTTCTTCTTCTGGTTCACCAGATGAGAAGAAAGCTTGAATTCAAAAGGGTAATTCCGAGACAAATTAGACTGAATCATACAGCTCCAGAACGCCAATTCAACAATTAAGAAAACAGGAAGCAACAGAAACAGAGAAACAGAAACTCTTCTTCTTTAGCGAGAGCTAATGCTAATCAAAGCTGTGAAGATCGATCAAGAACAAGATCGTCTCAACCAATAATCTCATCTCCATCAAAACCAAAATCCCTTGAAACCCAATATATCCCATGAAACACCAAGAGAAAAGCTTTAATCTCGAAGCACCCAAATCACAATAGTTTCTCCCCGAACCTTCCGCCACATTGTCTGAAAAATCAACTCCCCTGTTTTCAAACCTAGACTTCTGGCTTCAAAAAAGTCAAACCACCTCGCGTTCCTACGTCTGAAAAAAAAAAAAAAAAAAAAATTAAAAAAAAAAACCCATTTTAAAAAAAAAAAAAAAAAAAACCCAAAACACCATTAACAAAAAAAAAAAAAAAAAACCTTTTAAAAAAAAAAAAAAAAAAAACCCAAAACACCATTAACAAAAAAAAAAAAAAAAAACCTTTTAAAAAAAAAAAAAAAAAAAACCCAAAACACCATTAACAAAAAAAAAAAAAAAAAACCTTTTAAAAAAAAAAAAAAAAAAAACCCAAAACACCATTAACAAAAAAAAAAAAAAAAAACCTTTTAAAAAAAAAAAAAAAAAAAACCCAAAACACCATTAACAAAAAAAAAAAAAAAAAACCTTTTAAAAAAAAAAAAAAAAAAAACGGATTAATAATAATACCCCTTTTTCCAAACCCCACCAAAAGCACAAAAAATCAAAAGAAAAGTCTATCCTGAATCGCATTCATACTAACAACAACTGAAGTCCTTGTTCAAATACAAAATAAAAGTGAGATTCGAAGTTTTGCAGAGAAAAAAATGCACTGACCATCAGACCCAAAGACTCACCGGGAGATTAGCAAAAGGGGTGGATCCACCCAGAAGCAATGGAGGCATATTTATAAGAATAGAAAATTGGGATTGGGAAAAGGGGTTTATAATTGGGAAAAGGGAGGGGTGAATTTAGAATCTTTTGGTGGGCTTGATTCTGGGATTGGGAATGACAGATGTTTAATTGAGATGGAAATGAAAACAAACAAACAAGAAAGAAAGAGAAAAAAAAAAAAAAAAAAAAAAAAAAAAAAAGATCAAAGTGTGGTGCGCACGCAGAAGAACGGGTGTTGGTTCTCCGGGCATCCCGTGGAGCCTATGAACTTTCTTTTTTCCTATGTAATTTTAAAGAAAGTGCTATTTGGAAGGAGTTCCAGCGCGGCGTGGCGGCATGAAGATGTGGGCCCACAATAGCCACAAAAAGTGAAGGACAAAGTCCACGTGTCACAATCATAGGGAATTATTAGGATCAAAAGGCGAAACCTTGGCTTCTGTCAAATTCCACCGTGGCACACCGAATTGGTACGCTTTCCATCCCAAAAAAAATGAAATTCCAACCACAAATCTCATTATTACTACTAATGAACTCATCAAAAAAATAAATAAATAACCATAAAATGTCATAAATGTTTAATTTATAAATTAGTTTTTATATATTTTTTGGAAATTTGTATCAAAACCCACGTTATATCGTTATTTTTTATTATTTGTTTTTTCCTAAAAGAAAGCAACTTAAAATTGGTACGGAAACGTCATGTAAATTGGTATAAATTGTTTTTTTTTTTTTAATATTAATTGAATTTGTAGTTATTTTAGTATCTGAAGGTTTGGGCTTGACTGTTGTTTTGGGCTGACAATGGGCTTGGAAATGATTATTTGTGTACGGAATTGGATCCAAATAAAAATATCGATTGCCTAAAAGATATTGTATGCATTAAATGACCTGTTTTATTTTCATTTATTAAAGCATTAAATGCCACATTGTTACGTACCTTGAAATGGCAATAATCTTGAATTGACATTTACTTCAATCACGCATTTGCCAATGCTTTGACATTCACTTTCCGTAGGATGCAAGACAAATTATATTATTTTGAGATCTTTAAACCAATTAAATGAATTCAATGTTTAAATAAATACTTAAAATCAACCTAACTTAAATAATATAAAGTTTGTATTATTGATCTAAGTTAGAAGTTTAAAGTTTGTCTAATTTTTTTTTATTTTCTTATTCTTCCTCTCTCAATCTATTTCCATCTCTAAGATTCCCTCCATGCCTTCTGCAATAGCAATGTGCAACGTTTTTCGGGACGACAAACAAATCAAGTGCAAAAGATTATGTGAGAAAATAGGCAAGAAAGTGTTATGTATATGTGTATATAATCCAAAAACATAATCTTAATCCTTTATAAAGGTTCAAGAAAAGCTATTAAGGCCACGTTTACACCATATGAAAGGTAATGTATCAATTGTAATGTAAAAAGTAGGTTCCAGTTGATTGTGTTTACTTGCATTCCGTAATCATAATGAGTTATGAAGTCCACCTTGAGATCTATAATCAAAATTGCAATTCAATTGAGGAATTAAATGTGTTCAATCTAATTGTAATTGAATATCACGAATGACCCAGTACTTTTACTGTTACCGCTATCATTACCATTGCAAATATTGTTATTGCAACAATATGAAAATTATGAATTTTACCACATTTATTGTTACATTTACTGTTACTATTACCAGTATGATCAAGCAATAACGGTAACAATAAAATATGACAGATTAATAATCCTAATAAATGTATCAAAAAAATCTAATGATATTTAAAAATTAGGCATATTATGATTCATCTATTAATAAAATCTCATTTCGACTGCCCTAATTTCTTAAAAATCTATCACAAGGTTTGTTTAAAATGGAAAAAAGTTTGGAGGTTGAAAACAAAAAGGCAAAATGTGTATAGTGTATTGATTGGATGCTACAATGACGGTCTGGGGAACATAGAAGGCAATAATGTTGTTTGTGGGTTTGCATGAAATCACTCCCTCTGTCAGCTACATCTGCATGTTACCTTCTTTTTCCACTTGTCCCTTCATATCTTTTTCACTTTTTATTTCATCAAACAACCTCCAAAGTTGCAACATTCAATTATAAATTTATTTATAAATATCATGTTTTTAAACAAAATTTTCATATTATTAAACACAAGATTCAGATAATTCTAATTTTTATATATTAGAGAAATAATTAATTTTAAGAAGTTTCTAAAAGTTCCAATTAGGCACAAAGTTTATTGTTTTTATTATGGATTATACATTTTCCAAACCCCAAAAGGATAAAATGTTGTTAGCAGTGTAGGATTTGTTTGGTAGGCAATTCAAATTATATTTTACATGTTTTCAATTTTATTTAATTTAAAAAATATGCATTTGGATTTTATTTTCAGATTTTGTGATCTAAACACTTGAAACTTTGAAAACTACATTTTTTATGTTTGATGTGTATTCAGATTTTGAATTTGAAATTTTAAAATATATAATCATATTAGAGAAATAAAAACAATTATAAATACAGTATTTCATGTTATACTTCTAAAGAAAAAATAGTATTTCATGTTATAAAGTCAATTTTTTTTTGTTAAATTAAAATGTTACAATATAATATTTATACAAAAAAGTAACATAAAACAAGTTGATAAATTAATTAGTAATAGTTTTTTTTTCAACCTAATATTTAGGTAATAACTATATTTAGTTTTACTGTTTATAAATATATTATCAAACACGATTTGAAAAATAGTTTAAGTAGGAATTTAATTTCTGAATCTACTACTAGACACATATGAAAACATGAATTACATCTATGTTTTTATGGAATTTCTTGTTTTCAAAATTATGTTTTCAGATTGCCCAATAAAAGGCCCATAGTTTTTCTTATCACACTACGATTTAATTATTTTTTTTTAGTACAGTAGGGTCAGGGAATCGAACCACATATTTCTTGGTCACTAACTCATACTATATGTCAGTTGAGTTGTGCTTTCTTTTACTATAATTTAACATTTATAAATATTTTTTTAATGCTCGTGGACTCAATATCATTTTTAAAAGAATTGTTAATCTTACATACAATAAATTGAGTCAAACCATATGTTTCTTGGTCACTAACATATACTATATGTCAGTTGAATTGTGCTTTCTTTTGCTACAACTTTACATTTATAAATATATTTTTTGATGCTCGTTGACTCCATATCATTTTTTAAAGAATGTTAAACTTACATACAATAAATTGAGGGAGTATCCTATCCTAACACCTAAATTTTTTTCTTAAAAAAAGTTAAAGTAACATCGTAGTATACAAAAACTTTCATGTTGACATTGCTAGTCATGAAAACAACATTTAAGAATGGAGTAGTCCTAAATAAAATTACACTGAATGATATGTTAAGGTTTTTTTTTTTTTTTGGAACAATATAGATTCAAAATAAAAGCATTAAGAGTGTGTTTGGTCGTAGGAGTTATGAAATGCATTATTTGTATGGTTTAAAAAGTTGGTGAGTCCCACTACTAAAAATATCAACTTTATATCTTAGGATAACAACACACAAGACCTTAATAAATGTCCCATATTTTAAAAAATGTCCATCAATTTTACTTTGATGCAGTTTTTCTATTATTTTAAAAAATGTCTAAATATCTCCCATTACACAAGAAGCTAATTACCTTTTTGTCCTTAACTTATAATCAATTACACATAGTTCAAAAAAGGAAACTAAAAGGTTTCCTTGATTTATATATAATTTTTATTTTGACCAATTATTTTTTTCAAAACCCCCATGCATTCTCTCTCTATCCCTCATTCTCTCCACCTTCACTACAGCCCACTAGCGACCGCATTGGATGACGAACGACAGACTCGGAGCAAAACCAAAAGACGATGAACAGTGATGATGGACTCAGGGTAGATCACAAACAACGACAGTGGGCATGGACGACAGACGCAAACCACAAAGCCTCTTTTATTTTTTTTAATCCTATATATATGAGCATAGATAAAATTTATGATATATATTATGATTTATATTAATTTTGAGTATCTAAACTTTCGAAGGGTACAATCATTTATTTGAATATAGCTATATTTCATATATTGGCTAAAATATTAGCAAATATATAATACAATGTCCTAAGGTATATTTTAGCGATGAATCATCCATAAAAACCAATAAGTTGTCATGAAACTAGTTGTATATGAGTATATATCAAATATATTTATCAGTATATTTCATACATGGGTTAGAACATTTACAAAACTGTAATACAATGTTCTAAAGTATATTTAAAAATAACATGAATCCGCCCAATAAAACCAGTTGGTTGATACGTGTAATGCCTTAAATAAAAAATAAAATCATATTAAATACATTTTCTCTCTTTAATTAAAAATAAGAAGAAAATTTCAACTAATTAATATTGTATAATAAATACATTTTCTCTCTTCAACATCAAGAATGCTTCGTAAATATAGAAAGATTTTCCTAATCCTCGTTATCTCTCCAACTGCCTACCACAAGGGGTCTTTATCAATAATTAAAATGCTAAGGACAAAAGAAAAGCTTAAAATAGTGCCTTGCCGATGTAAAGATTGGATGTTATCAACAAATGATTGGATTTTATCGTTGAAATGGTCTCGTCATCATGAAGCATGTGTGTTTCAACATAAAAGAAGTAAATATATGTTTTCTCAACTACAAGAATAATGTTGAGTAGAGCTACGTAGCCTCAACAAGCTCAACAGAACCAATGAATTTTACGACTTTTTGGACGAAATATATAGTTTCAAGAATGGAATTACAAGCAATGGTTCCATAACCCTACCGCTCTCATGGTAAAGCAGTCGTCCGAGTTGAGCTAATACAAGTTACCTTTTAGGAGCTTCTAATGCTCAATGCTTTTATCAGCATTCCATAAACAAGAGGGAAGTTGAGGTTGAAATAACAAACCCAAAGTTCTCAAAGAAAAACGAGTTTTCATTTCTTCAACTATCTCTCATGCTCACTGGATATATAGGTTTCCACAAGCATGTTATTAGAGTTGCAAAACACAATCAAGTTACCCTTGTGGCAAAAACCAGCACAAGAATTCCTAAATATGTATCGTTTGAACGTGTTGAAGGGTGGGTGGATGAAAATAAGGAAATATGTATTATGGCAATAGAAACGTTCAAAACAAAAGTTAAAACGAGTGGCACAGTCATCTAGAAACAATGACTATTCAATTTTTACTGAATTATGCAAAATAAACTTAAATTAGAAAAGTGTTTTTCTCTTATTATTTATTATTTTTAAAATCGTATCATCGAATTAACCATCACCCCTTGTGTATATAACAATCCCTTTGAGGCTAAAGTTTCAATATTCTAAACTCATTCATATCATTACCAAATGGCTTCTGTTACTGCCAACGTCTCCTTCCTTCTTCTTCTCCTCTGCTGCAGCCTCAATGCCTTCCAAACCGCCGCATATCACGGAACCCATGCTCCGGCACCAAGTCACCATGACGGCGGCCACCAGCCAGTAGCTGCCCCAACTCCAAGCTTCCACCACCACCACCACCACCACCCGCCGAGCCAGTCTCCGGTTTCCCACCACCGCCATCCTCATTCCCCTTCCCCTGCTCCTTCCCCTGTTTACCCACCTCCCCCTCCGGCTCACTACGCCCCGGTTCCGTCACCGGTTCGACCACCCAAACCGTCCACCTACGTCCCAAGAAGCTTTGTTGAAGTCCAAGGCGTTGTTTATTGCAAGTCTTGCAAGTACCCTGGCGTCGATACCCTTCTCGGAGCTAAACCCCTTTCCGGTAAGTTCCAAGATCGCATTTTTACTGTAAACCCACATAAGTTTTAGCGGTAATATTACAAATTATTTCGAAAGTTGAAATGGGTATTTTTTTTATTTGTTCACAAAAGTTGTGCATTAACACTGCCCACCACCCGAAATGGCCTTTATTGCTCTGTTTTCTTGCAGGTGCTACAGTGAAGCTATCATGCAAGAACACCAAGTACGCTCCGACAGTGGAAACCGCCACCAGCGACAAGAATGGTTACTTCCGGCTAGCGGCGCCGAAGAATGTGACGAGCTACGCATTCCACCGCTGCAAGGTTTATCTGGTGAAGTCGCCGGATAGCACTTGCAGTAAGGCGTCAAAACTGAACGGCGGAGAGGACGGAGCGGAGTTGAAGCCGGCGAGAGCATTCACGGATGACGAGAAAAAGCCTGTTGTGCTTTACAATGTTGGGCCATTGGCTTTTGAACCCACTTGCAGTCATTGAAAGCAGGGCGGAGGATGGAGGGGTAGTTTAGTAATATTTGGGGTTTTGTTTTGATATGATGCCTTTGGATTCCTCTCTTTTCTAGGTTATTGTGAGTGACATTGTTATTATTATGAATCGTTTCAATGGCATGGTATTAAGTTTTTAGTCGTTTTCATCAATATTTTTATATTTTTCTTTACGACATTTTTATTATATCATAACAAAAATAAACATAATTGTTGAACAAAATCAACTAAACATAGGAAAAGAAAGAAAAGTATATAGTACATTTGTAATTTTATTTTATTTTTTTTGAAAAAGTTCTACTAAATATTTTATTGACATTTATGTTAAATTAAGAAGCTTTTATCAACCTCAATATTTTAAATATTGAATACAGGACAGGCTATCAATCTAGTCGGTTTTTTTTTTTTTTTTTCCTTCTATTTCATACGTTTTCGATTGACTAAAAGTTTTTTCTTTTCCAAATAGAAAATTGTTTTAAATAAAAAAGTTATTATAAATATAATAAAATATTATTATTTATTATTAATTGCTATATTCATAAATAAATTGGTTCATGACCACCGAAGATATGAGAATACATATAACATATATGAGCCTTAACCCTAATCCACTAGCGGATTTAAATCCAACCATTCCGATTACAAACAAATTTAAAATCAAGGCCACAATTACCAATCTTCAATGAAAGTTGGTGTAATCGGAATAAGATTTCATTAGTGGATGAATCGTAATATGTCTTAATTGCAAACATAATTGAATTGTCTTTTTATCGTGTTTACTTAGAATTATGAATTTATCACATTTTATTATTGCCGTTATCATTATTGATATTACTTGACCCAACCAGTCATGGTAATGGTAAAGGTAATAATAAATGTGACATATTCATAATTTTCATATTGTTAAAGTAACAATATCTGTAACTGGTAACGATAAAAGTAGTGGGTTTTAAGTAATTTTTAACCACAATCCAATTGAACACTTTTCATTCTTCAATTAGATTGCAGACCCCACAACTCATTAGGATTACGTAACACAAGTCAATAATAACATATTGAACATTTTTCATTTCTCAATTAGATTGTGCTGACCCCACAACTCGTTATGATTACATAACGTAAGTAAACAATAACAAAAGTAAATAACTGGGGTCCACTTTTATATTACCATTGATGGATTACCTTTCACTTACTGTTAACGTGACCTAAATTATATAGATAATAACAATAACTTTCGTACAAAATAATAAACTAGGTGAATATATTTTTGAAATTTCTAGTGAAAAAATTTAAAAATAATAAGTCAAGGTGGAATAAGGAGTACAAATACTATTTTGAATCATCTAACATAATAATAATAATAATAATAATAATAATAATAATAATAATAATAAATAAGGGGTAAGATTGAAAATTTGGAGGTGTTTAATTGTAAGAAGGGAATATTTAAAAAATTGAAAAAGGTGATAATTAAGTAATAAATTAAATGAGAAGGAGGGGGAGGGGAAGGTGTTTGAAATTTGAACAAGAGTCGGAAATTGAGTGCAGTACGGCAGAAAATATGGCGGAGCTGCCGTGTTTGTAGTACACATGCCTCGGAAATCGTCTTCTTTTTCTGCTCCTTTGTCGGACTATAATTATATACTCCCTTTTAAATAAATTTATCTAAATCTATTATTTTTATATTATTTCAAAATTTGCTGTATTAATTATGTTGGATGGATTGTTTTAAAATCATGGGGGAAGAGATTGGATTGGGCTTAGGATTGGGATTGGGTTCGACCTCAACTTTGGTCCATCCCAAATAAAGGGATGAGAGAGCCCCCATTTCCTTGTGACAAATTTAATGAAATCAAAACTCCAAAGCACTTTACTTGTTTTTTTTTATTTTTTTATTTTTCCTTTTCCAACTTGTTGATGTGGCATTTGATTCACCCAAAAAAATTCGATCCATTTGTTTACATTAAAAATTTGTCTCCATAAATATTAATCACTTTTAAAAAAACAAGTAGACGTGATACAATGGAGTTGTTTGTGCCCTATTTATGTTAAGTCAAATTATTAATACAACCCCGCATGACTTTATCACATTAACAAAATAAGCTATAGGAGCAACTACTTGACCTTCCAAAAAAAAAAAAAAAAGGTAAGATTTCAACTTTACCCTACATTTTCACTCTAAAAAATCCTAACTAGAAAAAAGAGAGTAAGACAAAGAGATAGAAGTGTTAAAAAAAAACTAAACCCACATTATTGCTAAAAATGCGGAAACTTCTAATTCTACCTAAGATTAAAAAGTAGCTCGAAAAATAATATCTAATAGTTATTGGGGAGTATGGAAATTACTAAATCCACATTCAACCATTATTATGATATAGTTGCTTTATTGAATAAATTTTTCTATAATAGTATACAATCTTATCATTTTGCATTAAGTGATATACACCTCAACCCAAATGAGAGTAGTATCTATATGAAAAACAAATTAATTATACAAACATTTTAAAACTTACTTTGAAAGTTATAAGTATTGATGCAAACTTTGATAATTGATTGTTATTTTAAGTACGAGGTATTAACAATATTTGTTACTAATCGTGAGATTATTTTTTTTAACATTTTTGAAAGTTTAATAAACAAAAGTAAAAAATAGGGTGGTCTAAAAACAAATGTCAAAAATAGGGTAGAGAAATCATGTACCCGATTTTCCTTAGGACTCGTCAACAGGCCGATCAGTTGCTGACGGGGAGCTGAGTTGTACCTAACTCGTGGACTGGGTCAACGATTTCCCTGCCACAAGCACGCTAAAGACTGCCACCTTTGCTGGCTGACTGAATTCACATCGCTGAAGGTTATCACATTTGCTTTCTGTGACTTTTTTTTGTAAAGTTATGATCAGCAAAAAGTCACCGAGGGTTCAACTCATTCTCAATAATTTGAACTTATCAGGAGAGAATTAGCTCCCTTTTCCCGTAAAGTTGGTCATCAAAACTTTACAGGAAAAGTCATAGACCACTTATTTTCTAATTTTTCAAACCACCTTATTTTCTAATTTTGTTTTCTACGCACCCTATTTTTGTCATTATTTTGGAAAATTGTATTATTCCTAAAAATAACCCTAATTTCTTACCTAAAAGAAAATTTATTTCTTACTTGTTTTTTGTTCGATTGGCAACCAAGAGTAGAAGAAATAGCCATAGAAGTCGTGGACTCGATCCACGAGTACAGTCAAAGTGCAAGCGTGGCAATCGCAGGCGGAGCATGCGCGTGGCAATGAAATCGTGGACTCCATCCACGATTTCGCATACTCGTAGACTGGGTTCACGATTAAACAACCCTATTTTTGTGTATTACTTTCCCTTCTACCATATTTTGTCAATATTTATTAAAAAAAAAAAACATTATTTAAGAAAGAAAATTCTAAAATTTAGCCACACATAATACAGAAGAGAAACATTGAATGAGATCCATGTGGGGGCATTTTGAAATGGGGAAGGCACTCAAAATAATGATAATCCTCTACAGGTGTCGCACCATAATAACCAACAGTGGTCCCTTTTGCCCTTTTCCATTTTCTAATATTTAGTTTCAATCTTTAAAAAGTTTAAATTTAAATTTTAAAAAAAAAAAAAAAAATTTTAAATAAAAAAAAAAAACAATTGTAAATAAAAATTAAAAAAAAAAACTTTTTTTAAAAAAAAAAAACATTCTTTAAGAAAGAAAATTCTAAAATTTAGCCTCACATAATACAGAAGAGAAACATTGAATGAGATCCATGTGGGGGCATTTTGAAATGGGGAAGGCGCTCAAAATAATGATAATACTCTACAGGAGTCGCACCATAATAACCAACGGTGGTCCCTTTTGCCCTTTTCCATTTTTTAATATTTAATATAAAAATTAAAAAAAAAAACTTTTTTTAAAAAAAAAAAACATTCTTTAAGAAAGAAAATTCTAAAATTTAGCCTCACATAATACAGAAGAGAAACATTGAATGAGATCCATGTGGGGGCATTTTGAAATGGGGAAGGCGCTCAAAATAATGATAATACTCTACAGGAGTCGCACCATAATAACCAACGGTGGTCCCTTTTGCCCTTTTCCATTTTTTAATATTTAATATAAAAATTAAAAAAAAAAACTTTTTTTAAAAAAAAAAAACATTCTTTAAGAAAGAAAATTCTAAAATTTAGCCTCACATAATACAGAAGAGAAACATTGAATGAGATCCATGTGGGGGCATTTTGAAATGGGGAAGGCGCTCAAAATAATGATAATACTCTACAGGAGTCGCACCATAATAACCAACGGTGGTCCCTTTTGCCCTTTTCCATTTTTTAATATTTAATATAAAAATTAAAAAAAAAAACTTTTTTTAAAAAAAAAAATATTTTTTTTTTTTAATAGTTACATTTAAACTTTTTAAAGATTGAAACTAACTATTAGAAAATGGAAAAGGGCAAAAGGGACCACCGTTGGTTATTATGGTGCGACACCTGTAGAGGATTATCATTATTTTGAGTGCCTTCCCGATTTCAAAATGCCCCCACATGGATCTCATTCAATGTTTCTCTTCTGTATTATGTGAGGCTAAATTTTAGAATTTTCTTTCTTAAAGAATGTTTTTTTTTTTTATTGTCCAAATCACCATAATTTTACAAATTTGAGTTTCACTTATACTTCAACCTAAATGTTCACCTTTCAAATAACAAGTGTTTTCTTTTTTATGTATACAAATTTTTAAAGAAAAAATAAAATTTGAGTTTAATCTTTATTTGGTTTATAATTTCAAAATGTTACACTTTTATAATAAAGTTTTGAGTTTAATTTTTATTTGGTCTCTAAATTTTAACAATTTTTGTAATGACCTATAAATTTTAATTGATGCTCACTTATAATTTAACTAATTTTTAATCATCATAAGGTGAAATTTTAAAATTAAGTTTAATTATAATAGAAAATTAGTAAAAACTAATTAATTATAATTCTTTGAATTTTGGCAAATTAATTAATATATTGACATACAATGGATTGAAAAGTGAATAGGGTTGTTTATGAGAAAATAAATCAAAATATTTACAAATATAGCAAAATTTCACTATCGATCTGCGAAAGACCACGATAGACTACTATATGTGTTTATTTGTTTCATGATACAGACACAGATAATAGTCTATTATGGTCTATTGCAGACACATTGTGATATTTTGCTATTATTTGTAAATATTTTTAACCATTTTATCATTTAGAATAATTTTTCAAGTACATATTTAGTGAAAAATCAATGTTATGTAAAATTTGGAACCTAAGGATCAATTGAACACAAAACCAAAAAAATATAACATTTTTAAATTTAGGGACTGAATATAAATTTTTTTTTTAGGCCGACTAAATACAAACAAAAAAAAAATATAACATTTTTAAACTTAGGGATTGAATATAAATTTTTTTCTAGGTCAACTAAATACAAACACTTTAAACGTAGAGTAAAAATAAAATACTACTAAACAAAATAAGTTTCTCTTGTTTAAAAGTGAAGTATTAGAAATAATAACAATAATAATAATACTAATAATTCTTTTAAGAAAAATCTCAAATGATTGGCGAGCCTTTTGTTTTTCTGTTTTTTTTAATCGAATAACTTTATTTAATTATTTAAAAATACATTACTCAAAACAATTATTGAAATATACCTAAAAGACCACAATGATATTATAAAATAAATGCGTTCTTAGAAAATAAGCAAACTAAACTATTGTTTATTTATTTTTAGTTAAAAATCACTTCAACTCGTTGTACATTCAAGTAATGATCTTTAGTTCATAAATGTTGATGACTAACTATTTAGTCTTATACTTTCAATTTTATAATAATTTTGTCGTTAAATTTTAGTATGTGACAATTTCGTTCTTATATTTTCAAATTTATAACAATTTAGCCGCTTATCGAATTTAATTTTTAATAATTTTGATTATATAATGATTTATTTTTTATAATTTGTAAACAAAACTGGACCCTTAATTCAATTTATCAATGGAATGAGTAAGAAATTTTATTAAATTTTAATAGTAATTTTGACAACAAAACTAAATCATCACAATTCATAAAGTAAATGACTAAATTAATACTTGTTAATTAGTGACTAGATTTAGAATTTAAAAAAAAAAAAAAACATTAAACTATACTTCATTAACATGTAGGGTCAAAAAGTGATTTTTTAAATTTGTATTTAATTATAAAAAGAAAAGCACTATGTATACCATTTTTTCTCACTTATTGTCCACTCAATTAAAAAAATATGAAAGAGAAGCTTTATTCCCCATATTTATATCCAATAGCTGTGACCAAGCTTAATGCTATTTTAACTGAATTTGGTCAATTGAATTATCAAACTCATGCCCACGTACATTAGATCTTTTTTTTTTCCAAACTAAATTATATAAAATATCTCTAAATTCAAATTAAAAAAACTACACCAATTTCTTTAATATTTCAAAAAAAAAAAAAAAAAAAAAAAAAAAAAAAA
>QLSR01000429.1:7835-38533 GCA_031780015.1 Citrullus colocynthis | reverse complement strand
AAAAAAAAAAAAAAAAAAAAAGAAAAAAAAGACGATTGTAAGTAAGAATTCAAATCATAAGCTTCTTAGCTATTAACATAAACTATATATATGCATGTGAACTATTTTATTGTTAGCAACTTGGCACATAGTTGTTAAAATTTCAACATCAGCTACTATGTTTTTTCATTTATTTTTTAAATTTTGCTAGTAGTTTGAAAGTTATAATTAAACGTTGAAAAAAATAAATATAAAATTTAAAAATAAAGTTATTATCAAACATAATTTTTTAAAACTAAATTTAAATACGCAATTAAAAAATAAATCTTATATTTAATTCCTTTTGTTAATTAAATTTTTTTTTTTTTTTTTATAATCTATTAAAGCTTATCCTATAAATTTTGAAGATTTATTCACATGTGGTATTTGTTTAGACCTCGAAGGACCAAAAATATATTGTTGTAAAGTTGGATAAATAGATTGTAAAATTAAAGGGTATATTTGGGAGAGAGTGAAAATGATGGAGTATGTGAATAAATGAGGCTGTGATTTTGGTGAAATTACGGAATATGCCACGAGAATGGAGGCAAGTCAATGTGGGGAAAATTTGAATCTTTTTTTTTTTTTTGACGTATTCCACCACTCTCTTTCTTTCTCTTTGTTTTTGTTCTCCAAATTTGAATACCGCCCACCACTCTAAGTTTCCTAACCCCACTCTCATCTCACCCGCGTCAACTTCACACTCCTTAACCCTTTCAATTGCAACCTTCCATAACATAATTATTGCATTAAACAAACCCTTGGTTTAATATATGAATTATTACAATATTGTCGTATTCAAATATGGTATTTAGTTTTTTATTTTTTGAAAAATAGTATTTTTCTAACTTTTGTTGTCATTCTATGGTCAATTATCGAAGGTTAATTATAAAAAGTATCATTCAACCTTGTATGTTTTGTGAAAGATACTTTAACTTTAAAATAGTAAAAAAGATAAATAAATACTTTTATCATTAATTTTATATGGAAATTGTTAGTATTTTATTTAAAAAATACTCGTTAACTTTAAAAAAGACTCTTGTTGTTAATATATGAACATAAATCATTAATATCTCGTTGCAAAAATACCTAAAATTTTTAAGAGTTGTATTAGTTCCCTTACCTTAAAAAAATTAAAATGTTCTTACTGTTCATCTATACCGAATTACCTCTCTCTCTCTCCTACTTCATTCTCTCTACTTTTTATCCCATATTACTTTTTATCTTGTTAGGTCTTTTGTTTATCTCATTAAAAAATTGCTCTCTTCAGTTAGGGTATATAGATTATGACAAATATAAAAAATAATGGAAGTACCAAGAGGACTTTAGGCCATCAGTTTTTTAAAAAGGTTGTAGGTTAGTAGTTGAATGTGTATTAATAGCTAAATATGTACTTTTTATATTTGGCTACTTATCGTTTGGGTAAGTTTATCAATGGGAGATTCATATTTTGAAATTTTATAAGACTTTGTGTTTTAACTTAAAGTTTTGGTTTATGTTTTGTTGTGAGAAAAATGGTTTAAGAATTGGACACAAGAGAAAAAAAAAATGAGAGCATCTATATGAAAAAACATAATATCTATTTAATTTGTTTTAAAATTGGTGCTTTTCGACCTCAAGAAAGTTTCAAACAAATTTATCATTAAACTAATGGTCAGAGCTATAATGTCTCAAGTTTGGGGAGGGGACATGAATGAACCCATATCACATCTAAATGATTAAAAATTACTACCTATACTAACAAAGTGCACCTTCATTTTTAGTAGCTCTAACACAAGAACTTCAAAGTTAAGCGTAAGAATTTTCCTAGAAAGCATGTGAGTGAGGACAAAGCATCCTAAAAGGATTTGTGTTGGGGGACAACCTTCACTCTAAGATATTTTGATGTTTTGTTGAAGGGTATTTTTGAAATTTTTAAAAGTTCAAAGATATTTTTGAAACAAAAGACTAAAAGAGTTTCCATCCAAAAGTAATGGTAGAAGTATTTTCGAACTTTTCGTTTAAAGTTTAAAGGCATTTTTCGAAACTTTTGAAAGTTTTAAGGATGTTTTGGACAAAAGTAAAAAGTTTAACCCCCGTTTAGTCACCATTTTATTTTTTGTTTTTGGTTTTTGAAAATTAAGCTTATTTTCTCCTCCTTTCTTACAACGATTTGCACTTTATTAAGTACAATGATTGAATTCTTAGCCAAATTTAAGAAGAAAAAAAAAAAGTTCAAAGCTACTTTTTTTAGATTTCAAAATTTGGTTTGGTTTTTTAAACTATTGGTAAAAAGTAGATTACAAAAGAAGAAATTTGGAGGTGAAAATAGTGTGTACAAGCTTAATTTTCATAAAAAAAACAAAAAACCAAATGATTACCATATAGGATCTTAAACATATTTTATATGATTTAGCCATTATTGAATGTATAAATAATGTGACTAAAAATAAGTATATAAGCTTAATTTTCATAAAAAAAACAAAAAACCAAATGATTACCATATAGGATCTTAAACATATTTTATATGATTTAGCCATTATTGAATGTATAAATAATGTGACTAAAAATAAGTATATTAGTGTCTTGAATGGGTTAAAGTTAGAATTGGATGAACGTGTATTAAAGGACATAATACCAGCAAATACCTAGATATTTTTTAAAGTTCAAAATTAATATAGTTTTTTTGAAAGTTTCATACTGTCAAATTCAACCATGGCTAAATCATACTTATTTGGTTTTTTTTTGTTTTTAGCTTATCCACGCTACTTTTTCCTCCAAATTTCTTCTTTTGTAATCTACTTTTTATAAATAGTTTAAAAATCAATTTTAAAATTTTCTATATATGTTATTTTGAAATAGTAGTGAAATATTGGTTTTGTTAATCCAAACACAACTTAGTAGATGATACATGAATTATCATTCAGAAGGTTGATGATTCAATCTTCCACACTTGCAATGGTTCAACATTTAAAATAATTATGTGAGAGTGAAAGGTTGAATTATTAACCTTTGAGATGGTAATAAATATCTTACTTATTAATACACGTTTGAATTGACTACAACGAATAACTTTATAATATCTTCTTTTTTAAAAAAAGAAAAAAAAATTAATATAGAATTTTGAAAGTTTCATAATGACGTATAATGAAATCTGTCATAGTGAAAACTTAATAAGTCTAAATATTTTAAAATCAGAACATAATTAAAAAATATTAAAATCCTGAACCAAAATGAAGTATTTAGCTTCCATAGTGAGGAGTGAACTATGGACCTTTTCTTTTCTTCATAAAATTTCCAGTAATAGTGAAATTTTTGTTAATAATCCAAAAAACAAAAAACCATAAAGCTGTTCTACAAAGTGGGACCCAAGTGCTCGATATTATTAAGGTAGAATGTTCAAGATTGTGCTAATAATAAATAATTAAAAAACAAAAAAATCAAGATTGTGAATTTATTTTGAAAATAATTTGAAGTTTGTAATTTCTAAAAAGACTGCTTTAAACAAATAACATAAAGGTGGGACCCACATAACTTTCACAAATTAATTAAAGAGAAAAACTATATAAATAGAAAAACAAATCAAACATCATTCCATGAAAAGAATTTAAGATTAATTAGGCAGAACACTTAAACTTCGGTCTAATTTAGCATTTTTCACTTTCACGATTTTAACAAAATGGTCAGTGGTTAAGCTTTCTTTTTTACTTTGCATTAAAATAAAGTCTTTTCAAGTAATTATAAATCAGCTATTAATTAATCATTATGATAATTGAGTAACTCGCACAATAAAAACTAATTAAAACTAATTAATGTTCCTCGACCAATGTTTAATCAGTAGTTAGGAAGAAAAAACAAACAAACAAACGATCTGACTCTCTAGCTTCAATTTACATTGTGGTTCACTGTTTATGAATGTTTCAAAAAGCAAAAATTAATTTCAAGATAGTAAATGTGTTTTCATATTTAGTAATTTATGCATACCAACTAATTTCAATCCTTGTCTTAAATAATAATAATAATAATAATAATAATAATAATAATTTTTATCCGAATCGATTTATTTTTAACAGTTTTTTTTTTTTTTTTTGAGGACAACAGTTTTTTCTTTCCGTAAAGGAATAGTTTTTAATAGTTATTACATAATTTGACCATGTGGATTAATAATGATATATTAAATGCATGATTACTGTCAAATTTGATGGTCTCGGGTATTTACCTAATTAACCTTAACTATATCCTGGAGGAAATTAGAAAATTACAAGTTTAGTTGAAGTTTTTAAATTGTGTTTAATAAGTGTTCGAGTATTGATAGTTTCATAAACTTTGAATTTAAAGTCTAATAAACTAATGAATTTTGAATTTGTCAATTTTTTAATCCATTGCATAAAAAGATAAAAGTTTAAAATTCTATTGGACATAAGTATTGACTATTCATTTTTAAAATATTTGATATATATGTCATTAATTTATAAAAACAAGATTAAAATTCGAGATTAAATTTATAATTTAACCAACAAATTTATGGTGGGTTTCAATTTTGGCACCAAATCATAGCCCTCTCTTACCATACAAATAACCATTTTGTTTTTAAAGAGCTAATTATGTCAATTAATGCATATTCTTTAGGTAATTTTCAAAAGGACCTTTTAATTCTTTAAATTGATCATTGGAGTCATCCCATTAAAAAACTTGTTACTTGAAAGACGAAATTCGATAATTAATTTATTAACACAATAATATATATATATATATATATATATATATATATATATATATATATATATATTTATTTATTTATTTCTTTGTGTGTGTAAATTGCGAGCATGTCACTTGCACAATGTCAACTTGAAAGAAACGAGTTTTGATAAACTCTACGAAAAGTTGGATTTCACAAGTCAAGTATCATCCAAATAGCATATTCACGTGTCAATAAAACAAAAATTTTATGATATATATGAGTTTTTTTTTTTTTTTTCTTTCCACAATTTCTAAAATTCTTTAATGGAAATACCTAAAATTAATTTCTAGGTTACTTTTTTTTTTTAAGAGAAAAACCACCTTTGCAAAAGAGGAAAATAAAACCTTTATCATTTGTTGTTAAAATACCCACGTTCTAACATTTCGTAAAGGTTTATGAATTAACTATGAAGTAAAAACATTTTAGGATGCTCTACTGAAAATTGGGATACAAAATTGTTTGTTTGTCGACAGTGACTTGTTTGATACAAAATTTATAAACTAAGAATTTAGTAATATTATATTAAATTTCAATCGACATGTCAATATTTATGTGTTCGACACTGACATAAGAGATGAATTGATTTTTTTATTAGAAAAATTCACGAAACATAATATAATTAGTAACAAAATGTCACTAAAGTAAATGTAATATTAGGTTTAAAATATTTGCAAATATAACACAAGATAAAAGAATTTGCAGATATAGGAAAATTTAGATCCAACTTTTGAAGTCTATCAGTGATAGATTATATCATTGATAGATCATACTGTTGGTAGGAGTCTATTAACAGTAAAATTTATCACGGATAAATTTTGATATATTTATAATTTTTTAAAAAATATTGCTATACAGTTAATTATTGTGTATAAGATAGGGACCTTTTATTGAAATATTGTATTTAGTAAAAATAATTAGAAAAATATTGTAGTTTGAAACTATTTAGGAACATATGGTAGTTGGGAGGAGAGAGAAGATTGAAAAGTGGAAAAGGCAAAGGGCGAGACCTTAACCTTCGACAAAGGCAAAGGTCGAGACCTCAAACCTCGATCAACGCAAGCCCTCGACCAACGCAAGCCTTCGACCAACGCAAGGCCTACTTCGACCAACGCAAGGAGGCCTGAGAGAGAAGATTGAAAAGTGGAAAAGGCAAAGGTCGAGACCTCAACTCTCGACCAACGCGAGCCCTCGACCAACGCAAGGCCTACTTCGACCAATGCAAGGCTTACTTCGACCGATGCAAGGAGGCCTCAACTTTCGACCAACGCAAAGAGGCCAATTTTCGACCAACGCAAGGCCTACTACCAACGCAAGGAGATTCCACCGCACATCCCGTCGTCGCAGAGAATCCACCGCACGTCCCGTTGCAGAGATTCCCTACGGCGGAGCCCGTGACTTATGGTCGAGGGTTCAACCCTCGACCAAATGTCTTTAAATACCGCTTCGACCTTTCTTCCTCCCACTATTTCTTCTTCCAATCCGGCCTCTCTTCCACCCACTATTTCTTCTTCCAATCCGACCTCTTCTTCCTCTCATTTTCCCACTATCTATCGAAATACTTTTTGTTTTCCAAATTTACGAGGTTTGTAAGTTTGATTTATGAAATATATATTTTTTTAAGATAATATAATTTTTTTTCCCTATTCTCATGCTATTTTTATTTTTATAGTATTTGTTGCTATTTGGAAAGCAAAGATCGATCATTGTCACTTCGAGAAAGAAAAATAAGTAAACCATTACTGAATTTGTAAGTTATCATTTCATTTTCTGATATTTATATTATACTAGACATACCATTTAAATCTAAATATGTCATTTTAATGTTCGTATTTATTTTGTTAATAGTGTTTGAATTGAATAATATTTATATACTGATGTTATGAGTTTTTATAAGTTAATGTTCTTGTTTATATTATATTAGATTTATCATATTAATATTATATTAGATCTACCATGTTAATTTTTTTTAAAAAATAATATTGATTTTTAGAAGAAATAATATTGATATTTATTAAAATAAATAATATTAGTTTCAGAATTTTTTAAAAATAATATTACCTTTTAATGTTCTTTTTGTTTTTTAAATTTAGTATTACAGTAAATTCTAATTTTTTAGTACAAATTTATATTTTCGTTGCATTTTAGATATTACTAGATTTTTTTAATATTAGAGTTTTTAGTTAAATAGTTAGTGATGTATATTGTTGTTTTCTTTTTTTTAGAAAATGGCAGACAAGTGTTTGAGATTTATGTTGTTTACAAATGGTCATATGATTGATGGTGTTGATGGAGTTGAATATGATCAGCTAGCATGTGGGGGTTTTAGCTTAAATATGAATAGTGGACTTGTTTTTGAACAATTTGTTGAAATGATTGGGCTGTCACTTGGCGTAGATATGAGATCAAACCACTTAGAAATAATATACAGACATCCTAATCTAACACCATTAGGATCTGTAAAGTATATGTCATTCCCCATTCATACCGAACAAGTGATAAATATGATGTTTTCAATTGCAATGCCGCTCCCGAACCTAGTGCATTTATACGTTAATGTGAATAGGGTAGGCTTGGATGTAGACTTGAATGCACAATCGTTGAGTCAGTTTGAAGACTCGAATCGATGTATTGATCTTGATCCTGAATCAGTTGCACCAGCCTGACGATGAAAATATGGTGGTTGGTAATCAATATAGGGATTTTAGAACAGAAACAGATGATGAATTCGAGGAATTGGATTTCGATGGTCGTGAACATGAAATGCCGTCATATACATTCGCTAATCTTGACATGGATATAATAGATAACGTTAGAGAACATGACCCAGTTGTAGCCTCGGTAGTCGTTGACAATACCCAATTATATAAGGGTATGATTTTTCAAAACAAAGAAATGTTACAACATTTGGTCAAGTGTTCTGCTATCAAGTGTCGCACCATATGAGGTCGTGGAATCAACACCGAATATTTGGGCAATTCGATGTAAGAAATGGTAGGATGGTTGCAAGTGGCGACTTCATGCAGCGAAGAAAAAATCTCACAATTTGTTCGAGATTACTAAGTATGACCAACATACATGTTTTTACTCAGAGCTTAGCCAAACTCATGTGCAATTAGATTCTTCAATGATTGCACTGGAGTTTTGTGAAGCTGTCAGGGAAAAACCGTCCATCAGTGTGACACAAGTACAATCCGACATCAAAACAAAATGGGGATACCATGTTTTTTATCACAGGGTGTGGGAGGGTAAACGAAAGGCATTGGCTAGAGTGTTTGGTGATTAAGATGACTCATACAAACTGTTGCCCAGGTGGTTGTATATGGTCAAGCATACAAATCCCGGCACACGAGTGGAGTGGAGAATAAAGAGCACACCTACTGAAGGACATGCCATCCTTACTACTGTATTTTGGGCATTTGGTCCTTGTATAGAAGCATTTAATAGATGTCGACTGATTATTCAAATAGACGGTACTCACTTGTATGGAAAATATCGAGAAAAGTTGCTAATTACTACATCAGTTGATTCGAATGGACATCTTCTTCCTCTTGCATTTGCTGTTGTAGATGAGGAGTCTGCTGACACGTGGGGATGGTTTTTAAAACACCTCAGAGAAATTGTTATACATGAAGAGGTGTGCTTGATTTCGGATCGACATGGTGGCATCATCTCGGCAGTGAACAATCCAGAAAATGGTTGGACAGGGCCAAAATGTCACCATAGATTCTGCTTACGCCATATTGTAAGTAATTTTAATAAAAGATACAAGTTCAATACATTAAAAAATTTTGTATATCGTGCTGGATGTCAGTTTCAAGTTTGCAAGTTTAATAAAGCAGTGGAAGACATCAAGCGAATAAATAGGAGTTGTATGAGTTTTTTTTGACAACATTGGTATTCAGCAATGGACTCAAGCGCACGATGGAGGGTTTAGGTACGGGTGGATGACGACGAATCTATTAGAGTGCGTTAATGGAGTCCTCAAAGGAGCTCGAATGTTGCCGATAAATGCTCTTGCTCAAATAACATTCTACAAGTGTGTAAATTATTTTGAGAAAAGAAGAGAAGAAATAAGAGCTACCCTAGAGCGTCGAGATAAATACACCCGGTAATAATTTTCTTTTTAATAATCAACAATTTGTTTCAAATATTTTTATAATATTGAGTGAGTAAATATTCAGGTACGCACACGAAAAAATCTCAAAATGGGCTGCAAGATCCAGTAAACATGAAGTCCAATCATATGATAGATATGAAGATGTATTTCATGTGAAAACTGGACGTCACAGCCTCAATTCTAAAAGAGGAAATATTCAAATACTGAAGCTAAGTGATTCCGAACAGTACTGTTCATGTAACAAATGGCAAGCATTTGACATTCCATGTTCGCATTTTATGGCAGTTTGCTCACGATTTAACATGAACTATGAAGATTTCATTGAGGACTACTATAAAATGTCGACATACGCTGCATACTACTCTCCTCAATTTCAACCTGTACCGCATGAAGACTACTGGATCACACCTCATAATATGCCTGTTTTACATACTGACCCGACATTATTGAGAAAACCTGGTAGACCAAAGAGTTCACAATATCATAATGAGATGGACTGGACAGAACCAAGTTCTCAAGTACGTTGCGGATTTTGTAATCAGTTAGGTCATAATCGAAGGAAATGTCCTTCCTTACGAAGACAGGCACCAGATAGTTAGAGATTTTTTTCGTTAACATTTCTATCATGTAACCAATATTTTAATAATAAAATTAATATTTTTATCATGTGCTCTCACTATATCAGTCTCTCTCGCTTTTAAGTCCTAATTTATTTGTATGCTTTACACGATAAATATATAATTTGTTTTCTTCTAGATCATGGCTTTAAACCCAAGACCGATTGATCCTGATATTTTATACGATCAATCTATTCATCGATCAACAAATGTATGGAAAGATCGGATTACAGACGAGTTGTGCTGTAGACGGCGTGAGGCGGTTGTTTATCGTACCATCCCATTTCATCGTCGCATACTACCACTTCTGCGTGCATCAGGCTTTTATGGGATTACCAGACTAGGATTTATTCAGTTAGATTGGCACCTCATCACTGCACTTGTTGAGAGATGGAGGCCAGAGACCCATACATTTTATGTGCCTACTGGAGAAGTCACTATCACGCTCCAGGACATAGAAATATTATTTGGGCTACCTGTCGATGGCGAGCCTGTTACCGAGGTAATGCATGACGACTAGCTGCATATTTGTCAGATGCTACTCGGTGTGACCCCACCTGCAAATAAAATCAGGGGATCAAGGTTGAGTCTAACATGGCTGGGGACACAATTTCCAAGACTTGATGATGATGCAGACGAAGAATCTGTCACGACATACGCAAGAGCATACATATTGCAGATGATGGGCGGAAGTCTGTTTTCTGATAAATCAAGTCACTTCGTACACCTAATGTTCCTTCCACTTTTAGCCAATCTCTATGAGGCGGGACGGTATTCTTAGGGTGGAGCGTGTTTGGCATGATTGTATAGACAGTTATGTAAGGCAACAAAACTTGATGTTCGTGCAATCGCTGGGCCTCTGATATTGCTACAAATATGGGCTTGGGAACGATTTCCAACAATGACTCCACAACTCGACATGTCAACGATCATCAATTAACAGAACGAGCCTACGGTTCTCGGTATGTCATTTTAATTTAATTTAGCTAATATTTTTTTATGACTAATATAGTTAATTTCAAACCTAAAATATTAATTTAATAATATAGGTGGAGAGACCAATTTTGTGTAACTAGGTCTACTACACATGTAGTGAGTCAATATAGATATATGCTTAATCTGCTTCAACCTGACCAGGTATGTGAATACTAAACCCAAATGAACTTTTTATACATGTTTTTTTATATACCTGTATTTAATATTTTTAATGTAATATGTTATGTTTCAGATTATTTGGGAGCCTTACAAAGCTGTTATGGACACTTTGCCCAATTTTCGAGCGGTCAAGACATATGGCGGACGATGAGCCTACTCATATGTTTTCACATTGGTGAGTGGCATCTTCTGACAGGGTAATCCGATAGTTTGGTTTCAAACAGAATGTTCCATCAGAGTGCAATATTGAACCCCTATTACATGACATTGACCTGAGAACTGCAGATTGGTCTGAAAAAGTTGCACATTTGGTATTGCGATGGCACTATTGTAGAAGGTTTATTGCCGTCGGCGTTTCACTTGGACAATTCGATAGAGATGCAACTCAAGATTACATCCTTTGGTATAATAATATTACGAGACGCTACATTACTCGTCCGGGAGCGGCTTTGGGTCATTTGGTATATAATCAAATATTGTTTAATTATTTTTTATTTAAATTTTGTTTGAAATATTATCTAATTGTTTTGTAATTGACAGAGATCGAGCAATAGTAGTCTTCATGATGTTGCAAATCATCCAGATCAAGTATTTACTATATGTAATAATAACGCAAGTTACATGGAGGAATTACACTACATGTACGATATACCTATTGCACCTCCATCAATTCCTAGGCAGAGGGGACGTGCTCGAGTAGAAGAAGATGAGTTTGATGCGGTTGACCATAATGTGGAAGAATTGCCTCCTATGATGCAGACGCAAACGTAGAGCCAGATTGGTTATGCTAGTCCGATGATGATGCAACCAGCCTTTGGTTCAGCATATTATGATTCAGAAGCCGGGCCATCGTCTTCAAACATGCATACACATGAACACGACGTCTATGGAGCGCCTGCAGAGGTACTAGAGCAACCAAATCCACCAAAGTAACCTACAGTGCAAAGTCGATGAGGCCAACCAGCTCGAAATCGACGACGTTTGCCTTGTGGGACACATTGAATTTTTTTATTATTACTAATTTTAGTAGAAAGAAAACAATAAATTGTTGTTTTAATATCAACACTTTAATTTTATATTGGTTGGTTAGTGATAAAATATATGTTTGTTATTATAACGGTTTTTAAAAGAATGTTAGTTAAAATAATTTATTAAAGTATAATTCTAAATAATTTATTAAACCTACAATTTATAATTTGGAAATGAAAAAAAAAAGAAAGAAAAAAAAGGAAAGAAGGTCGAGGGTTGAACCCTCGACCAAGGAAATTAAAAAAAAAAAAGGAAAGAAGCATACAAATATCAACTCCCAATAAAAACTACAATATTCCCCTAAATATTTTAAAAACTAATTTATAAAACCACAATATATTTTTAATTTTTCCTTTAAGATAGCCTAATTAGTAATAGATATAAAGTTGAGATTTAGATTGTAATTTAATTTTGGGGAGAGCGTGGTAGGCACGCGGCATTGATGAAGAATTATGATTGAAAATTTGAAGGTAGAGAGTAAAAAAAAAAGAAAGCTCCCCACCAAAACATTTCTTACCAAACCACAAAACAGTGCATAGGCAGGGGAGATAGTAAAGAAATAAACAATCCAACCTTCTTAATCTCTCATCTACCCCACTCCCACGCCTCTGCTTCTCAACACTTTCCTTCTCGCCCTTTTCTTCTCTCTCTCTCTCTCTCTCTCTCAAACCTCTTCACTGATCAGAACCCCATCAATGGAAACCTCTTCAACTCATCAAGAAAACCCATGTCCATCTTCTCTCCTTCCTTCTCCAAGCAGTCGCATGACTAACAGCAGTAGCAGCAGTAGCAGCACCAGCAATGGCCTCCAAGTCATGCCTCCAACTCCGCCGCCTCAATTGCATCAGTTGCATTCTCCCAAACCCATCACACGATCCGAATCTGTCAATCCTTACCCTACTACCTTCGTTCAAGCTGATACTTCCTCTTTTAAACAAGTAGTTCAAATGCTCACTGGATCCCCTGAAACTGCCAAGCAAGCCTCTGTCAAGCCAGCTCCGGGTGCTCCTAACTCTGATTCTCAGTCCAAAACCCACATTCCACCCATTAAATCTTTGCCCAGAAGGCAGCAATCTGGATTCAAGCTCTACGAGCGTAGGAACTCTTTGAATAAACTTAAGATTAACCCTGTGTTTCCCGTTTTTGGTTCTACTGCTCATTCTGGGTTTTCTCCGAGGAAACATGAAATTCTCTCTCCTAGCATTCTGGACTTTCCGGCGCTTGCTCTTAGTCCGGTCACGCCGCTAATTCCTGACCCGTTTGATCGATCTGGGTTGGCGAATTGTAGCTATTTGAAGAATGGGAATGCTAAGTTGGATGCAGAGGCGGAAGAGAAAGCGATTAAAGAAAAGGGGTTTTTCTTGCATCCATCGCCGACCACCACTCCTCGGGACTCCGAGCCTCGGCTGTTGCCACTGTTCCCAATGACATCTCCTAGAGTCCCAGGTTCATCTTCCACTTCATGAATTTCTCTTTTCTTGTATGAATTTTGGTTTTTTTTTCCTCCCGATTTTATATGTTGCTGCTGGTTGATGGCATTTGATGATAATGAAAAGGAGGCGAGAGTGATAAGGCTTGTAATGATATAATTCCCAGAGAATGATAGATTGTTTGCTTCAATTGTAAAATCTGATGCGTATCCTTCCTTATGAAAAAAAGGAATAAAAATTAGCCCTCATTTTCTCCCTTGTTCTTTCTTTAGAAAAGTTCAAATTCAATTTTGTTTTCCCCTTCTTGAAGATTAATGATTGTTCTATTGGCATTATTTTCCCTTCAAACTCAATACAACTTACAGAAAACATTAGGGATCTTGATTCAGTGCAAATCCCTAGCCAATTCAAACACAAGGCAACTTCTTTCATATCTGATAAATTTTGTATAACCGTTTTTTTTTTTTTTCTTTTGGTCATTATTACTGCTCGTTGTGTAGTCAACACTCTCCACTCAATAAATGTAATAAATGCGAAGACTAATTTGATTAAGGGTCCGTTTTAGCATTGGCAAGGCAATTAGTGTTGGTTACAGGTGAATGAGGAAAAAGGAATTGTGTTATGTTGTGGGGGAAGGTTATGAAAAGCAGCCTCAACCTTGGCCTAACTTTCAAAGATAGGAGAAAGATGGGTGTGGAATCTTGACCTTTTGTTACCTTTTGTGTTGTATCTTGTAAGCTTTTGTCAATTGCAACTTTCTTTTTTCTCTCTTTTCCTTAGCCCTCTTACTTGTTTTAGCAGATATTTTATGTACAATATTCCACCTTTCAGGTCTGAAGTAACTTGTGAATGATTATTTAGCATGATAGGATTAGAAAATTCACCATTGGACATGTTAGATGTGAACCCATCTGAAGTTGATTCTGGAAGCAGATTTGTACCAGTCAACAAACTAGGTTAGATGGAATTGAATCTGGTCAACATTTTTAGTTGAGCAATACCAATCTTATCATCTTTGTTTGAGGCAGCTGACAAAGTAAGAAGGAACCATCTCATGGGGTCAAGTCAACCTTGATAAGTTGTTCTCTAGAACAGGTCATTACAACTATTATAAACAAAGAGTTTCCCTGTCAGATAAGGTAGTCAAAATGGGGACATTGAAGATGGAACAATAAATAGAGTTGTTTTAGTGGTCATCTGAGTACAATTTTCCAGCCATAGGAGAGATTCTTTTAATTTTTGAATATGAATTTGGGTCCAGTTTTCATTAAATGGAGAGAGTTTTGTTGGGTAGGCTAAGAGTTTGTTTGTTTTTCTTTTTTTTTTTTTCCTTTTTCTTTTCACACTTAGTTGGGGCCCTTGAAGGTGAAGCCTTGGGGCTGTGCTAAAGTGAATCGATCATGGAAAAAGGTAGTGGTGCTTTTAATCTCTCTCTCGAGTCTTAACACTTACGCTGTGGCCTACTTGCTTGACTCTGAACAGTCCGCCGAAACAACCTCAAAGTAAAGGGGACACGGGAAAGTGTGAGTTGTGATGAAGAAAGAGAGAATGGTGGGGGGACGGAAAGCCTGAAAACATGGTGGTCTTTTTCAGTGATGTTTGTTTGTTTGTTTGTTTGACTGTTTGTTTTTATATGTATAGTGGTGATTCTTGTTGGTTTGGTTTTATGTGGGTTTGCTTTTTGTAGGCTTTTTAACACTCCTATGGGGTTGGTGGGTGTCATTAATTACAATCTTGAAACTTTTTTTTTTTTTTTCCAAACTCTCATCACTCCCATTTCTCTAAAAACTCTGGTCCTCAATCATTGACAATCTCAAAGCTCAAGTGGATAAGAGTTTCATGAATAAAGTTCTCTACTTGAACATCTCTCAAATGACATATTGCTTTTAGATTCTACTCAAAAGTTCTTATATCAATGGAGATGTTAGTCGGAACGAGGTTGATGTGGTTTTGTAAAGGAATGGAATACACAATGGAGGGGGAATTGATGATATAAAGGCTTTGGCCTTCGCATAGATTCCCACTAACAATGCTGCCCACCCAGCAAAACGTATCTTTTTCAATTTCTACTCTTTATTTTCTGTCAACCACATCATAATCCTTTCCTCTTACGAATTTATGCCCAAATATCTGCTTACACCATTCTATCAAAACTTTTTTTTTTTTTTTTTTTTTTTTTTTTTTTTAATTATTTTTTTAAATTTATTATTATTATTATTATTATTATTATTATTATTATTATTATTATTATGTCTAGTCTTTATTCCCCATTTTTAGGGAATTATTTAGTGGAGAAATGGATGGTTATTTTGCTTAGTTTATGTTTTTAAGGGTGAGTTTTATTTTCCCATTGATTTCTTTTATTTTTATTTTTATTTTTATTTATTTTTATTTTTTATATTGAATACATTATTCATTAGTAAATACAAATTCGTGTTCTTTCTTATGGTTGAGGTTGAAGAGTGTAATTGTCGAAATTATTTTCTTAATCTAAGTATTATTTGAGATTGGAAATCTTTGCCTCCACGTCTTTGTAGAGAGTTTATCATTCCTCTCTGCGACCAATCGTTGTAGTTTCTATTATAATGTTTACGGTGGCTTTTTTTTTTTTTTTTTTAATAAAAAATTCATTTTCCTACTAATTGAACTGGTTTTTTTCTAATAAATATAGGACCTTAGTTTATGTCTTTTTATATACCTTTTTCTTTAAAAAAAAAAAAATTACTTTGAAGTGGTCAGGAATGTATGTAAGCTTTGGACGTGGCATGGTAGGATTGAAAATGTAATAGAATCCTCCCAACTTTATATGTTGAACTTTTGAAAAAAAGAGGCTTTTTTATTTTTTTAAATTTTTTTTTTAACAATATATGGGTCAAAGGGACCGAATCTAAAACTTTAAGATTAAAAGTAAAAATTCATGCCAGTTGAATTAAACAAAAGAGTTGAATTAATTTCCTTGTCAGGAAGAAGGAACCATGACATTTGTACAATGTTATGATATGTTCAGCATAAGCCTTTATCGATTTGTTTTGGGTTTCATAAGATTTTTTTTTTCTTTTTAGAACTTTTTTTTAGTACAATTGGATGGATTTAAACCATAGATCTCATGGTTATTAAACACACTCATATGTCAGTTGGGTTATGTCCAATTTGATAATTTTATAAGATTTCATACATATTGTTTCTCATTTATATATTCATGATTTTGTTTTTCTAATCGATGTGGGACTTTAGTCACGCTCTAACATATAAAATGAGAGAGATGGAAGCCCTAACTCTTGATCAACAATCTAAAACTTGACATGTTAAAAGAAAAAAGAAAAAAAAAACAATTTAAAACATGTACAATGGGTACGTTTCCATTTTATTTAGTTAATGGTAGAATAATGTTTGAGTTAATATCAACAATATTGTTGATTCATATCTCAGGTCGACATTGAACTCATGAGAATGTAAGATATCGACCAAAATATCAACATGTCGATGCACTTTTTTTCTTGATATTGATTGAAAGGGTGACGTGTTGAAAAAAAAAAAGAACTTAAGAAAAAGTTGAAAATGATACGTAGAGTTGAACCCAATTCTTATGCAAACATCACTCTCACTTCATTAACTTTGAATATACTTTTGAAAGTAACAGTAAGAATGTAACATAGGAGGGTTTATGATTCCCAAGTTCATCAAAAGAACATAAAAATATAATATTTGAATAGAAGCCAAAGCTCATCCAAAATCTAGTATTAAGTTGGAGGATGGTTAGTTAGTGGGTCACTGGGGCTGATCACCAAATAATTGGGCCTGGTTGAGGCCCAAAACATAGAAAAACAGAAGCCCATGAGAAAATGCTAGAATAAACAAGGCAATGTTGTTGATGAGAATAATAACAATACATGGGTTTTCTTGTTTTGGATATTCATGATTTGTGGACCCTTTCTGAGTGTAATCCGATTTAGACTAGAAATTAGGGTTCAAAATCTGCAGCTTTTAAAGGGTTTAGATTCTTGAACCTTCCATTCCATCTTGGGTTGGGCTCCATTTTCATTTAGAATGTGTCGTTTTACAAATCCAACGGCGGTAGATGTAGAGCTCACCATAAACACTCTTTATCGCAGCGTACACAATCCATGCCCAGTGATCATTCTACCTAATAACCACTACCTAGACCACCTTGTCATCAATTTGGTGTTTTTATTTTAGTACTTTCTACGCAAGAGACCTTAATTGTAGGCTTATATTTTCTAATCGTCTTTTACACTCCATTTAGTACATAAATAATCTAACTAAATACAAATTTTCACTAATGTTGTAGTATATTTACTATTAAGACCTCATCGTTATTTTTATAAAACAAAATAATAATAATAATAAAATAAAAGCCCAGCGTTTTGTGTTCTCTCTCATTCATGCACAACTTAGAGTTTCGTGTATCCATGCAATCATTAAATCTACATCTCAAATGTTTCCTAACATGTCAATTTATACTAAATATTGAGCCACTTATTATATTATTAGTTAGTGGATATTATAGTTTGTGGGTTATAATATTATGTGCTCAGAGTGAGATATGATGAGTAGGAAATAGTAAATACTATATATAAAAAATGGTTATTATTTTAATTGACAAAACTGTTGAAAATGTTTTCAAATATAACAAAATGTCACTGTCTATGGTATCAGTGATATACACTAGAAAAATATCTATCTATTGGCGTCTATCATTACATTTGGTTATATTTGTAAATAAGTTGGCTCATTTTGTTATATTTGAAAAACATCCTTTAACCATTTTCAATCAAAATTAATTCAAGCTAAACTTGTTTATTGAAAGTACATGTACTAAATAAAATAATGATAAAAGTTGAAATTACAAAATTGGTCCTTATGATTTAAGAAAAGTTGGAATTTAGTTCTTATTGTTTGATAAAACTTCATAAGTTCTCTATATGATTTGATAAAATTTTCATAGAGATCATTTACAAGGATCTTATCAAATCATTAGGGCGATATTCTAATTAAAACTCATAGAAACTAAATTCTAATTTTCTCCAAACCATAACTACCAAATTTGCAACTTAACCAAAATTATAATACAGAAGCCAAATAGATATCAATAAAAAATATCAATAATAAAATACATTAACGTATTTTTAATTGAACTACAGTACTACTTTATGAACAAGTTAAAATATTGTTAACATGAACATGACTCAACTTGTATAGATTTGTATTACCAATTTTGAGTTATGTAGTTGGATCTCATCCTACATATTATATATTATAAAAGAAAAACATTTATTATATTGGGGAAAAACTTGACTTGATCCACATGTTGAACTAGAAGTAAAAGAAGCTGGGGATAAGTAAAAACATAACGTAAAATAAAAATATATGGTTGAACAGGACTGATATTTTAATTATTGTGGAGAACTGAAAGCTTAAATGACGTCTTAACAATATATGGTTGCTGATAATTAAACTATGATTCAGACCTCCCACCGTATATTAAAAATGACTTCTTATATTCTTACATAAAATAATAGTAATGTATCAAATACGTCCCCATACTATTAAAAAGTTTCTAATAGATTATTAGATTGTGTACGTTGTGTCCAAAAAAAATTTGATTACTATTTGACTTTTATGTTTTAGTTTTACAAATTTCTGTTTGTTTTTACACTAAATCTTTATAATGATTTTTTTTTTTTTTTAAAAACAAATTCCTTAACTATTTTTTCTTTTTTAAAAAAACAAGTTTTCGAAAGTACTTACAAAAAGGTAGATTACATTAAAAAATAAAAAAAATCACAGGTATAATTAGTATTTAGAGAAAAATATATTTTTAATGCTCGAGGTTTGCATTTGATGTATCTTAGTTAAGTTGGGTGTTAGTTGACTAACCAAAAATGAATTGTTATTCTTTTTTTATTACCTTAAAATTACTTTACTCTCAGAAGCAATTTTCTTTTTATTAAGTGGCTTTTAGTATTTATAAGTATTTACCAGCTTGATATTAAAAAAACAAAAAGATAAAAAATCAAACGGTTATCAAATGAGACTTAAACTTTTTTGATTTTGTATTTAATAAATCCTTGAACTTTCAATTATAAAAGAATCACAAACCTATTAAACACAAAATTAAATATTTGTCTTATAAGATATAAACTTTAATTGTATATTTAAGAGATTTGCTAAGTTTAAAAAAATATCAAATATGGTAAAGACAAATGCTTTAAAGTTCAGACAATCTATTTTATATTTTTTAAAGTTAAAAGGATCTATTAGTATTTGATATTTTTAAGAGTTTAGAGATCTAATAAATAAAAACAAAAAATTTTAGAGATTAACTTTGTAAATTTTTAAAATACTTTATATAATATATAGTGTTGGTATTTTAATCAAAACTATATTATTTAGATTTCATCCGATTTAGTTTTTATATTTTTAATAATTCAATTTTATTTTTTAGGTTGTTTTCAGATATATCAAAATGAATCAAACTATTTACAAATATAAGAAACAATAAATTTTTCCATATTTATAAATGATTTGGTATTCTTCATCTTTACACTTTAATTTAGACTATATGCTCCTAAACAAAATTTAAAGTCGCTGGAAGTTAATTTTAAAGTAAAGTATATATGACAAAAATGATGGTTTAATATTAAAAAGGAGTAGTACGAGTTAGGTTTTTTTTTTTTCTTCTTCTTCAAGAGAATGTTAATAGTTGTGTCTGCCAACATTTTGACTTTGTTGAGTACCTTGTTGTTATTGTGCATATGATTTAATGCATTAAGAAAATAGGGAATATCCCTTCAGACTCCACCACCACAAACCACGTTAGGCTGTTTCCCAATACCCATATTGGATTTGGAAAAAAGGAAAAAAAAAATCATATTCAACGTCAGAGTGTAGTTCAATTAAATACAAGTCAGAGAGTGTAGTTCAATAAAGCATACAAGAAATATGATTTGAACTTTCATTTCGTAGATTATTTAATCTTTCTTTTAGAATTGTCGAATAGAACTATTTATAATGTCATTTATTTGACAATCATTACGTTAACATGTAATTCTAATGATGTTAGGTTTATTCTACATGCTCGAAGTTGTAGGATTTCAGACTGAATGTAGCTCAATTATTATTCAATTGGTACGTATTTACTAACTCGTCTAGTTAGTATCTTTCACTTTTGGGATATGCTTTCTCTTATGCCTCCTCTACCATGGACTTTGGACAACTGCCCACCAAAGTAATTGTCAATAACATGATGAATGTGGTTTTTAATTTATATGGTTTAGAAATACTTTTAAATAAAAAAAAAAAAAAACTTCTTTGGCCTATACGAGCATTAACTCAGCGGTTCAAATTGTTATTTTTCACATTTACCTGATAAGGAGGGAAAACTTTGAGTACCAATTAGTTCTGATTCAACCGTTCAAGTGAAAGATCGCCACTTTGATCATGATCAATGGTGAATGGTGATTCTTGTACTACGGTTCATGAAAAGCAGCCAAGTAATCCAAAAAAGAAATCCAAGTTGCATAAGGGCAAGCAAATGGGAGCATTTCGCTTGGATTACAAGGGATCGTCTCTGATTAGTCAACAAACACGGGGATGTTTAGCCGCTGCTACTTATTCTTCATTTCTTTTTAGTTTTCTTTTGGAACTTTTCAATCAACAGTAAAATAAATAATCCCACTTGCTATATACAATTCTTTATTAACGACGGATCAGCCTTAATTAATTGTAAATATCTTCTTCTACTTCTTTCTTACACAAAATTTCAGGGTGATTGATTGAAATATCACAAAATCTTTACGAGAACAAGATCCTCAAAACATAGCTAGACGGTGAAATTGATGGAAGAATATCAATCAATCAACAGAAAGGCAGATGGGCCTTGGTCCTTTTTTTAGTCTTTCAAGTTTTGTTTTTTGTTTTTTTCTTTTCATAGTCACCCTTTTGCTTTGTCTGTTTCTTTCTTATTACTGCTGAAAACGTACAGGTGTCAAACTATTCTTACTCAGCTTTCTATTCTCTCTCTTTCTTCGTCTCTATCTATCCTCCAAGTGTGCACTTTTGGCTGGATAATTTGTTTAGGCCTCTGCTTTCAATATATTTTGCTTTGATTCTTTAATGGCGATGGAGCTTTGTCAAAACTTTTGATGCTTACTTCTGGCTTCTGTATTCAGGTACCCTTCGTTCTTAACTCTGTTGTGTCTTGGTTTGGTGTATCTACAAATTTTTTTGTACATGATTCTCAAAATTTTGTTTCTAATTGGACAATTTTTGTGCCTAATTTCTACTATCCCTTTTTGCTTTTCTCTCTTTTGCTTCGTAATCTTCTTGGGGGCAGCGGTTGTTTACTTTACTTCTTGTGGGGTTCCTCAAAATCTATTTCTGGTGTTTGATGCGGTCTTCTTCTTCTACAGAGTTGGTGTTGAGTTTTTGGGAACATCCAATAAGCCATAAATTGTGGAGTTTTAAGGTTGTGTGTTTGGCTTACTAATTTTCCTCTGGAATCAGTTGAATACTTTCTCTTCCTGACTATCTACTTTGAATTAACGATGGTGGTTTTCATCTGGGCTTCAATTTTGGCTTTTGAGAATGAATTTTGTCACGTAGAATATTATTTTCTGAGTTGAGGGTTCTAGTCGGAGTTTAGTTTCTTTGTTTTCTTATGATGGAACTCGTCAACTCCTCTCAAGTTGTTCTCTCCTGCTAATTTTGGGATGTTTCTTCATTCTATGTTCCCCAATTTCTCTTTGATATCCTAAGTTAGAAAGAATACCGAAATGAGAGGATAGTTTAGAAGTTGATGCACTTCAGAAAGCTTCTTAGTCTATTTAAAATAGGCTTTAAACTTTAAAGTTAAAGCTATAGGGCACCATTGACCTTCCTTTTGTGTTTTGGCTCCGTTCTTGTTGAAATGATGTCTATAACAAACACATCAGATTTACCAGTTTTTCTTCCTTCCTTTCTTTCTTCTCATTGTTTCCTTTCTGGCAGGTGAACTTACTAGTGAATATAATGCACTTGATTTTTCAAAGGTAGTGTACCTTGAAATAAGCTGCTCAATCTTAACCATGACAACCACTATAACTATAAGTCAGAACAGAAAGGAGAACTTGCTTCACGAGGTAATTTGCTGCATAAGATCTTCTATCTTGTTATGGGTTTAAATTCTCGTTCCATTTCTTTTGCAAATTAGTATTCTTTTAAGAATGTGAGTGTGCATTTCAGGTTGTAAGCTTGGAAAAACAGTTGACAGCATCGATCCTTTCCAAAGGGATATTGCATTCAGATGTCAAAGATCTATACTACAAAGTTTGTTCATTTTATGAGAGAATTTTCATGAGTGAACATGAACAAGGAGGGCTTCAAGATGTTGAATATTCTCTGTGGAAGCTTCATTACAAGCTTATTGACGAGTTTCGGAAAAGGATAAAGAGAAGCTCTGGAAATGGGGACAGCCCAAAGTTGGGGACTGCACAAAGTCCTAACAATGTGCAGAGAAGTGGTAGCAATCACATAGCAGAATTTAGGTTGTTTCTATTGGAAGCAACAAAATTCTACCAAAAACTTATATTGAAAATTAGAGAATATTATGGGGTTCCAAAAGAAGGCTTGTTATATAAGGCATTTGGTATCTCTAAAGGTATTGATACAAATAAGAAGAAGAAGAAATGTCAATTCTTGTGTCACCGTCTTTTAGTTTGCCTTGGGGATCTTGCTAGGTACATGGAACAGCATGAAAAACCAGATGTCCATTCCCATAAGTGGTTAGCTGCTGCTAGTCATTACTTAGAAGCAACAATGGTTTGGCCTGATAGTGGAAACCCCCATAATCAGGTAATCTTTTTTATTACTGCCGAAAAGTAAATTAAATATGATAATCTTACAATCTCTTGATTTTTCCAACCATGATATGAGGTAGTATTATTTGTTCTAGATTTACTCAATTGTTTATGTTTCTTTTCAGTTGGCTGTATTGGCAATATATGTTAATGATCAGTTTCTTGCTATGTACCACTGTGTGAGGAGTTCTGCAGTCAAAGAACCTTTTCCTGATGCTTGGGATAACCTTATATTACTATTTGAAAGAGTAAGACTCATTTCTTATTCCATTGTACTTTTGGTATCTTATTCACTATACTTTTTCAAGTTGTTTTTATGCATCTGCACATGTTAACTATGTGACCTTACAGAATAGATCATCTCTTCTGCCCTCCCTCTCTAAGGATGGCCAGTTCAATTTCTTAAAACCGATGGAGAAGTGCTGTTTCAAAATCAAATCGCAAATCAAAGATGACAACAAGTGTCTAGAGACAGACTTGTTTTCTCTGCTCATCAGAACATTAGGTTTCTTTTTCATAAAATCCAGGTATTTTAGCCGCTTTAATTTTTGGTACAAATTTCACTGTTATATTTGTAGGGGATTCGTCTTATAACTCTTATTTTTGTGCACGCATGATTTTCTCTAACAGTTGGGAACGGTTTGTTTTTTTAACACGTGCTTCTTTTCATTGTGACTTGTACATAGATGCGTTTCAACTTTTCATATCGCTTAGATTCCGTAGAAACTAGCCTGAAGAATATAGGCATGACCAACTATTCTATTCTGATGATGTAGTTGTTTAATGTTGATCATGTTAAAATCGAATTGACATCCAATGTTGCAAGCAAGACTGATGATAGCCTGTGATACCATTGTCACCTAGGTTTTTTTTTTTTTATGGAAATTCCATGTCCATTGGATTAATTTCTATTTGTTTTCTGGAGTTCTAACTTTCTTGCTGGATTTCAATGCATTACAGTTTAGAGGAATTCACAACTACATTTACATCTATGATGAGATGGTTGGATGAACTCTTGTCTCTGGATGATTCTGAGTTAAATGCTTCATTAGAGTCCTATAAGCTTTTGGATTCAGTCAGAACAGGCCCTTTCCGAGCCATTCAAATTGCATCGGTATTCATCTTCATGGTACAGAATCGTTTTAGTAAAGTTGATCTGAATGATAAGCAGCAACTTGAGATGACCAACTTGGCATTGGTTACTACCTTTATTGTCATGGGACGCCTAGTCGAGAGATCTCTGGAGGCGAGCAAATTGGATTCTTTCCCTCTTTTACCTGCTGTGCTCGTCTTTGTGGAATGGTTACCAAACATTCTTGATGAATTGGTAAGATATGGTTATGATGAGAAAAGTAGAAGTTCCATGACTTACTTTTTTGGTGTTTATGTTGGCCTTCTAGAGAGACTGAATGTTAATAAAGTTGAGGCAGAGTGTTCTCTTGCTATCCCTCTGTGGGAAGACTATGAGTTAAGAGGTTTCACACCTTTAGCTTTTGCACATGAACCATTGGATTTCTCATCTCACTGGGAACACATGGATAACTTCGAATGTGGCGCGAAACACCGTGCTTACCGCTTAATTGTTGCCGCCACTAAAATTTCCAGTATAGCTAATGATTCTCCAAAGTGGATTATTCATGATAAAACGCGCAAGGTCTTTCACACAGTAGAACAAAATGAACTTCCAGACAACAAGGCAATGGAAAGTGCAAAGTGCAACATTGTTAGTCCAGATCTGGACGAGCCAACTCAGGATGTCTGTAAAGATAAAGAAGGATGTGATGAAGAAGATGTGCTAGATGAAGCTTGGCATTGGAATGATTTAAATAAGAAATCTGTCCCTGTTGAAGATGAAGAAGTCATTCTTTTCAATCCCCTTATGAGGTATAATTCTGCACCAATCTCTATTGCAGGGAGTGACGATGTTTCACCGAAAAGCATAGAGGCTCAGTCCATATCTTCCGACGAATGCTTGAGGCGTGCTACATCGCTACTTATAGAACAGACTCAGGGCCAAAGTGATCCCTTCGCTTTTCATTCAGGCGTTACAAATTTCAGCAGAAACAAACCATTTGAGCATCATGATATTTTTGGAAAAGATACAGCAACCCATCAAATTTCAGAAACCTCCATATCTACTGGCCCCCCTTCACTTAGTGCCTGGGTGCTCAATAGAGGTTTTACTTTTGACCCTGATAGCGAGAAAGGAACAAATGGCTTTGTTAAACCTGGTTTGCAACCCATTGATGAGTTAACTCCGGGGTTTATAAATGGTCTTAGACTCAGTGATACCGAGAATTCTGCTTTGAGTTCCAGCTGCAAAGCTGGAAAATCGTACCATTTTCCACCTCCTCCCTATTCTGCCCCAGCACCTTCAGCCCCTTATTTACCTGATGATGCTGTTTGGTTTAATGGTACCAATGCTACCACCTCTGATGGCAAAATCAATGATACTTTCTCAAATGCGTTTCGAGGAAGCACATATTCAAATTCGACTAATCCTCATTCTACACATCTATATAGTCCCTTGATTACTGGTTTTACGAATATGTATCCATCCACACATCGAATGACTTCTTCGGAATGGCTTCGTCAATATAGGGAGAATCATAACGTGGATGGGGACAGTAATCAAGTATTGCCAGCTCCTTACAATGCTTCTGGAAACCTTATGAACTTCCAGATAAATGATACTTCAAGGTACGACCATTTGTATCAAACAGGGAGTCAGTTAGCTTCTAATCCAACAATGAATATGGAGATTCCATTGCGCCATCTAGCTTTCCCGTCAGCTTACGGCGCAAACGAGAACCAAAAAAACATGCTCTTCCACGGTTACGAAAGGCCGAACCTCTATGGCTGCGGTGCTACCGATTTGAGAAGTGAGCAGCCGCCGCTTCTGCTGTACCTAAAAGATAAGGAATGGCAGCTTCAGAATGATGCTGCTAACACAAGTGCTGCCTATATGGGGAATTGAGGATTTTCTTAGATTTTGTTAACTGAGGAAAAGAGAAAACTACCAGCTTTGTTCAGTACATCACACTGAACCTTGATCGACATTCTACATTTCCTGGTTCCAGAAACCAAAAGGTGTCAAATGAAAGAGTTTGCATGTGTAAATACGCGTATAGAAAGTCATTTGCAGAGAGGTAGGTTGTGGTTTTGGTCTGCAAGAGTTTCAAGTAAATGTGTATTATATAATTATCTCCCTTCAACATTGTAGAAGAATGTTTTCTTATGTAAAAGGTTATCCTTATGTCTGATGAGATATTCTATCCTTATTCTTCTGCATTTCATAGAATATACAGCTGAAGAATTTAAAATGTAGTTAAAAGAACTGCTATTTCCAACTTAGTTTTCATAAACAACTGATGTCAATCTTTTGAAAGAACAATTTCATGAAACTTCTGTCAATCTTGTTGAACAAATTAGCTCAAGAGCAAAAGGATAAGCATCGGCCATTTGTCCCACTTCCCTCCCCATTTCATCAAGTGGTCGTGCTAGAGATAGAACCAGTCATAGATAATTATGAGATGATATCCTTCCGAATGGATAAGATAATTCGTACTATTATTTAGTATTTTCTTTATTAAGAAAGTACAAAAATATAGGGAGAATTCAATCCCACTCTCTCAATCACTTAAAGCATCATAAGTACTTCTTTTGAAGTTTATTTTGACAAAAATCTTTTTTTTCCCTTCCATTGGCCATTGTATACTCTTAATCATGGATTTGGAAAAGTTCACTCTAAACAATGGTTTCATTTAGAAATTATCTCCAATATTTTAGCAAGTGATGGGAGTCTAATTAAGGCATCACTATTATCTAATTACTACCCTACTCTTTTGGGAGCATGGGCCACATGTTCATGTTAATAATAATGTTGTAATTACTAATAATTGAGAAACATGAATATTTTGACAGCCTGAATATTTTGACAGCCTGACTGTCCAGATGAGATTTGACATTGGTTTTTCAAAGTACTACCATCAACAAACCTCTTTATATATGTGTGTATATATATCTTGCTCCTTCCCTTTCGCTCTTTGCTTTTGACGACAACTTCTGGCTAAGTCCTTGTTGTGATAGATAGTGAGAAGTAAAATATGAGAGAGAATAAAAAAAGAAAACAACGATAAAAGGAAAGGTTTGTTGATATTAGCCAAAAAAAGAAAAAAATGAATAATTTATTTAGAATAACTATATTAAAATCTTATTTCAACACGAATTTTAGATTATATATATATTCTAACTAGTAATGAGTCAATCAATTATACTAGCTTAGCTAAGTTTGAATCAAGAGTACTAAACAAATGGAAAGTATTAATTTATACTCCTAAATTTTGGAGTTATATCAATTTAAATTTTAAAGTTTTACAATTTTATCCATTTATATCCTTTGTTACGTTGCTCTTGGATAACATTGTGTGAAACTTATAATTTTATTGATAAAGCTCTGAGTTAAAATTACCTTATGAAATCGTTCTGTAAATGCTAATTGTCTATTTTATCCATCTAAAGAAATTAATGATTATTTAATCCTAAAAAAGAAAAGAAAAGAAAAGAAGATGGGCTATTTTTAGGATGGAAAGAGGGCGAAGTTCATTCACAGCAGAGCCCACTAAAGAGGGTTCGAATTCGAAGCCAGCACCCAGTTTGATCTCCGACTGCTCCATACTTCATCAATGGCAGGCAACGATTCAGGTGATGGTGAAGTATCTTCAGCCCAAGCAGTTCTTCTCGGAGCTTTAGCCCCTGGGGTCAACGTTAGTTCAAATCAATTTCACTTTTGATTTTCCATCTCCCCTTCCCCCTGAAAATCCGTTCTTCCAGTTGAATTCCCGTTTCTTTCATCTTCTGAAATCAGGGTCCTACATGGACTACAGTCAAGTCGACGTTTCTGATGCTGGGTCTGTGTCTCGTCCTGATGCTTGGCCTTGCATTCTCTTCCAGTGATTCTTGGTTGATTCTTCATGTTACCTTCCTAGTGGCTATTACTGCGACCCTTTTCTTGCTACTTAACTGGTAGGTTGAACTTTTCGTTATTGAACTTCTTCTAAATTTGTATGTGGGGTTCCTTTTTAAGGGTTAAAAACATGTTTGGTCAATTTTGTGGAAGTAACAATTTGGTCTGAACTTTAGGTTGTAACAATAACAATCTTGTCCTTCAAAACTTGAGTAGATGACAACTTAGTCCGATTTTATCCTAATGTGAAAAATATCTTTGAGATTTAAAAAAATTTCTTGAAGTTACTTTTATGATCTTTAAGGCTTAAAGTGAACTAGATATCCATCAATGTTCTGTTTTTGATTCTCACAGAAGGATATGGACAACTATGGGATTTAGTGAATTGGCCTTATTTTGGGGACCTCTGCTTTTCTAGGAGTGAAATAGTATGTACTGGACATAAAATGCAATGAAAATATAGGATGATTAAGTACCCTAAGGTGGTGCAAAACTACCGACTAGCTGAGTGAAAATATAGCTATAGTTGACTCTCAATTGCTTACTGATCTGAAATGGAATACAGGCTGTGAACCTTTTGTTCTTTTATGAATCACCTAGGCCATACTAATAACTAAAGATCAAGTACTATTCTATAAATGTCTGCTGTTCAATTTTAATGCGGGCTGACTAACTAGGTAACTTGATTAACTTATTCGTTGCGTTCTATCATGATGCATTGACAATTATGTGGAATATTAGTTCAGCATGATAGCCTGTTTTGGAATAATCCAATCAATTATATAGGATACCTCCACGATGAGAGGCTGAGAATCTAGGTTTCAGTAGCATCTGCCAATAGAAAAGGTCATGTTTTATGTTAATGGCATAGGCTCTAAGGGCTAAAGTGGCTAGGGAAGTTTTGGAAATAATTCAAAGTAGTCCCTAGAAAGAGTTTAAGACCAAATAACAATTTCTTTTTTCTTAATAAGAAACTGAACATTGATTAAGAAACATGAAAGGATGTACAAAAAACCATCCCAAGGAGCCCAACCTACGAAGAGGACTTCCAGTCCAAAAGAATAACTTCTAACTGATAATCACAAAAGGCCTTAGACGCCATCACCTACAAAGAAGTATTAAACCTAATGACATATTAGATAATGTTAGCGAGATTTGGGAGCATCCAAATTAAGATCATGATACTGATGCTTGAGAAAATTTGAAAAGAAGCCAAAGACAGGAAGAATTTGTTGAAATTCGTTTCCTACGAGGTAGAGAGTGTCAAATTTGTATTGTTAGGTTGTTAGAGCGTATTCATCAATTTTATATGTATATATTTTTAGTTCAACAATTGTGGGGTGGGCAATCGAACTATTGGCTTTTGGAATGGTAATTGGTGTCTTTATCCACTGAGCTATGTTTGGATTGACTCATCAAGTTTATATTATTGGAGAGACGGTAATTAATTGTGCCTTTTTGACTTTGTGGAATAATTGCATGTCCTGTCTGAATTGTTTTGATTCATTGCCTTGTATGTCTAATTGGTGAAATCATGTCTTTTGGACCTCTCTGTATTTCCTTAGCATCTACTGTTTAGTTGCATGGGTGTAGCCTTTTATACCATAATTGATTGTTACTTTAAGTAAAATTGGATGGTTTCATTCGTGATATTTAAGTGAACTAGATTACAAATCCTGAAGACAACACTTTCACACTCATTATCTATATTAAAACTTGACCTGTATACTCTCACTAAACAATTTTGACATCATTGAGTTTGTTTTACATATATAATTGCCTCCATGTGTTTGATTCAGATTTTCTTTTAGAAGGCAAACAATTTCATTGATGAATGAAATAGAAGAATAAAAATTCCATAGTCTCCTAAAGGGTTCTCACATAAAAGCTTCTCAATGGGAAATTAAATAAGACTGTAATCAGAAAAAGGCTGATAACATTTTACACCAATACAATGCATGAGACAAAATAAAATATAAAAAACTAGCAAAGGAGGAAAAAGAACCCCGGAAGTGTCGACCATTCCTCTCTAGCTAGAGGAACCAACGAACGCTCAAATAAAAGCAAACCAGAGAGTCTTTTCACCATGGAAGGGATGGCCATCAAAGATGTAATCAAGAAAATCGTAGGGAGAGTCCGGAGAAGCCAAAGACCAACCAAATAATCTCTGTTTCAAGGCATTGCATTATTTAACAATATAGAGTTTATATTCATGTATAAGTAATCCCTTTTTCTTGCAATTCTCAGAGAACTTACAATTTTTTTAAACATGTTTTCTTGCGTATGTGTTATTGTCCTGTTTTCTCGAACAATATCAGCATGCTTATGTTGCATTGGGTTCGATTGGTCTGTATACCTCCTGGTTACTGGTCCTCCTTGGCCTACCACCTACATTGGCTTTGAGTATGACATTGATAATATGTATTTGTAATTTACTAATTTGCATGTGGCAGATCAAATGTGAACCAACTCATGATTGTGCATATAAATGAATTATTTTGAATTCTATACAGGTTTCTCTCTCAGACTGGCCTGGTTTCAGTGAAGAATCAAATGGAAGAATTGCAGTTGGCGCCAAAGAGTCAAGATAAAATCGAAAAGAACGAATGATGTTTACTACTTTTATAGCATTATAAACCAAGACATCAAATTGGATGATAGAAACAGAAACTATGTTACATCTTCGAGTAGGAACACGAGGTGATAAGCTTTATAAATCAATCAGGTACAACAGCGTCTTACAATTTTTTTTTTTTTTTTTTGGGGGGGGGGGGGGGGGGGGGGGGGGG
>QLSR01000428.1:32798-158621 GCA_031780015.1 Citrullus colocynthis | reverse complement strand
AGGCAACATGTTCAAAACTAATCTCAGCATAGAAAGAATGTAAAGAAAGGAAAACTCAATTGTAAGAAGCTCTTGATTGAGGAGGAACCACCAAGATGTCCTTAGTCTTCACGTAGGGAACTTGAACAGCACCAAAGTCTCTCTCAAACTCTTTTCTGTCTTCCTTGCAGCCAACTCACTCTTTGAGGCTTTGTATTGTGTTGTTCTCTATGCCTTAGGGTTTCTAAAAACCCTTCGATTTATAGACTTGGCCGCCCAAATTTTATTCCAAAATTATAGATTTTTCAAATTAGGAAAGCTGGCGCCGCGATGGTGTAAGATGGCATCTCTGTGCTTACTGACATAAAAAGGTGGCACCACCATGCTATGAGATGGCACCGCGGTGTTGTGCATCATTGATTCCTACCCTTAGCACCAAGTCGGAACACCGCGCCAATGCTGCTGCTCTTGCTTCACTAATGCTCTCGGAAAAATTCGCCGTGCCAGCGCCGAGCTGGCAACGCGACGCTGCCCTATTTTATGGATTTTTGTGATTCTTTTCTCACTTGATTTTGGCTTGGCTTGGTTCGTTTGGCTTCTGATTCTTGTTTTCTTGATATTGACCTGAAAACCACTAACAAACAAGTGAAATCTAATAGAAATTCCCTTAATTTAAGAGAATAAAAAGCACTTTTCAAGCGCTTTTCAACCTCCATGAAATCCCGCATCCCTTGCCCTAAAAAAATGAAGAGATTATATAAATCTTCCTCGAAGCGTCGCTATGCTCTAGGTAGAAATCAGAGCGTAGTTCTCGAGCGTTGCTACGCTGCGCGTATGCATGGCCTTTCCGTCAAAATCTAGAGAGTCACTGCACTCTCGCCAAAGCTGCTCTCTACCTTTGAGCGTAGAGCACAACGTAGCTGCGTTCTACTCTGCGCTTGAATTCCTAAAAAAATAGACATTTGAACACATTATACTAAGCAAGCAAATGAGGTTAGAGACATAAAAATAGCTCTTTTTCAAGAGCTATCACAATTCTATACAAAATCTACACTTATACACAGCTAAATCAGACGAGACTTGTGTAGACTAAGCACCACGAACTTGGTACCTGAAAAATAGAAAATTTAGGAAAAACATGAGCTAGGTCACCTAGTAAGTGACATAGTTATTTAAATATAATCTTTAACATTACAATAAGTTTAATGCTTAGAAAAACTCAAGTTAAGCATAAAACATAAGTCATTCTCCTATAAAATACATAGTAAAACATCTGAGTAACTCATTGTAAAGTCACATAAAATATTTTCTTGGTTTTTAAGATAGCCCTAGTTGAGGTTGAGTGGTGCTAGACATTACTCAATGTTGAAAATAACTAAGGTGGAGTAATCTTAACACACCCAACGTCGAATAACCTTAGCTGTGTGGAGTAATCTCATCACAAAAGTGTCGAACCTCTCTCTGTGTGCACATAGGAATAACTAATCTCGTGCTGCTCATGTACATTTTCATGTCCTTTAGTATTGGGTCCCATAGTAATATTCAGGTTGCCCATATGCCTTCTCAATGTCCTTCAACATTGGGGACCATCGTTTAACATTTTAAGAATAAAGCATGCTTTTGAAAATAACACTATAATAAACATGAGTTCATGAAATTCCAGTATTTCTCAAGTCAATTACCAAGTAACAGGTTTTAAAACCTGTTACTAAAATTTAAATAACACTAGCATGCTTTTTAGAGAATTTCCAGTGTAAATCATATGGTAAACTCATGCTACAGAACCCTTGTTTGCTCAAAGTTATTTATGGGAAATAAGTTTCAATCATACTTTGCAAACTCTTTTAACATCAAGTAAAACATATTTTCCTTAGGCTTAAATATTAATTCAGCATATTTCAAACACAATCTTGGGTGTAAATCATGCTATAAAGTCATGCTTCAAAACACATGCTTCTTCAAGAAAATTGAAGAGAAAATAGACCTTAAATTGAGCTTCCTTAACACTCTTAAACTTATTGAAAACATTGAGTAGATAAAGCTTAATTGAAATAAAATTGTCACTTACAACTTGTCACGGGCTCCTAATCAAATCTTAGCTTCTCTTGGCCTAAAAATAAATCAACTTCCTTTGTAAGCTTCCTTAAAATCCTCTTACTTTATAGCTTAAGTCAATTAGGTTTTAAATATTGAATTTCAACTCAAAAGTTCTCACCATCTTCCAAAAACATGATAAAAATATAAAATAGAGCAAATTGCCCCTAGGCGTGTCCAACAGCCCCACACAATCTTAGCAATTTTTATTAAATTCTAGGAGGAAGTAATAAGAATTGAACTATTAGATGATTCAAAGTAGCTGGAGATATTTGAGGATAGCTCTCAAACGAAGAAGAGTTATGGTTTGAAATTTTGAGGTAAGTTAGAAAGCTCACTTCTTTACAAGTTTGTAGGAGGAAGTTCTGAATTTGACTGGAATTCAAATATTTAGCAGGTTGAAGAACAAATCAGAAGGGAAAGAAGAAAACAGTGGCCGTCTGGGATCGTTAAGGCATAATATCGCTTAAGAACAGGAGAGTGAGCAGCGAAACGGGTGTCGCTAGTAAAGCAAACGGGCGTTGCGTCTCACAACTCTCACTGAAGTATCACTGGGTGTCGCTCTTTGAGGTGACCTCGCTAGTTTCGCTAAGCCTAGTCTCGTTAGTACCGCATGGTTATAAGTTAGTGTTATTATTAATATAGTTGATGTTTGTGAATATCGCTAATATAGAAGTTGCTAACAAGATAAGGATTGGCGATGAAATACCTGTTGAGATGTTTAAGTACATGTAGTAAATGTAAAGAGGAATATTAGTAATATCTAACACAAAAAAGGTATGTTTACAGGCCAAGAGGAGCTAGAGGAAGCGTATAACCCGCTCGGAGCTTGGAATAAGTTGTGAGTGACATTATAGTTTGTGATAAGTCAGTTGATTATTATTTTCTATATACTTAGTAATATCTATGAGTCATGACTGAAGTATACTCTTATGCATGAAACAAGTGCATGTCTTATATGTAAGCTGGAGCTTGAGATGTACTAGTTAATGCTCCTAAGTTAGTGTTAGCTGAATGCTCTGAAAACGTTGAGGTATCATGATTTATGTTAATTTATGATTAATGTGACGCACATATCAGAACCCTAGAAAGATTGACTTGGGACCCAATGCTGAAGGACATGAGAAGGCATATGGGCAGCCTTAGTATTTTAATGAATCTCTCACCAAAAGACATAGAGAAGGTGATCGAATATGACCTGGGACCCTAATACCAAAGGATATGAGAAGGTATATGGGTAGCCCGAGTTCAGTCAAACATATAATCTTATTAAAAGGCATATGACGCTGATGTGTTGAGATTACTCCACACAACCAAGGTTTATTGACGTTGGGTGCGTTGAGTTCGCTCCGCCTTAACTAAGGTTTAATGAAAAGAAATTTAGTTGTGTAATTATTATAGTTGCAAGTTTACAGCGCAAGACTAAACAGTTTGCACTTGTGTTTGTAGTTATGCCTTATTGAGTTATATTTTAGATAATCATTCACTGAGCATTGTAGCTCATAAAATTCTTGTTTCTTGATGTTTTTTTTCTAGGTAGCGAGCGTGTTCGGGGTGCTTAGGCTACCATCAAGACTCGTCTGAGCTTATTTAGGATTTTGTACTTGAGAACTTGTAAATCTCATCCCTATGTAGATATCGCTTTTATTTGAGTGGCATAGTGAGAATCATTAGGCATACTTGTAATTTCTACACATGGTCTCTTAAGTATTTCTCATGATGCTATATTATCAGTAAATCCTTGCATAACTATTGTAAAGCTAAGTCACTTTTAAGCAGGTTATGATGTATAAATGTGTTCATAACAGTTAAGAGTAGAAGAAAGAATAGCTTTAACACTCACTCCTAGGTATAAATCTCAAGTCAAGCACCCAAGACGCATCATCCTCTTGTTAGTCAACCACCAACCTAGCACACAAGGACGCATCATTCAACACATATTCACCCACTTCAAACAACTTGTCCAGCCTTCAAGGACACTCATGCCCACATTTTACACACACACCCTTATGCTCTGCTACTCCGTTGATTCTCAACGGCCCTTTTAACACTTGGCCATATTTTCCTCATGTTTCTTCCTCGACGCCGGCCATAATCATAGGTTCACAACCCACCTAGTTCACACCTAATAGCTCTCGGCTACCCTTCTTCTCAAGCCACACACTTTGTTACTTGTTTCAATCTCTTCTCCACGGCTAAGTCCACACAATGCCTTTCTTGACCTCTTCTTTTCCACGTCTCTTCAAACATAAGAAAGGAAAATTTCCTTAAGTCCACAACAATATCACAACTTATTTAAATTAAGTACATGAAAATGAAAGTAAGGTTTACATATGAGGCATACTACTAAAGATGCATAGTTGCACTTTTATGAACTATAGAATATTTCTATGTCCATTTAATTAATGATTTGATGTAGGTCAACCTTTCATTAGTTGCTCGTAATTATAGTTCGGTCAAATTACCATTTGACTCTTATAATTACCTTTTGCTCCTTAAGTACCATAGTTTCGCTAATGAACAGTCTGTTTATAAACTAAATCCCTCTTGGGCCAATGAGAGGGTGAGGCCTCATTGTTCAAGTTTCAGAGTCAGCACTTAAACGAACAACCTATCTATTTATCCTAAAGACAGGAAGGAGTGAGTTACATCTTGTGTGCAATTATTTTCCAGCTCCCTACTTGGTGTCGCCTCAAAGAGATAGGCACATTAAGTTGGCAGTTGGGGTCACTCTCACCCATACAAATCAAAGGGCGACCCTTATGAGCAGGAGTTCATAACTCATTGAAGATTGAGATTGAGTTACATGGTCACTGTTTGAAATATTAATCTCTTTAGTTAACAGTGTTACAAAGAGAAGTTACATATTTCGTGGTCCAGTCTTATGCAATCTCATTGCATAGAATACTCTCATTCGCATGTCTAAACATGAGAGATTTGGATCAAATGGTTTGTAACACTTACAACTCTTGTAACATTTGCAAAGTGAGTCGTATCCATAGTGTTATTAGGATACGACACCCAACCTTATTCATATATTATATATCTTTTAAGTTATTACTTGAACATAATCCACTTGTATGTCAACCACATACTGTTCAAGTTACATTAGATAACCTCAGATATTAGTTTATTGGATTTTGAGCTAAGTAAATAATAAATAACACTTTATTTATTTAATAATTTGTTTACAAATTTACAAACTATGAGATTATGAGATTTAGGACATAAATCTCATTAGTATTTATATGCATTCTTCTTTAAATATAAATATAACTAAGTTACAAATATTTAGATTGAATTTTTAGAATTATAATAATCATAAACTAACAAATATTGAAATCGACTTTGATTATATATATATCCAATAAGCCTAATAGCTCTCAATTATCATAAATAGTTTCCAAAGGATCCTAAACTAAATTTAAGCAATTTACTACACTTAGTTTATCTAAATTAGGAAACACATAATAATATTAGAAATTACGAAAATTTCCTGTTTTTTGGGTCATCAGAGATTAGGCTTTCCATACAGAACGCTGCGCCTTTCAAGCACCAGAATCCGCTCATACTCAGATAGCGTTGCTTCCAACAAGCAGCCGGCGGTGCCTCGCGCCACAACCATCTCTTTTTTATAGGTTCTACGGACCGATGTCTGCTGCTTCATCTGGGAGAAAAGAATCATTGATATGCTGGTCTTAGAAGGAAGAACCGCCATAAAAAGATTCCTCGTGTATCAACCTTCTAGCACGAAGGCTAGTGTGTTTATGCGCAACTTTTACATCTTTTTCAACTTCTTTTTGGCCTCTTTTCATGCTTTATGACCATTTTTTCCTTCTAAAGTTATTTTCTTCAATAACACCAAATATTTTATGATTTCGCTCAAATGCTCAATTTTTTTATATCAATATAAAAATGCATCAAAGAACATATTTAACACTCAAAAGGTAACAAAATTCTAAGTTAAAGAAAACATTTTTTTTTAGTACTTTTCAATCATCAACAACTTCTATAAAATAGCCCACAATCTTATGCGAGATCTCACTAATAGTCATACATTTGTTATTCTAATTTAAATTATACTCTCTCCAATTAAAATTTAAATTTAAAGAATAATTAATCTTTGATCGAATTATTAAAAGCACTAATAAAATCTTATTAAAAGTACGTTCTGTGTCAATCATTAATATTTATTATAGCTGTTCACAAACGGCCGTAGAGACAAAGAGGGTTTAAGAGGCTTGCTTGGAAACTACATCAAAAACCGAAAGGTTGATGGAAAATGAAGAAAGATTGTCTTAATTAATTTTTTAATTTTGATTTATTCTCTTCGTATACAACGACTTTCTACGTTCCCTTCCCTGAAATTGAAAAGTCAACTTTTCTTTTTTAATTATTATTATTACCTTTGGATTGCATCGTAAGGAAATGCGCACATTGATACCACTTACGTTTTATACAAGGTTCGCCAATCATTACAATTTTAAATTAAGTTATTATATGCGTTGATATTAGTTTATTCAATATATGAGTTTAGATTGTAGTATACATGGATTTTTTTCTCAGACAATGACATGAAAGTATAATCTTACTCTTGAAATAAGACTTTGGCATAACTACGTAAATTTCTTGAATTTTCAGTAAAAGTAATTCAGTCTCTTGAGCTTCTAATAGAATTATCTTGGACTTAACTGCCACGTCGTAATTTTGCTTGTTTTTGTAAAGGAAATGATAAGGCTACAAAAATGACCTCATCCTACTAATAGAACGACTGACTTTTCGAGATCTTTAATTGAAGACATTATTACATGCATGAAATTTTAAAAACAAAACTAGTTGGTCATTTTAACATAAAAGAATTTTTTTTAAACTAAATAAATTTAGGACTAGTTGCATAAATGACAATCAGACATAAAACAATAGCATATGTAACACAAGGATAAAATAATTGCATATATAATACAAAAATAGATTGAGATATTGTAAAAGACTAAAAAGGCTACCATTTCGCATGCTTTTTCTTCCCAGTTTTCTCAAATTGAAAGCTTTGATAGTAGCTATTACTGATAGCCACTGATAGCTTCTATCAATGGTTATCATTAATACACTTTCATCAATTGGAATTAATGTCACACCCCCTCCCGGATTATCCTTTCTCAACCCGAGAAAAGGTGTGAAGACAACAACCTTGACTCTTTTGTAAGGTTCACTGTCCAACCATTTCCGTCAAGAACAGCCCAGACGAGGTTTCCGTGTAGGCAAAGCATCCCGAACTCGCTTGCTACCTGGAAAATAAAATAAAATAGGAAAACGTGAGCTACAAGCTCCGTGAGTGACTGGCTTTGTAAAAACTATCTTTAGTTCGAACAGAGGCATGTCAAAATAATATCCATTAAACAAGGATTAAGCAAAATAGCTTTTCCGCAAAACCTTGTCAATCTTGGGAATCCATTCTGAAACATATAGAATCGTTATCAAATAAATAATTCAGAAAATCGTCTGGCATTTCAATCTTTTCCCTTAGTTGAAGTGGAGCAAAACTCAACACCCCAATGTCGAAAACATATAAGGCTCGATGCGAAGCAAGACTCGACGCACCAGCATATAACCTCTATGTGCACATAGGAATATGGCGGGTTGCCCATGTACCTTATCATGTCCTTGAGTACTGGGTCCCGGGGAAGTTCACATGCGTTGTTAGCATTGATCCTCCTCTTAAACATTTATAGGCGGGTTGCCCAAGTGCTGGGTCCCGGGGAAGTTCACATGCTTATTAGCATTGATCCTCTTCTTAAACATTTTCTCCATCAATTTACATAAATAGTTCATCAAAGACTTTTAGGAAACAGGGTGTTCCTCGATAAATATATTTTGCAACATGCCTTTCGTTACCATAAAGCAATCAAGTAAATCATGCCTTTCAAACCATATATTCAAGCATTACGCTTTTCACAGAACAGTCATCTCAAAACCATATCACATAACAAGATTTTTAATAAAATTCATTTTCGAAAAAGGAAAGAGTCACTCACAAATCTCTTAAGGAATTTCCCCTTTTTTCCTTTCAAATTTCCGTTTCCCGAGCCCTTAACGCAAGGCTTCAGCTTCTAGTCCACTAGTTAGCTATTTTCACTCTCGGTAGCTTAGTTGGTCACAACGTTCTAACTCTGGAACGCAAGACTGGCCTCCCTCTATCAGTTTGGCTGGTCACAATCCTGCCCTTCAACGCAAGGTTGATGGCTACTGTAAAGTGCAGCCTAACTCCTCTTATTTCTTTGAGATGCGTCGATTTCTCTTGAACGCAAGGTCAACTTGAACGCATTGTCTATTTTCGAACACCGCGTTTTCCTTAAATGTTGGATTCGTTTCCAACGCAAGGTCAACCCCTCTTCAACGCAAGATAACTTCTTGAACACCAGATGATTAAGTTGTCAAAATGTCTTCTTTCTTGGCCGCAGACCTCCTTTTACAACGCAAGGGGGTTCCTTCTTTCTGTCTTCGTTCTCCTTCTTCTCTCAAGGATTTTTACTTTAGAATTATCAGTCTTTACCCTTCCCCCAGGGTCCTATTTAAAGAGATCTTGCCATCCTACTCCTCTTTTACCACTTGATTGCCATATGTCGCTGTGCATGTCTGACTAACCATGCATTTGTCCAAGTGTTACCTTGCATGCAACACTTAACATGCCTTTTTAACACATCCTTGTTTTAAGGTGTCAAGTTTATATGGAGCCACCTGGCCTTTGTAACTCATCTTATTCGTCCATTATTTCCAAATAGACAGCCATTCCATCCATACAGTGCCTTCAAGCGTTCCTTGAGTTTCCTCCAAGGTTTGAGCTTCCCTACTCACTTGTCTAACTTTTAACTAACTACACCATCATCTTTGACACGTAGAGATAACCGTCTCAACGCATAGGGACCTCAACGCATAGGGACCTCAACGCATAGGCCAAATATGTTTCTTCTCCCGTCGACGCGGCGACTACTTCAACACACAGCAACCATTCGTGATCACCTTCAACGTATAGTCGCCATATTACAATCTAGTGTTTACACAATACCGCTAAGCGTTAACGACAACAAATCCTTCTCATGCTCTACCTTTATGCATTGGTCCTGTTGCGTTTACTTCCATCCTGCGTCCATGACCTTTTACCTATCCTTAGTCATTCCTTGATTATTTCCAAGGTTATTCTTTTAAACCTTTCCTTATATTACTATTCCCTTTTAGATAAATTAGCATGCGTCCAACACATGTTCTAGTTCGTATGCCTACTTCACCACCTTCTATTTCCATCACTTAGAAATATCTTATAATAGAAGTCTATGCGTCTTACGTCTTTTCCTTTAGGTGCGTGAGTACTTCCTATACATCCACTTTTACTATGCGTTACTTCAATCTTGACCATGCGTCCAACATGGTCTTTTATTCCTCTCCTTCGGACTTTTCAACGCATTGGTTGCAAAAAGTTGGGTTGTCACAATTAACCTTTAAATTTTAACAGTTAACGCTATCAGTAGCTTTCAATGACAAGCTTCTATAAGTAGTTATCAACTTTGAAAGAGAACTATCAATTTTGAAAAATTAAGCTATATCGATGATGGAAAACTGTTAATGCTTAGCGCTTGTGGACTTTCATATATGACTATCAACTTTAAAAGATTAAACTTAAAGCAATTAGTGGCTATCACTAGTAATCGTCTGTCATGACTATCACTAATGTTTCTATTGGTGGTTATTAACTTTGAAAGACTAACACTTAAAGCTATCAGTGATTAAAAAAAAAAAAAAAAAAAAAACCTATTAGTTGTTGAGGTTCAAACAACTCACTCTACCTATGCTTCATCTTGCTTTGGTTTCTCTATTTATGATGATGATTGATAATGAATCTTTTACTATCACTGGTTATCAGTGGCTATCACTAATAGACTTTCTACCAATGCTATCAACTATAAGAGGAAACTATCAACTTTTAAAGATTAACACTTAAAGTTATAACTGATAAAAGTTTATCAATGAAAAGTCTATGCTATACAATCAATATCACTAATATCGTCGACAAACATTATATAATAAAAATAAATATAGAAGAGAAGTGTATTAGTAATAGAAGTTTATCACCAATACATCCTATATAAAAGTATCGAATAAAATTTATGCATTGATAGAAGTTCGTCATTGATACACTTTTATCAATTATAGAAACATTTCACTTATAACTTATTAGTGAAATGCTTTTATCAATGACAAACTTCAATATATACCTAAATTATATCACTAATACAAGGATATCACCAGTATCTACCTAAGTTATATCACTGATATAATTGATAATTGATATCACTAATAACATGCTATTAGTGTAGCTTCTATCATTGATACTATGATCTTAATAATAGCACTGGTAGTATCACTTGACAACTTCTTTCATCTAATCATGTTAAGAAAGCTTATTACTTTTAAAGTTATTCACTTGAAAACTATCTGCCTCTAATAAGTGATATCATTGATAGACTTCCATAAGTGGTTTTAGACTTTTAATTTGAGTATTTACTAATAGATCATTATACCTTAGTTGATAGAAGTCATATACTTCTACACTTATAGAAGCCTATCATTGATAGACTATTGGTTAGGTGAAATTTGTTGGCTAATTTCAAACCAAACAATTTAACCATTTCTACCAAATATTGTATTATTGGTAGCACGAACTATCGAATACAAGGAACCAAAGAATTTCTCTATTAAATTGCTAATAGTTCGTAGTAACCGAATGGGAGATTTTGAAGTTTATTGATGCAAGGAAATTGAAATTGCATAAAAGTAAACTAAATAAGTAAAAGTTGAAAAATTATATGAAGAAGACCTAGCTTGAGTTATTACAAAATTTTTGTATCCACGCACTCGTTCATCAAATTCTCATCACTTGAATTTAAGTATTTGTCATATTTAATCGAATTAATTAGAAAAGCTAATTAGTCATCCTAATGAACTAATTACTTCTAATTCGAATTGATGAAAAGCATGCAAATTCAAGATGTCCTAAATGTATTAAGATCTAGGGCAAAGTGAAGTTGAATATTTGATTTTCTACCGCCTAATCAAATATTCGTTCGACTCAATTCTAGGTTGGTTAGAGCCATTACTCATCAGTATATATTCGCAAGCTAACCTAACCTATCGCTTTCTAGAGATCAACATAAGATTAAATGTCACATATCGTATGTCAACCAAAACCAATTATCATACAAGCCTGTAGAATCCAACAATATGAAAATAATCTATTAAATCAGAATCGAGTAAAAAAAAAAAATACAAATAAATTCGAGTTTAAATGCTCACAAGTATATGAATGTGTAGAAAAAAAATCCTAAAACCCAAGTTAGGTTATGTTACCTTAGCACATAATCGGCATCATGGACATTGAGGTATCATCAGGATATATGAAAAACACAAAATGTTGTAGAAAATAGAGAGGAACAGTGCAAGAATCGACTGGGATTGAATCTCCTTAACCCTAGGTAGCATAACATTCTTTATATAATAATCAGACTGGCGCCGCAGTGCTAGGATGTAGCGTTGTGGTGTTGTTGAAAATACGCGCCGATCAGACTTTAGAGTTCCATGACGCTCTAAGGCAGCTTCGCGGCAGTCCGTGCTTTGCACGAAATTGAGGCATTTTGCCTTACAGCATTGAGAGTGGCACCATGACATGTCACGGCGTTGTACAGGTTGGCACAAAATGGTCGTATTCAACACTTCCTTTCCCAGTTGATGTAATTAAGCTTTTCTTTGACTTTTTTTTAGCTCCATTTCGTCACTAACACCTAACTCTACCTGTTCAGTGCTTGAAACATATAAAATAACCAAATAAACACGAAAAATCAAGGAACAACTGTGAATTAAGTGGAGCAAGATTGCACATTTTTGGTTCTATCAACTATAATAGACTTAGTCTACTACTGATAGAAGTTTATTACTAATAGACTTTAGACTATGAAAGTCCTATAGAAAGAAAAAAACTACAGGCTCGTTTAATAATGTTCTCCTTTCCCATTTTTTTTAAGAAATAAGCTTGTTTGATAACCATTATCGTCTCCCATTTCAAAATTTGAAGAAATGTTTCTAAAAAAAAGGTGCAAATTTGAGAACTAAAAAAAAAGTAGTTTATTTCTGTTTGCATGAGGTTTCCAGAGAAACATGTTTCATGAAGTTGAACTTAAATTTATATAGATTTGATGTGAATGTGGTTCAATCTCCAGTACGTGATCTCCTGTGTAAGCCCCACACTTAGCTTAGGAAGTTAGCAAGCTATAAAGATTGGTTTTGGAAGATGACAAGTTAAAGAAGGTAAGTAAAGAGTAGCCGAGAGCCTTAAGGCATGAGTTATCATGTGTTGAAGGTGTTCTATGCATTTGTGAAGGCTGCTATGCGTTGGTGAGCAGAAGTATGCGTTAGTCAATTCATTTTTAAAGGAAACAAGGTGGAAGTTAAGTCGGCGGCCTGTTTAAGTGAGTAAGTTGAGTGTTTGATCATTTTAAACACATTCAAAAGCTCAAATCAGTTAAATTTCACAGCTGAGAGACGAAGAGAGGTAGAAGAAGGTGTTTAGGACAAAGTTGTGGAGAATTCAGATCGTTTTTATGGTAAAACTGAAGCTGTAACAGTGAGTCTGGCTGCTGTCGTGCAATTCGAGCATGATCTGGTGTTTGGAGAAGAACGAGCTGAAGAGGTTGAATTTAGGGCTGAAATTTTAAGGTCAATAAGTTAACTTAATTCTTAACAACTTTTATGAAGGATGCCTAATCTGAATTGGAAGAGAAATATGCAAGCTTTTAGGTGGAAGTTACAAATACGGAATCGTTGTGCAATCTGGAGTAGCGCGGAGAAATCTTGGAATATTTGACGGACAAGGAGAAGTTAAGCCACGAAAATTTAAGATAAGCTAGAAAACATATTTCTCTATAAGTTTGTAGAAGGAAAGAAGTTCTAAATTTAGTTGGAAACATAACTTTTAACAGATAGAAGTGAGAACAAAAAGGAAATGAGGAAACTCTACTGTCGGGTGTTGCTAAGAAGTGGGTGTCACTGAGTAATTGAAGTGTAAGTAGCGAAATGAGTGTCACTGGGGCCCAAGGGGTTTTCCGTCTCACAAATCTCGCTGGGTCTCGCTAGGTCTCGTTCCTCAAGTAAATCTCGCTAGTCTCGCTCATCCTGGTATCTCTAGTGTCGTGTCCTGTTGTGTGTTTTTCGCTAGTAATCTCGCTAGAAATGTGGAATCTCGCCGGTAATCTCGCTAGTGACATAGAATCTCACTTATTATGATTACTTTGGAAAAAAGGAGAGTCTCGGTGATGAAACATGATTAGAGTTTAATTATGCACACTTAATGATCATGGAAAGGAAGTTTAAGGAAAGCTTAATGTGAGAAATGTGTATTTATAGGCCAAGAAGAGCTTGGAAAGTCATATAATCCACTCAGGGCCTAGGACAAGTCGTGAGTGACTTTCTATCTAAAAATTTTTAGTCTTAACATAGTTTCTTGATAATATTTGTTGATAAATGCTTACATGATCGAATTCTATGAACCATACATGTGTTTTCCATGTGTGGTATAATGAGCTATTTCGATATATATCTATATATAAAAACCGAGTGAAAGTATGAGAATAATAAGGATAAAACAAATGGATGCATATGAGCTTATATTTAGTGTTATTATGTATTTTAGGTCACAAGAGTATGATTAAGTATGTGATATATGACGGTAAGACTAAAGAAAGCAAATGAGCATATGAAATGTGATTTATGACAATGAGACTAAAAATAGCATATGAGTTTATGAAAAGTAATGTGATGTATGAGACGTTACTAGAGTATGAACGAGACTACGAATTAGCATAAGAATAAAGAAAACATGTAGGCATATGAAAAGTGTTGTGATGTATGAGATATTACAAACTCATGATTTTATGTTATATTGTATTCTTATTTGAATGGCTCCCAATGTCGAGGTACGAAGAGAAAGCATGTAGGATATTTGTGTATGTAATTAGCTTCATGCTAATATTGTTCTGATTATCATGAAATGATTTATTAAGAACTATTTATGCAAAGCATATTTGCTTTATAATATTTTTCTTTTAAGGGACCCAATGCTGAGGGAAGATGTAAAGGCATGTGGGAAACCCAGTGTTGTAAGAAACCCAATGCTAAGGGAAGATGTGAAGGCATGTAGGGAACCCAGTGTTGTAAGAAACTCAATGCTGAGGAAAGATGTGAAGGCAATGTGGAAATCCAGTGTTGTAAGAAACCTAATGCTGAGGGACAATGTGAAGGCATGTGGGCAATCTTGTATTTGAAAACTCAGTGTTGAGAGATGTAGAGAAGGCATTTGAGTTTCCTAGGGATCCAGTATTGAGGGACTGAGAGAAAGTACTTGGATGGCCCGTGAGAAAATTGTGATTGATTGATGCTAAGGTGTTGAGAGTACTCCACTCAGTTGAGAATATATCGAAGTTGGGTGTGGTGAGCTTCGCTCAACCTCAACTAGAGAAAGAGATTTAAGGAAACAATTTGTGAATAATGTTTCCATAGATAATCAGATATGGTTAAACTGTAATCTGACGTATCCTAGTGATGGACATGACTGGGTTATATTTTTATATAGTGTTGAGAGAAACTTTAATTAGTCACTCACTGGGTGTTTAAGCTCACGTTTTCCTTGTTTTTCTGTTTTCCAAGTAGCGAGTGATTTCGGGATGCTTAGCCTATGCAAGATCTCGTCTGGGTCTACCAATGGTGTTTAGTATTCTGAAAATTGTAAATAATGGTACTGGATCATGTGTTGTACATATAGAGATGGTTAAGGAAGTTGTTGTGTATTTATGCTATTATATGTCTTAATGAGAAGGATGTGCGTATGGCAAGTTAACTCTGGTCTATGTGTGAAGTAGTTGATGGTTTATAACTGTTTATTAGGTAAAGGCAGGGTTTATGGTTGACTGTGGATGTCGTAAGAGGATCGGTGTCTGCTGTCATCACACTTTTTCCTGGGTTAGGAGGGTACCTGGGAAGGGGTGTGACACTTTGATTCTCTCTTTGTTTAGTGCATACGCTTGAAGAATGGAAGTAAAGCGCGTGGGTGATCTTGAAGTTGGAGCCTTGGTAGAATGTTTGTATTCTAAAGAACTTCAGTCTTCAAGCGTGATTTAGCTTCAGAAGTGAGGGAGTCTACTGATTGAAGGGGGAAAACTCTCTAGGCTTTCTAGAGAGTAAAATTTTTGAACTCATCAAATAGATGAGAACTTCTCTATTAGTTCTGAAGCGGGCTTTATGGATTTAGGCTTAGTTGCTCCATGGACTTGGGCTTTGGGTCCAACTAATTGAATTTTCGCCATTTCTACTTGTCTACTTCAACTTTTTTTTCTTTTTTGATATAGGATTTAAGCAGTTGTAAACTGCATATCAGGGAATAATTTTTTTTTTTTTTCAACACATATTTTGAAAAGGTGAGTTTTTTTTTTTTTTTTTTTCATTTTTTTTTATTTGTGTTTTTTTTTTTTTTTTTTTTTTTTTGTTTTTTTTTATTTTTTTTTTTTTTTTTTTTTTTTTGTTTTTTTTTATTTTTTTTTTTTTTTTTTTTTTTTTGTTTTTTTTTATTTTTTTTTTTTTTTTTTTTTTTTTGTTTTTTTTTATTTTTTTTTTTTTTTTTTTTTTTTTGTTTTTTTTTATTTTTTTTTTTTTTTTTTTTTTTTTGTTTTTTTTTATTTTTTTTTTTTTTTTTTTTTTTTTGTTTTTTTTTATTTTTTTTTTTTTTTTTTTTTTTTTGTTTTTTTTTATTTTTTTTTTTTTTTTTTTTTTTTTGTTTTTTTTTATTTTTTTTTTTTTTTTTTTTTTTTTATCTATTTTTTTTAAATGTTTTTTTTTTTTTTTTTTTTTTTCACATATATGTGTATGTGTGTATATATATATATTTAACTTTTTTGTAGGGGTGATCACCATCGTCAACTTCACAATAAGCAACTTAACTCCTACCAAACATATCCCTTTGTGGTTGGGTAATTTACAAGAGTAGTCGGGCACTCAGCTTTGCCATCATTAGTTTTGTTGTCAATGACCTAACTCCTATTACATACCTTCCTCTGTGGTTGTGTAACTTGTAGGAGTGGTTGGGCCCTTCAGTTTCACCGTCAACGACCTAACGTCTGTTAGATACCTTCTTCTATGGTTGCGTAACTTGTAGGAGCAGTTAGGCGCTTTAGTTTTGCTATCAACGACCTAACTTCTACTACATGCCTTCCTTTGTGTTTGCTTAACATGTAGGAGCAGTCGGACGACACTTCAACTTTGCCATTATCAATGACCTAACTCATGCTAGATACCTCTCTTTATGGTTGTGTAACTTGTAGGAACGCTTTAGCTTCGCCTTCAACGACGTAACTCTTCGTAGATACCTTCCTTTGTGGTTGTGTAATTTGTAGGAGCGGTCGGGCACTTCAGCTTTGCCATCAGTGACCTGGCTCCTGCTAGCCATATCCTTTAGTTATTGTGTAACATGCAAGAGTGGTTTCCAGCCTCACCAACTTTGGCCATCACATTTATTAATGTCCTCAATTATTTTAGCAATTAATTACTTTTTTTTTCTTTATCATCATTCTTTCTTTTTAACTAAAGTTAAATATATATATCTACACACACATACACATACATGGTGTACTTCATGGAATATCCTACTCTAACATAAATGAGCTTAATCATCTTAAAAGACGACGGCCAATTTCCTTAGAGTGAAATCATTCTTTCCATGGGAGGGCAATAATGACAAGGTTATCGACATCAAGCTTTAGAGATGAGTTGATGACAAAGTGATAACTTGTAGAAATACAAGTTATTATAGCCTTTCTCTTAGAAAAATAGAGATTAAATAGAGAATCATGCGGTAGTTTGTGTTAAATTCTATTGATAAATCTTCCTATGTGTTTTACTCTTGTAAGTTGATGAAGATAATTGTTTTATAGCTTTTTGAGCCTAAAACGCATGTTTTAATGCAGGAACGGAAGCAACCTCTGGATGCGCTGACAACTGCTCAATGCAGGATGATGCGTTAGTAACATATGGATGTGTCGACATAAGTGAATGCATGAACCCAAGTTCCCCATGGATGCATAACAACAAAAAACGCAAGGCAACGGAAAATCATATCAGAATCTTGAGAGATTGTTGGAAAGATTGACATGCATGATCTGTGGCTAAAATGGTGGATCTAAATTGAACCAAGAATTACGCAATTAGGTGAGATAGACGCACGACATCAATTGCACCTCCAATCACGCAGATTTGCCACTAATTACGAACGCAGCCTCTATAAAAGAGTAGACCTGCAAGCTGAAAAAGTGTTTTTGATTCTCGGAAGAATTTCTAAGTGACAGCAAAGTTCTCTCCAGAAGACAACCGGAGACGAATAGCTCGAGAGAGAAGAGTCTTCCCTCTGTCTGACAACTTCACAGCAAAACTTCACGCTTCCATTCCGGCGACTCAAGACATTGAAATGCCTTCCTACTTTCTATCTTTTTCTAGCTTTGATTTTAGATTTGTTATCAAGACACTGTACTGTTTAAAATTGTATTTCATTCATTAATCTACAATTCTTCCATGTCTATCCATTTCTCTACACTTTCCGCTTATTACTTTGAATCCATGACTAGCTAATCTTTCAAGGGTCACGAGTTACGTTAGCATCTAAATAAGAACCATAGTGTAACTATTGCATCTTGTCAATTATCATCTTAATCTAATGCTTATGTCTATCTAGCTAATCGATATAAGTAGTAATAATCAGACTACTCGAGAGAGTAATTGATTGTGGAACTTAATTGACAAGGCCAAGAAGTGTTACCTAGACATAAGAATAACCTTGGTACTTAACACTCTCCTATGCGGTATAGACATATAATGCACAGCGGCTGACAACCGGCAGAAGAGTCGCAAGTATTAATAGACTATCACTATGCGTTTCTGATTTTAGATGTTAACCAACTCGAACCCTGTTTTTACCCATTCATTTAATCCACTTAGCTGACTTTGCTGTGTTGCATACCTTACCATCCACCACCTTTTAATCTAGTGTACATGTTATCGCTTTCTTTAGTTAAACGCATAGTCGCTTTCTTTAGTTAGACGCATCCTTTGTTAATATTTTTTGTTATCACTCCAACTCAATTAATCCAATTAATTATAGAATCTGCATAGTCCCTGTGTTCGACCTCGGACTCACTGAGAAAACCTCATTCTTTGCTTATACTTGGGTAAATGATAGGAAAACTTGACAGATCACTAACGCATAATATTAAGCATGTTAAAGGTATAATATGTTGAAGGCATGATAGTAAGCTTAATAATAGATAAACGCAACAACAAGTTTTGGCACTTAAGCATGTCAAACGCAACAAGTTTTTGAACTTTAGATCTGTTGCACAACACAAAGCCATGGAGTCGAGCTTGAAGATGAAGTGGTGTAAGATCCTAACTCAGAATTCTTAAGATGGCTAGTAAGGAAAGAAATAAGACTAATTGAACGCATAATATTAGGAAAGGAATGGATATTTCACTAAGAGTGAGAATGAAAGATGGAAGGCATAGTTTGGGAATTAGTTAGGTGTTTAAATGTATTTCGAGCATAGTTCGGTTAAGGCATAGATGGTAAAGTGTTGAAACGTGATACTTTAATTCGGAAGGAAATTGATGTTGAATTCTGAAATGGAAAACAAGAAGTTGGAAAAAGAGGAAAACGCATGGCTCACAATTAGTCTTGGAAACTAACAGGTTATGGGATTAGCTTTGAAGGGTGTTAAGCTAGAAAGAAAAGAGAAGCCAAAAAACCTTGGGGCGTGAACAGCATGCGTTGAAGGTTTATTATGTAAGGATTTTGGTGTTGATAAAGGAGTCTATGCCCAAAGACCAAATGTTAAGGCAACTACGAATGAAGGGTTGCTGTGTGTTGAGGGGTGACTACCAGCTATGCGTTGAGGAGCTCAATTTCATGGTAAATGGAAATATAATTTTGGCTGTGGATAAACGCATAGGTTATAATTAAAGAGTTCAAAGAGTAGGAAGTTGGACGCATGGTACGATGTGGTAAGGTACAAAAGCATAGTAGTATGCATTTGGGACACTGATGCCTAGCAAGATACGATGAAGAAATGGTTTCAAAGGTATTATGGCGAAAGGTAAAGGAAATTTGGTGAACGCACAAGGGTAGTATGATTAAATGAAAAGTTTGTATATTGGAATATGTTAGACGTATAAGATAAGCTTATAAGGGCTAGGTGGCTTTATAAAAACTTGACACCTTATAAGCAGGAGGTGTTAGAAGTATGTCAAGTATTTCATGCAAGGTGACGCTTGGATAAATGCATGATTGGTTAAACATGCAGCTTGACATGTGGCAAGCAAATGGCAAAAAGGGAGAAGTAGTATGACCAGCCCTCTACTCCAAAACTATAAAGAGGACATTGAGGGAAAAGGAGTGACTGATGATGCTGAAGTAAGAATCCTTGAGAGAAAGAAGGAATTCTGGTGTCCGTAATAGAAGTTTGCGGCCAAGGAAGAAGATATTCCAGACAACTTAGCTATATCTTGTGTTAAAGAAGTTGTCTTGCGTCTAAAAGGGTCAGTCTTACGTTTAAGTATCAAGGTGAACGATGCGTCCAAGTGGGACCTTGTGTGGTTGACGCATCCAAAAGAGAAGTAAGAAAGAGTTGGGAAGCACCTCGTGTTAGCTATCAACCTTGCATTCAAGGGCAGGGTTGCGACCAACCGAGCTGCCAAAGGAGTATAAGGCCTTGCGTTCCAGGATTAGAACGCTGTGTCCAAGAAGCTCGGGGAAAAAGGAAATAGTGGGATAGAGGAGAAACTATCCTTAAAGTGATCTGTGAGTGACACCTTTCTTACTTTAAATCAATTTTGTTGTATATGTTAATTCGGTTTTCCAATGGAATACGATTTTATGTTCAAATGATTTATGAAACATACTTTATGTTCTTAAAGTTATTGAAAGGTATGTTTATGAAATGTTACTGATATAATAGTTCCCCTGTGTTATTAAGAATGAATTGCAGACGATTTGTTTTGTATAAAGTGTTGCTTCTTTAAAGGAAAATGTTTAAGAGGAGGCTCAGTGTTGATGGACTTGAGAAGGCACGTGAGTTTCCCCGGGACCCAGTACTGAGGGACATGAGAAGGTACTTAGGCAACCCGCCATATTCCTATGTGCACATTGAGGTTGATATTGCTGATACGTCGAGTTTTGGTCCGCATCGAGCCAGGAATGATTTCGACGTTGGGTATGTTGAGTTTTGCTCCACCCCAACTAAGGATGTTTTTGATGTTGATAGCGTTGAGTCTTGCTCCGCCTCAACTAAGGGAAATTGTTGAGAACAAACTAATTTTATGTACAACTACTCTGGAATGTATCCATGTGATTTGATTATAAATTGAAAAGTATGATTTTATGGAGGTGATGATTTGAATTAAGTATTTTGCGAGATAATAATGCACAAGTGTAATGACTGAGCTTGCGTTGAAAGGTCCTTGCATTGTTGAACGCCTAATTTTCCAGGGACGCTTTCTTTTACTCTTGCTTTCTTTCTTTTATTTGTACTTTGTTTTTAGTATTTATTTTTCATTCTTTGAATTCAGTCTTAGGAGTAGTGTAAATTAAATAAGCATGAAATTAGGCATCGAGCTTCCATGCAAATTATTTGATTTCACTGCATACTTTGTCATTCATGCATGCGTTCATCGATAAACGATTTCTGTGTTTATCAAGTTAAGATTAGGGGTGCGGTTAGAGCTATATATATTTTTTAAACGCATAATACTTAACTTCCAATGCATACTTTGAACTGAAAACTCTGCAATCATCAGTCATGCATTAATTGCATGCGTTTATTATTTCTTCGCCGCATTGAATGTCTATTTACCTCTTTGCGTTTCTCCTTGTTTTAATTTCTTTCCAAGTACATTTAATTATTCCTCACTTTTATATTGCATTGAAAAGTTAGTCACAATGATGATAATCATGCTCACACCCTTTGGCCACTCTTAAGCTAGATTACTTTCCATGCATCTTCATACAATTCGCTAGGAACGCAAACCTACTTTGCATGCATGCAAGTTGCCAATTCAAACCTCTTTTACAAAATTCTTCAACATAATCTTTGTTTACAATTTAAGCGATGAGGACCTTGCTACTCTCAAGTTTGGGGGTGGAAGAGGTTTGAACTGTCAAAGATAAAAATATGAGGAACTTATTTCTAAAAATTAAAAAAAAATTAAACGCAAAACTCCGCTGACAAGACTAATATATTCATCTTAAACAACACCTACTCGTAGTTGGCCGCCTCCATGCACCCGATAGTTGGTGTGTCAAAACGAAGTTGGGTAATCCTAATTAGCGATGCATAGATAAATAACAAACTCCAATGTCTAGTAAGGAAACCGAACTTAGATAAGAGTTTAGCCGAGAAGGGCACTGCTCGTAGTTGGCTACCTCCATGCACCCCATAGTTGGTATGTCAGAACGAAGATGGGTAACCCTACTCGACGCATAGCCACCTAATATATAAATAATAAAACAAATGACAGAAAAAGGAACTTTATATCTTCATCTTTTCAGACTCTGTGTGAAAAGAAGAAACAAAAATTTTGTGAATAATGAGTAAAGAATTTTGAAAAGAAAGTTTGCCGCATACAAATTAGACCTGTTCCAAAGAAAAGAATATAGAGGTAGAAAAGTAATGCAACTAACGGGTAGCTGATTGAGTATAGCATTCTGAGAGACTAGTCAATGCGTTGAGAAAATTCTTGGGCTGATTGAAGTTTCTTATATAGATGTTATGCTTGAGGACAAGCATTTCTCTAAGTTTAAGGGTGTGATAACTTGTAGAAATACAAGTTATTACAACCTTTCTCTTAGAAAAATAGAGATTAAATAGAGAATCATCCGGTAGTTTGTGTTGAATTCTATTGATAAATCTTTCTATGCGTTCTACTCTAGTTAATTGATGAAGATAATTGTTTTGAAGATTTTTAAGCCTAAAACGTATGTTTTAACGCAAGAATGCAAGCAACTTGTGGATGCGCTGACAACCGCTCAATGCAACATGATGCGTTAGTAACATATGGATGCATCGACATAAGTGAACGCATGAACCCAAGTTCTCCATGGACGCATAATGACCAGAAACGCAAGGCAGCGGAAAATCAGATTAGAATCTTGAGAGATTGTTGGAAAGGTTGACAAGCATGATCTGCAGCTAAAGTGGTGGATCTAAATTGAACCGAGAATTACACAATTAGGCGAGATAGAAGCACGACATCAATTGCACCTCCAACACACAGATTTGTCACTGATGACGAACGCAACCTCTATAAAAGGGTAAACCTGCAAGCTAAAAAAGGGTTGTTGATTCTCCAAAGAATTCCTGAATGACAGCAGAATTCTCTCCAGAAGATAACCGGAGACGAATAGCTCGAGAGAGAAGAGTCTTCCCTCCGCCTGACCACTTCACAGCAAAACTTCACGCTTCCATTCTGGCGACTCAAGACATTGAAACACCTTCCTTTCTATTTTTTTCTAGCTTTGATTTTAGATTTGTTATCAAGACATTTAACTGTCTAAGATTGTATTTCGTTCATTAATCTACAATTCTTCCATGTCTATCCATTTCTCTACACTTTCTGCTTATTACTTTGAATCCATGAGTAGCTAATCTTTCAAGGGTCACGAGTTGTGTTAGCATCTAAATAAGAACTATAGTGTAACTATTGCATCTTGTCAATTGTAATCTTAATCTGATGCTTATGTCCATCTAGCTAATCGATATAAGTAGTAATAATCAGCTGCTCGAGAGAGTAAGTGATTGTGGAACTCAATTAACAAAGCTAAGAAGTGTTACCTAGACATAGGAATAACCTTGGTACTTAATGTCACACCCCATCCCGAACTACCCTCCTGTAGCCCGAGACGGAGCATGAGGACCACAGTCATCGACTCTATTATCGACTTCCACTATCAACACCTCCTTTATAACCTTTTAATCATCCTTCCTAGGACGGCAATACCTTTAACTTTTGACAAACCTCGACTTCCATCGGCAACGGGAACTGTCATGCTACCTGGAAAATGGAAAACATATGAAAAGATGAGCTAAACGCCCAGTGAGTGACAAATTTTGTGAAACTATCTTTAGTTCAAAAATAGGCATGTTATCATCTTTATATCATAAAACTTAATTCAAATCATCGTTTCTACAAAATCATACTCTTCAACTGCTTAATCGAATCACATAAATACATACTTGAGTAATTGTACATGAAATCAGTTTGTTTTTAAAGATTTCCCTTAATTGAGGCGGAGCAAGACTCAACGCTCTCAACGTCAAAAACATTCCTGGCTTGATGCGGAGCAAAACTCAACGCACCAGCAATATCATCCTCTATGTGCACATAGGATTATGGCGGGTTGCCCATGTACCTCCTCATGTCCCTCAGTACAGGGTCCCAGGAAAACTCACATGCCTTCTCATGTCCCTCAGCATTGAGCCTTCTCTTAAATATTTCATAAGCGGGTTGCCCAAATACCTTTTCCGAGTCTATCACTACTGGGTCCCTGGGAAACTCACATGCCTTATTAGCATTAAGCCTCCTCTAAAACATTTTAGAAACCAACATTTCACATAAATAGTTCATTTGAACCTTTCATGGAAAACAAAATATTTCTCGATAAACAACATCTCACAACATGCCCTTTCAACATCTTATAGAAAGCAGATGAAACATGCCTTGTAAACAATATCATTAAACATCATGCTTTTCAAGAAAACAGTTCATCTCAAGTCATATCTCATCAGTAAACCAGGCTATACATTTCCATAAGTTTCGTTTTAAAAGAAAGAAAAGTGTCAAAGAAAGAAAAGCGTCACTCACAGAATGCTTATGGATAGTTTCTCTTTTATCCCGCTATCTTCCTTTTTCCCGAGCTTCTTAGATGTAGTGTTCTAATCCTGAACGCAAAGCTTTTTATTACTCTAATAGCTCGGTTTGTCACAACCCTGCCCTTAGACGCACAGTTGATAGCTAACGCGAGGTGTATCCCACTCTTCCTTACATCTCTTTTCGGATGCATCGACCCTGCAAGGTCCAATTTGGACACATCATTCACCTTGAAACTTAGACGCAAAGCTGACCCTTTTTAAACGCAAAACATCTTCTTTAATATAAAATATAGCTAAGTTGTCTGGAATATCTTCTTCCTTGGCTGCAGACTTCTATTACGGATACTAGAATTCCTTCTTTCTCTCAAGAATTCCTAATTCAGCATCATCAATCACTTCTTTTCCCTCAATGTCCTCTTTATAGTTTTGGAGTAGAGGGCTGGTCATACTACTTCTCCCTTTTTGTCATCTGCTTGCCACATGTCAAGCTACATGTTTAACCAATCATGCATTTATCCAAGCATCACCTTGCATGAAATACTTAACATACTTCTAACACCTCCTGCTTATAAGGTGTCAAGTTTTTATGAAGCCACCTAGCCCTTATAAGCTTATCTTAGACGTCTAACATATTCCAATATACAACTTTTCATTTAATCATACTGCCCTTGTGCGTTCACCAACTTTCCTTTACCTTCCGCCATAATACCTTTGAAACCATTTCTTCACCGTATCTTGCTAGGCGTCAGTGCCCCAAATGCATACTACTATGCGTTTGTACCTTATCGCATCGAACCATGCATCCAACTTCCTACTCTTTGAACTCTTTAATTATAACCTATGCGTTTATCCGAAATCAAAATTATATTTCCATTTACCATGAAAATGAGCTCCTCAACGTATAGCTGGTAGTCACCCCTCAACACACAGCAACCCTTTGTTCGTAGTTGCCCTAAACATTTGGTCTTTGGGCATAGACTTCTTTATTAACACCAAAATCCTTACTAACACATAATAACCTCCAACGCATGCTGCTCCCGGCTTAAGTTTCCTCAATTTCTCTTTTCTTTCTAGCTTAACACCCTTCAAAGCTATTCCCATAACCTGTTAGTTTCCAAGACTAAGTGTGAGTCATGCGTTTCCTCAATATCAAATTCTTTCTAGATTAAGGTACCACACTTTAAGGCTTTACCATCCAAACATTCATCCTCACTCTTAGTGAAATATCCATTCCTTTCCTTACTATCCATCTTAAGAATTTTGAGTTAGGGTCTTTCACTTAACACTCTCCTATGCAGTATAGACATATAACGCATAGTAGCTGACAACTGGGAGAAGAGTCGCAAGTATTAATAGACTATCACAATGCGTTTCTGATTTTAGATGTTAACCAACCCGAACCCTGTTTTTATCCCTTCATTTAATCCACTTAGTTGAACTTCTGTGTCGCATACCTTACCATCCACCACCTTTTAATCTAGTGTACATGTTATCGCTTTCTTTAGTTAAACGCGTTGTCGCTTTCTTTAGTTAGACACATCCATTGTTAAATATTTTTTGTTACCACTTGACTAAATTAATCCAACGAATTTTAGAATCAGCATAGTCCCTGTGTTCGACCTCGAACTCACTGAGAAAACCTTATTCTTTGCTTATACTTGGGTGAAGAATAGGAAAACTTGACAGATCACTAACGCATAGTATTAAGCATGTTGAACGCATAGTAAGCTTAATAAAGATAAACGCACAACAAGTTTTTGAACTTTAGATCTGTCAACAATAGCATATGAATGACAATAAAATCCATGAAATCTATAATATTGCATGATGAAATAAACAAGGATTCATTACACTAGAACTCTTTTTGAATCTTGTGGTTCACACTTTATTACTTTCCTTATTTGGTCTATATTTTCCTTAATTTAAAAATTCAATCCCTATCCTCAAATAAAATTGATACGATTCTAGAATAACTAAGTAACTTAAACTTTCACAATTGGATCTCTAGTGGAATGATATTCGGACTTCACTATCTTATATTATAACTTGACCCATACACTTGTGGTTAACACTCAAAATGCGCATCACTTTGCATGTGTGCAAGCTATCAATTCAAACCTCTTTTACAAAAATTTTCAACATAATCATTGTTTACAATTTAAGCAATGAGGACCTTGCTACTCTCAAAATTTGGGGGTGGGAAAGGTTTGAACTATCAGAGATAAAATATGAGGAACTTATTTATTTCATCTTAAAAAAAAATTAGAAACACAAAATTCCACTGGCAGGACTAATACATTTATCTTGTTAAAAGTTTAGCTGAAAACGACACCTGCTTGTAGTTGGCAAGACTAATACATTTATATTGTCAACACGAATGTGGGTAATCATAATCATAAACACATAAAAAAAAAATAATAATAACAAACTCCACAGCTCGTAGTTGGTTGCCTCCATGCACCCCATAGTTAGTATGTCAGAACGAAGGTGTAAGACCCTAACTCAGAATTCTTGAGATGGCTAGTAAGGAAAGAAATAAGACTAATTGAATGCATAATATTAGGAAAGAAATGGATATTTCACTAAGAGTGAGAATGAAGGATGGAAGGCATAGTTTGGGAATTAGTTAAACGTTTAAATGTATTTCGAGCATAGCCCGGTTAATGCATGGATGGTAAAGCGCTAAAGTGTGATACCTTAATTTAGAGAGAATTTGATATAGAATTTTGAAAAAGGGAATAAGAATCAGGAAAAAGAGGAAAAGCATGGCTCACAATTAGTCTTGGAAACTAACAGGTTATGGGTTTAGCTTTGGAGAGTGTTAAGCTAGAAAGAAAAGAAAACCGAGGAAACTTAAGGTGGGAGCAGCATGTGTTGGAAGTTATTATGTGTTAGTAAGGACTTTGATGGTGATAAGGAAGTCTACGCCCAAAGACCAAATGTTTAAGGTAACTACGAACGAAGGGTTGCTGTGTGTTGAGAGGTGACTAACAGCTATGCATTGAGGAGCCCAATTTCATGGTAAATGGAAATATAATTTTGATTTCGGATAAACACATAGGTTATAATTAAAGAGTTCAAAGAGTAGGAAGTTGGACGCATGGTATGATGCGGTAAGGTACAAACGCATAGTAGTATGCATTTGGGACACTGACGCCTAGCAAGATACTGTGAAGAAATGGTTTCAAAGGTATTATGGCGGAAGGTAAAGGAAATTTGGTGAACGCACAAGGGCAGTATGATTAAATGAAAAGTTTGTATATTGGAATATGTTAGACATATAAGATCAGCTTATAAAGGCTAGGTGGCTTCATAAAAACTTGACACCTTATAAGCAGGAGGTGTTAGAAGTATGTTAAGTATTTCATGCAAGGTGACACTTGGATAAATACATGATTGGTTAAACATGCAGCTTGACATGTGGCAAGCAAATGCAAAAAGGGAGAAGTAGTATGATCAACCCTCTACTCCAAAACTATAAAGAGGACATTGAGGGAAAAGGAGTGACTGATGATGCTGAAGTAAGAATCCTTAAGAGAAAGAAGGAATTCTGGTGTCCGTAATAGAAGTCTGCGGCCAAGGAAGAAGATATTCCAGATAACTTAGCTATATCTTGTGTTAAAGGAGTTGTCTTGCGTCAAAAATGGTCAGTCTTGCGTTTAAGTATCAAGGTGAACAATGCGTCCAAGTGGGACTTTGTGCGGTCTACGCATCCAAAAGAGAAGTAAGAAAGAGTTGGGAACCACCTCGCGTTAGATATCAACCTTGCGTCTAAGGGCAGGACTGCGACTAACCGAGCTGCCAGAGGAATATAAGGCCTTGCGTTCCAGGATTAGAACGCTGCGTCCAAGAAGCTCGGAAAAGGGAAATAGCGGATAGAGGAGAAACTATCCTTAAAGAGTTATCTGAGTGACACTTTTCTTTCTTTCATAACAAAACTTATTGAAATGTATAGCCTGATTTGCTGATGAAATATGGCTTGAGATGAACTGTTTTCTTGAAAAGCATGATGTTCGATGATATTGTACACAAGGCATGTTTCATCTGTTTTCTATAAGATGTTGAAAGGCATGCTGTGAGATGTTGTTTATCGAGAAATATTTTGTTTTCCATGAAAGGTTTCATATGAACTATTTATGTGAAATGTTGGTTTCTAAAATGTTTTAGAGGAGGCTCAATGCTAATAAGGCATGTGAGTTTCCCTGGGACTAAGTACTGATGGGCTCGAAAAAGGTATTTGGGCAACCCACTTATAAAATATTTTAGAGGAGGCTCAATGCTGAGGGACATGAGAAGGCATGTGAGTTTCCCCGAGACCCAGTACTGAGGGACATGAGAAGGTACATGGGCGACCCGCCATATTCCTATGTGCACATAGAGGATGATATTGTTGGTGCGTTGAGTTTTGCTCCGAATTAAACAAGGAAAGTTTTCGACGTTGAGAGCGTTGAGTCTTGCTCCGCCTCAACTAAGGGAAATCTTTAAAAACAAACTGATTTCATGTACAATTACTCAAGTATGTATTTATGTGATTCGATTAAGCAGTTGAAGAGTATGATGTTATAGAAACGATAAGTTTTGCGATATAATGATGATAACATGTCTGTTATTGGATTAAAGATAGTTTTACAAAACTAGTCACTCACTGGGCGTTCAGCTCATGTTTTCATATGTTTTCCATTTTCTAGGTAGCATGACAGTTCCCGTTGCCAATCGCAGTCGAGGTTTGTCAAAAGTTAAAGGTATTGTCGTCCTAGGAGGTGTAGTTAAATGGGCTTAAAGGAAGTTTAACAGTAGAAGTCGATAATAGGGTCGATGACTGCTGTCCTCACGCTCCATCTCGGCTACAGGAGGGTAGATCGGGAGAGGGTGTGACATTTGTGAAGGTTGCTTTGCGTTGGTGAGAGTGTGTGTCACACCCCCTCTCATATTCCCTTCCTAACCTAGAAGTGGGTGCGACTTACACACACTCATTTTCATATATCTTGAAACATAAATCAATACTAGATCAATTATACAAAGCTTTATGCTAGTGAAACATCATAAGTTAAACATAATCTCTTAATTCAGATTTTTCAACTCATAATTTATCATAACAGGTATTTGTTCTACACACTGTACAAAACCCACTCTCACTATACTACAAGGATCATGCATGACAAAAACATGTGCATAAATTGAGTATTTATAACTATCCCAGGGAACTAAAGCAGAGTAAGCCCAGACGAGGATCTTTTGTAGGCTGGGCGTCCCGGACACGCTTGCTACCTGAAACGAACAACAATAAATAAGAAAGTGTGAGCCTAAAGCCGAGTGTAACTAAGTTATCCAATTACAATTAAATCCTTGAATTAATACTGATCATAATAACTACTATATATTTTATAAGTACAGATTCCTAGGTCACCCATGCTGTTAAACAAATATAATATAAATATCTTTCCAAGAGGTAGCGGAGCAAAGCTCAACGCACTTAACCTCATGAACCAATTCCCATTATTCATACATTCACAAGCCTTCACATTTCGTTCCTCGGCGTTTCTACTCTTAAGTGCTTTCTTATGTTGTCCCTCAGCATTGAGTTCCATATCAATCCACTGCTCAAATGCCTTCACTCGTGGTCCCTCAGCACCGAGCCATCATGTACTGGTTTTCCATATGCCTTCTCATAAGGTCCCTCGGCATTGGAATCCATCTCAATCAATTTCTCAAGTGCCTTTACCCATGGTCCCTCAGCACTATGTATTATATATCGTATCCCCATAGGCCTTCACACGTGGTCCCTCAGCTGTGGGTTGCATTTAGACAACACGCATACAGGATTTCATAAGACATACTAGTTTTTACTCGCACAATGTTAAAAATAATCCTTGTATGAAATAAAGAGTCACTCACGATTTGTCTTAGGCCCTGAGCGGATTATATGCCTTTCCGAGCTCTTCTTGGCCTGTAAAACACATTTCTCACATTAGGTTTTCTTTGAACTCCCTTTCCATAATCATTAAGTATGCATATTCATATACCATTCTCACTCCATCACTGAGACTCTCTTTTTCCAAACTATTCATAAACTAGCGATACTCTATGCCACTAGCGAGACTACCAGCAAAAACACACCACTAGGTACTGCACTAATGAAACCGGAGTGAACTAGACTAGCGAGATTACCTTAAGGAGCGATACCCAGCGAGACTTCAGCGAGAGTTGTGAGACGCAAAGCCCTTTGCGTTATCAGCGACACTCGTTTCGCTGCTCACTCTCCAGCTCCTTAGCGATACCACTGTCTTAACAACACCTGATACCACTGCTTCCTTCTTTCCCTTCTAACTCTTTCTTTATCCTGCTAAAAACCATATTACAGCCAAAATCAGAACTTCCTCTCTTCTAAAATCTTGTAAAGTAGTGAGCTTTCTAACTTACCTCAAAATTTCAGACCATAACTCGTCTTCGTTTGAGAACTATTCCCAAATGACTTCGACTGCCTTGAATTGTCTAGCAATTCAACTTCGATTACTTCCTCGTAGAAATTAACACATTTTTGCTCGGATTTAGCTTAAACATCCTTTATGGAAGTTGCTAAGAATTAAATCAACTTACTAACCTCAAAATTTTAGTCCTAGCTTCAACTTCCTCAGCTCACTCTTCTTCAAATACCGAATGATGTCCATATTATCAGCAACAATCAAGCTTCTGGTTCCAGCTTCAAAGTCACCATGAAAATGATCTGGTTTCTACTTGAATCCGATATAAACACCTTCTTCCACCTCTCCTCATTGTTCGTCTGTGAAATGGAGTCAATCTGGGTTCGAAAATATGTCCAAAAGGGTTTAATTATTCGATGCACTCACTTATATATCAATATAAATCATTGACTTACCAGCTCTACCATCATCTTCCTTCTTAAATTAACCAATGCAAACTTACCATGCTCCTGATTGCCCAACGCCAAATAGCCGACTACCACATGGCCCTCTTGGCCCCTTTTCTATGCACTGACGCATACTTAACCTTCAACGCATAGGCCATCTCAACGCATAGCAACGCCAACATCTAACACATAGTAGCCTTCAACGCATACTTCCACCAACGCCAATTGCACTCTCTTTCCTTCACATCTACTTCCACGCCGAGCTGCCCTCTTCAACGCAGGCTATCAGCGGCAACTCTTGTCAAGCTTCAGACATACCCTCAACACTTAATCACCCCATCACATGGCCAACACTTAGCCACTTTTGCTCTCACACAACTTGGCCAATTTCTTTACTCACTACCTGTCGCATAGTTTCTTCATACTTACCTTCTCCTAATGACAAGTACGGGGCTTACAGTATGCCATGCGTTCGTGAAGGCTGCTATGTCCTGGTGAGGGTGTGCCGTGCGTTTATGAAGGCTGCCATGCGTTGGTGAGCAGAAGTATGCGTTAGCCAATTCATTTTTAAAGGAAAAAAGATGGAGGTTAAATCGGCGACCTATTTAAGTGAGTAAACTGAGTGTTTGATCATTTTAAACACATTCAAAAGCTCAAATCAGTTGAATTTCACAGCTGAGAGATGAAGAGAGGTAGGAGAAGGTGTTTAGGGCAAAGTTGTGGGGAATTCAGATCGTTTTCATGGTAAAACTAAAGCTGGAACAGTGAGTCTAGCTGCTGTCATGCAATCTAAGCGTGGTTTGGTGCTTGAAGAAGAACGAGCTGAAGAGATTAAATTTAGGGCTGAAATGTTAAGGTCAGTAAGATAACTTAATTCTTAACAACTTTTATGAAGGATGTTTAAGCTAAACTGGAAGAGAAATATGTAAACTTTTAAGTGGAAGTGACTGATACAGAATCGTTGTGCGATCTGAAGCAATGCAAGGTAATCTTGAAATATCTGACTAATGAGAAGGAGTTAAGCCTCGAAAATTTAAGGTAAGCTGGAAAGCATATTTCTCTACAAGTTTGTAGAAGGAAAGAAGTTCTAAATTTGGCTAGAAATGTAACTTTTAACAGGTAGAAATGAGAATAAGAGGAAAGGCAGAAATTGAGATAATGGGTGTCGCTGGAATTGCAGTGTCGCTGAGAAGTTGGAGAGTGAGTAGCGAGACGAGTGTTGCTGGTAACGCAGAGAGCTATGCGTCTCAGAAATCTTGTTGGGTATCCCTCGGTATCGTTGCTCAAGTAAGTCTCGCTGGTCTCGCTCACCTGGTATCGCTAGTGTCGTGTGCCTGTAGTTAAATCTCGCTAGTAATCTCACTAGCAGTGTGGAATCTCGTTAGTAATCTCGCTAGTGGTGTGGAATCTCGCTTATTATGATTGTTTTTTGAAGGAATTGGTCTCAGTGATGTAACATGAATAAAATACAAATGTGTAAACTAATGGTTTGTAAAAATGAACTTTAGGGAAGTCTAACACGAGAAATGTGTTATTTCAGGCGGAGAGGAGCTAGGAAAGGTGTACAATCCTCTCAAGGCCTAGGATAAGTCGTGAGTGACTTTCTATCTAAAGGTGTTTAGTCTTAACATAGTTTCTTGGTAATTTTGTTGATGAATGCTTATATGATGGAATTCTATGAACTTTATGTATGTTCCATGTGCGGTATAATGAGTTGTTTCAATATATATTTATATAAATATAAACTTGTCGTTGCGCATGCAATGCTGAAGTACAAAACTTGTTACTGCGTTTATTTATTATAATTAAGCTTCCTATACGTTTAACATACTATGCGTCTTACTTATGCTTAATGTTATGCGTTTGTGATCTGTCAAGTTTTCCTATCCTTTACCCAAGTATAAGCAAAGGACTAGGTTTTCTCGGTGAGTCCGAGGTCGAACACAGGGATTATGTTGATTCTATATTTAAGTGGATTATATGCGTTGTAGTGGTAACCAAGAATAATTCGCGAGAGATGTTTGTTTCTAATATAAAGAAAGCGATAACATGTACATTAAACTAAAATGTGGAAGATGAAAAGGCATGCAACACAACAAAGTCAACTAGGTGAATTTAATGAATGGGTAAAAACAGGGTTGGGGTTGGTTAACATCTAACATCCGAAACGCATGGTGATAGTCCATTCATACTTGCGACTCTTCTCCCGGTTGTCAGCCGCTATGCTTTATATGTCTATAACGCATAGGAGAGTGTTAAGTGCCAAGGTTGTTCCTATATCTAGGCAACACTACTTAGCCTTGTCAATTGAGTTCCACAATCACTACCCTCTTGAGCAGTCTGATTATTACTACTTATATCGATTAACTAGATGGACATAAGCATCGGATTAAGATTACAATTGACAAGATCCAATAGTTACACTATGGTTCTTATTTAGATGCTAAAGCAACCCTCAACCCTTGATAGATTAGTTACTCATGGGTTCAAAGTAAAAAGCGGAAAATGTAGAGAAATGAGTAGACATGGAAGAAATATAGATTGATGAATGGAATACAACTTTAGATAGCTCAATGTCTTGACACAAATCTAAAATCAAACTAGAAAAACAAGATAGAAAGCAGGAAAAGGGCGTCAATGTCTTGAGTCACCGGAATGGAAGCGTGAGGATCTGCTGTGAAGTGGTCAGGTGGAGGGAAGACTCTTCTCTCTCGAACTATTCGTCTCCGGTTGTGTTTTGGAGAGAACTCTGCTGTCACTTAGGAATTTTTTCGAGAATGAACAACCCTTTCTCATCTTGCACAACTGCCCTTTTATAGATGTTGTGTTTGCAATCAATGGAAAATCTGCTTGATTGGTGGCGACATTGATATCATGCGTCCATCTCGCCTAATTGCTTGATTCTCGGGTCAATTTAGATCCACCACTTTAGCCACATATTATGTATGTCAATCTTCCGACAATCTCGCAAGATTCTAATATGATTTTTCGTGCCTTGCGTCTTTTGTCATTATGCGTTCAAGGAGAGTTAGGTTGATGTCAACGCGTCATAGGTTGCTTACGCACAGTTAGTCAACTCATCGTTTGCATTTCTGCGTTGAAACATGCGTTTTAGGCTTAAAAAGTGGTAAAATCATTATTTTCATAAAAATACAAGAGTAGAACGCGTAGGAAGATTTATTAGTAGAATTTAGCTTAAACTACCGCATGCTTCTCTATTTATTCTCTATTTTTCTAAGAAATAGGCTATAATAACTTGTATTTCTACAAGTTATCACACCCCAAACTTAGATAAATGCTTGTCCTCAGGCATACCTTCTATCCAAGAAACTTCAATCATCCCCAAAGCTTTTATCAACGCATTGATTAGTCTCTCAGAATGCTATACTCAATCAGCTACCCGTCAGTTATAGTACTTATCTACCTCTATATTATTTTCTTTAGAACGAGTCTCGTTTGTATGCGGCAAGCTTTCTTTTCAAAATTCTTTACTCATTATTCACAAAATTTTTGTTTCTTCTTTTAACATTGAGTCTGAAAAGATGAAGATATAAAGTTCCTTTTTCTTTCATTTGTTTTATTGTTTATAAGTAACCATGCGTCGAGTAGGGTTACCCACCTTCGTTCTGACATACCAACTATGGGGTGCATGGAGGCAGCCAACTACGAGCAAGTGTCCTTCTCGACTAAACTCTTATCTAAGTTTCGTTTCCTCACTAGACATTGGAGTTTGTTATTTTTTCTGTGCGTTGCTGATTACGATTACCCACATGAAGGTGGCCACTACAGGTAGGTGTCGTTTTCAGCTAAACTCTTAACAAGATGAATATATTAGTCTTGTTAGCGGAGTTTTGCATTTAAAAGAGTTTTTTTTTTTAACAGAGAAATCAGTTCCTCATATTTTTATCTTTGACAGTTCAAACCTCTTCCAACCCCAAACTTGAGAGCAGCAAGGTCCTCATTGCTTAAATTGTAAACAAAGATGATGTTGCAAAATTTTGGAAAAGAGGTTTGAATTGGCTGCTTGCATGCATGCAAAGTAGGTTTGCGTTTCTAAGAAATAGTATGCAAATGCATTGAAAGTAATCTAACTTAAGAGTGTGCAAAAAGTGTAAGCATGATCATCATCATAGTGACTAACTTTTCCACAAACGCATACATTCTCTAGAAGATAAATACAAGGAAAGCAGTAAAGAAGATACAACTCTGACTACACCCCTAAATTTTAACTATCCGACTTGTCTTCATCAGTGTTGCGTTTCTGCTCAAGTGCAAGACGTTGCAGCATTGGGAAGACAAGCGGATGTTGTAGGTGTTCAGGAATGTTAGGGGGCGGGACTTTCGGTCGAATCGAAAGCAGTTGATGAATGTAATCAGTGTGAAGTGAAACTGCTCCGTCTGCCGGCGTGCTAACATATTCATTGAATGCATCATCGGACGCAATATTGATTGCTGCAGGTATGTTTGGGCACCGTCTCCCAATCAAGGTTGAGTTGGGCTTCTTAAGGTTGAGGCTGCGATTGTGGTTGAGGACAGGTTGGCTGAAGGCGAGAGGTTGATGGAGTTTCATCAAACGCAGGGGATGATGGACGCATAAACTCTTATTGAAAAGGTTGGGGAGATAGGTTTTGTGGAAGGTTAAGGTTCAGAGGGTTCTGGGCGATGTGTCTTAGGAGGAGGTGGAGTTGGTTCTCTTCTGGTTGTTGGGAGTGGGGGTGAAGGACTTGAGAAAGGGGATGGTCTAATGGTGACATCAGGACTTGCCACAATCTTGCGTTTCTGTTTAGATGCCTTCCCCTTCTTTTGCATTTATTGCTTTGGAGGCGACACTCTAGTTGATTGAGTGGGTTGATGAGGTCTTTTGGTGGCCTTAGCAGGCTCTGGCAGATGTTGAGATCCTCTCATCAACCGACGCAGAGTCTTGTGGGCGATTACCCCATTGACTTCGATCATCTTGTCTGCGTCTAACACCTCTGTCAGCCCTCTGATTGCAGCATTGGCGCTCAAGTTCATGATAAGTGTGGGGAAAAAGAGCTGGCCTCTTGGTTTGTTGAAGACCCCTCTTATCTGCACCGCAATTATCCATCCTACATCAAGAGGAATGCGACGCATAATGCAATAGGTTGCGATTACCCGATCTCTTGATACTGTTCTGTCATGCATCGTCGGGATTAGCCGTTTCTTCACCAAGTATACCCACAGGTTGGCCTCTAGCTGTAGGCTATTGGCAGGCAAGGTTTTGATGCCTGTGGGTGATACGACCCACTTTGCCTCGGGCTTTGCCAATACACGGATTGTGTCTTCCATTAACTCCGGTGGAGTCGACTTTATTATTTTGTTTCCTTCCTCATCCGCGTTGTCCCTCAACTTATATATTGCATTTATTTACCTTGCGTTGAATGGGACCTCATTTTCTTCGACTACTACCATGTCCTCATCTTCGTCAATGCGTCCATTATAAAAATTGCGCACTAAGTCGAGTTGGATCCAAGGAGTGCTGGAATAGAAATTTCTCCACTCGTGGTAGTCGATGATTTCAGTAATGTATGGCGACAACGGGACTTCTTTCGGGAAAAATCCCACCTCCATCAGTAAATTAGGGAACGCCCTGCGTCTCCCTTTTCCCTTCTTCTTCTTTGGCGACGCATCCGCCACCTTCTCTTTTCCTTTAGCCTTAGCAGGTATTTTATCCACGGTCTTTTTCTTGCTCTTGGCCAAGTCAGTTACGTCCTTTTTCTTCTTTTTCAAGGCGCTGACACCTTGCTTGTAAGCCCCGTACTTGTTATTAAGAGAAAGTAAGTAAAAAGAAATTATGGGGCAAGTAAGTAAAGAAAAATTGCTAAGTTGGGGGAGAGTGAAAATGGTCAAGTGTTGGCCATGCGATGAGTGACCATGCGTTGAGGGATATTTAAGATTGACAAGAGTTGCCGCTGATAAGCATGTGTGGAAGAGGGTGGCTCGGCAGGGAGAAAGATGTGAAGGGAGATGGATGCCATATGTGTTAATAGAAGTATGCGTTAAAGGCTACTATATGTTAGAAGTTGGCTTCGCTATGCGTTGAAGAATGGTATGTGTCGGACATAGAAAAGTGGCCGAGAAGGCCATGCGGTAATCAGCTATCCGGCGTGAAGCAATTAGTGGCATAGTAAGTGGAGACTATGCATTGTCGAAGCCATGCGTGGAAGGTGGCGTTGGCTAATTCTAGAAGGAGGATGAAGTTAGAACTGGTAAGTCGGTGATTTATGTTGACATATAAAGGAGTGCATCGAATAATTAAGCCTTTTGGATACATTTTCAAACTCAGATTAACTCTATTTCGTAGATGAACAACGAGGAGAGGTAGAAGAAAGTACTTGAATAGAATTTGAGTAGAAATCAGATAAGTTTCGTGATGATTTTGAAGCTGGAACCAGAAGCTTTATCGTTGCTGATAGACTTGAACACCAATCGATGTTTGAAGGAGAGTGAACCGAGGGCATCGAAGCAAGAACTGAAATTTTGAGGTAAGTAAGTTGGATCAATTCTTAGCAACTTCCATGAGGGATGTGTAAGCTAAAACCGAGCGAAAATGTGTTAATCTCCAGGAAGAAGTAAGCGGAGTTGAACTGTTAAGCAAAGCAGAACAGCCGAAGTTATTTGGGAATAATTCTCAAATGAAGATGAATCATGGCCTGAAATTTTGAGGTAAGTTAGAGAACTCACTACTTTACAAGATTGTAGAAGGAAGGAAGTTCTGATTTTGGCTGTAATATGGTTTTTAGTAGGATAAAGGAAGAAGTTTGAAGGAAGGAAGGAAACTATGATATCGTTTGAAGGAAGGAAGGAAACTATGATATCAAGTGTCGCTAGACAGTGATATTGCTAAGGAGCGGGAAAGTGAGCAGCGGAACGGGTGTCGCTGATAAACGCAAAGGAGCTTTGCATCTCACAACTCTTGCTGGAGTCTCGCTAGGTATCGCTCCTTAAGATGATATCGCTAGTCTAATTCACTCCAGTTTCGCTAGTGTAACACCCAGTAATGTGAATCTCGCTGGTAGTCTTGCTAGTAACATAGAGTATCGCTAGTTATTAATATGCATACCTATGATTTTGAAAAAGGAGTCCAAGGGAAACCTAATATGAGAAATGTGTTTTACAGGCCAAGAAGAGCTAAAAAAAGCATACAATCCGCTCGGGGCCTAAGACAAACTGTGAGTGACTCTCAAATTGTCTAAAGATTATCGTATTAATGTACAAGTGGAAGAGAATATATAATAGGTGAATTCCTGTATGTGTGCTATTTAAATGCAAACCATGGCCAAAGGACCCTGTGTGAAGGCCTATGGAGATATATGATACATAGTGCTGAGGGACCATGAGTGAAGGCACTAGTGAGATTGACTGAGATAGTTTCTAATGCCGAGGGACCTCGTAAGAAGGCATATAGAAACCAGTATATGATGGCTCAGAGCTGAGGGACCATGAATGAAGGCACTTGAGCAAGGACTTAATATTGAGATTCAGTGCTGCGGGACAATATGAGAAAGCACTTGGAAGTTGAAACGCCGAGGGACTAAATGTGAAGGCGTATGAATATATGAATATTAGCAGTCGAAGTAAGCTTAAGAGCGTTGAGCTTTGCTCCGCCACTAATTAGATAAATGTTTATGTTTCCTTGTTAAATGTCACGAGTGGCCCAGTAAATTGTACTAGTAAGCTATATAGTAGTTTTATGATCAGCATGAATTTGAGGATTAAATTGAAACTGATAATTTAGTCACTCACTGAGCATAAGCTCACGCCTTTTGTTTATTGTTGTTTGTTTCAGGTAGCGAGCGTGTACGGGACGCCTAGCCTACAGAAGATCCTCGTCTGGGCTTACTTGGCTATAGTACTCTGAGATAGTTGTAAATACCAGTCTAAGCACAAATTTTGTTGTATATGATCACTGTGCCATAACGAGTGTGGGGTTTTGTAACATATGCCAAACAAATACACCTGTATGATAAATTATTTGCTGAGAAACCTTATGTATAACTTATGATTTCCTTATAATGTCCTCATTAGTATAGAAGTTTGTACATTTGAATAGGTTTTCAATTATGCTTCAGTATACAGGATAACGCATATACGTATAGGTTGCACCTACTCCTAGGTTAAGAGGGTAATCTGGGAAGGGGTGTGACATTGCTCCTTTAACGCATCCTCCCCTATGCATTTCTTCCGAGTAAGCGAGTGGTGCCTACTTTTCTTTTGCTTTTTCTTCTTGCCCTCCCTATCTTCTTGGGCATTTATTCGTGTAGCCAACTCCTCATCTTCTTCTATTTGTAGCTCTCTCTCAAGCTCCTCAGCTGCTTTTTCTATTCTTTCTTCTTCCCTCATTTCCTCCTCTAATGCCATAGCAGCTTCGTCAATTTGAGGATTAGGAAGGCCTTGCGTTTCTCCTTCTTTCTCAGGTCGCACTACCCTACGCACCTTTTTGCTGGACAATGCGTCCTTCGCAATTTTCTCTGCTCCTTTTCTTAGAGCCCTGAGCTCTTTCCTCAACTTGGCCCTTTTCTTCTTCATCTTCTCTGCCAATCTATCAAAGGATGTCGCCGCAATCGGGGACTCAGGTCTGTCTCCTTACTCTGCGTTTGTCAGCTCTTCATCCTTGGCAGTTTCTTCTGATGGGTCTTTTCATCCTTATTAGGGGTACCACTTCTTCTTCTTTTCTTCTTCTCTTGGCCTCTGTGGCCATCACAACTTTTTCTATGGGTCCTTCATTGGAGTCTCGGGTCGTCTCCTCAAGACTGATGGACGCAGGGACTAACCCATGCGTTTTAACTGGCTCGCCTACAACCTCCTTGCTGTAGGCGGCATCTCCTACCTTATTGCCCCCAGTCTCTTCACCCTCTCGAGTCTCTTTTGGCTGACTCTAGTCCTCTTTTATCGGTGAGGGTGATTCCCTTCTTGCATCTGAAATGCATGCTTCAAACGGATCCCGCAGGCCGCTGAGAATTTGTGCTATCCATTCGTCTGGGGAACGCGCAGAGTTCACTTCCCCTTCTTCCACCACCACATCCTTTTCTACTCCTCCCCCTACTTTATCAGTCCCTCTTGTGCTGGGATGTCTTGATGAAGGCAAAGGCTGGTTGACCTCCCCGTCATCCTCCCTCTCGAGGATATCGCCAAAGACATTCCGCTCTAAATATCCTGAACTGTCCACAATATACATTTCATACCTTAAGACATTTCAAATATAACACATAGGAAGTTATATACAAGCCGATAATTCAAATCTTCAACTCATTCACATGCCCTTATACAGACCATAGTTCAACCCCTTGTAAATCTACATCTAGGTCTATATGCCACCTAAATAAGGCTTAACATACAAGCCACATTTCAAAACAAGTCCGATTTTCTGGAAACTCGAAGCTTAAGCAGGGCGAGGTGGAGTAGGCAAAGCACCAGGAACATCCTTGCTACCTGGAGGGGAAAGAAAACTTGAAAACATAAGCTAACAGCTTAGTGAGTGACTAATTTAACAAACTGTTTTAGTTCAAAAATCATCAGGAATAATACTAAGTTCAACGTCATGTTTAAAACATGAAATCACTTCATATACATTAGTTAAAACATACTTAATTGCCCTTATCAATTCATACATGATTTTCAGCAAATCATAAGAAAACAGTTTAGTTGCAATACTTCTCCTTAGTTGAAGTGGAGCAAAACTCAACACACCAACGTCGAAAATGAATAAGGCTCGATGCGGAGCAAGACTCAACGCACCAGCATATAACCTCTATGTACACATAGGAATGTGGCGGGTTGCCCAAGTACCTTCTCATGTCCCTCAGTACTAGGTCCCGGGGAAACTCACGTGCCTTCTCATGTCCATCAGCACTGAGCCTCCTCTTAAACGTTTTTCCTTTAAAGAAGCAACACTTTATACAAACAAATCGTATGCAAATCATTAATAAGAACACAGGGCAACTATTATATCAATAACATTTCATAAACATACTTTTCAATAACTTTAAGAACATAAAGTACGCTTCATAAAACATTTTATCACAAATTATATTTCATTGGAAAACCGAACTATCATGTACAACAAAATTGTTTTAAAGTAAGAAAAGTGTCACTCACAACTCTTTCTAGGCTTTGAGTGGATTATACGCCTTTCCTATCTCCTCTTGGCCTGAAATAAATACTTTCCCTTGTTATACTTCTTTTCCATTCACTTAAACATAAACAACTCATCATATGCACAATGTTTATAGTTCATCATGCGGTTAGGCTTTCATTGGTTTATTCTCAAGCCTTAAACACTAAAGCTATTACTACAAGTTGTTCCTTACCCTTCTGTTATACCTTAATTTAAAGAAAAATTTGCGTGCAACTCACTTCTTCTGTCACACCAACATTTTGCGTCTTACCTTCTCCTTAACAAAGCTGACTGCTGCAGCTTCAATGTCTCTGATTCATCCCAGTTAAAAACATATTTCCAGTCCAAACTAAGATTTATTTCCTTCTACAAGCTTGTAGAGAAATATGTCTTCTAGCTTACCTTAAATTTTTGTAGCTTAACTCGTCCTCGTTTGTCAGATATTGAAAGATTTCTCAGCCCTACTACAGATTGCACAGAAATTCCTTATTAGTCATTTCCAGCTGAAAATTTATAGGTTTCTAATCCATTTCAACTCAAACATCCTTCATAAAATTTGTTAAGAATTGAGTTAACTTACTAACCTTAAAATTTTAGCCCTAAACTCGGCTTCCTCGATTTGTTCTACTCCAAATGTCAACCCCTGTTTAGTCTATGCGACTAAGAATCAATCTTTAGTTCCAGCTCTGTTTTCAGCACCAAGACGAGTAGAATTTCACCCAAAATCTACAAGAACACCTTCCTCTACCTTCTCTTGTGGTTTCTCTGAAAAATGGAGCCGACTTAAGCCCCAAAAAAATGTCTACAAATGATTAAACATTTAATTTATTCACCTATATATACTACCGACTTAACCCTCACAAGCACCAAGATTTATGTTGCCGACTTACCCCTCACCCTCAGGCTGGCGTGGAGTCCTCTCTTCGACGCAAGGCACTCATGTCAAAATTCTCCTTCAATGCCTTCAGCAACTAACCACACTCAGCGCATGGTGCTCTCAACGCCTTCTACTTTCGACGCATGCAACTCAGTCATTCACACCACTAACTTCGTAGCGTCAAGACCGCTCTGTCTTCGACGCAATGACTTCAACGCATGGTTCAAGCAACTTTCGACGCATGCAACTCAGTCATTCACACCACTGACTTTGTCACATCAAGACCGTTCTGTCTTCGACGCAGAGTGGCTTCAACGCATGGTTCAAGCATATTTCTTCCCCTGCCAACGATCACTTATCCTTCGACGCGGCCAGCTACTTTAGCTCACAACCCTTCGTGATTCAATCAACAACGCATGGTTTCTCAAATAATTCAACTTTCCTCTTCATTCACCAACGCATAGTCTTGGCCAACACAGCCAAAATTTTGCTCTCCAAAAATCTTTGCTCTCATTCTCGGCTACTTCTCAGCTACTTTTCCTCTAGCAACGCATGGCCTCAATCTCATTGCTTCTCCCCAACACTTGGTATTACAAGTCAGTGCTTACAGTGCTAGCTTCATCGCGAACCGTTCCAGGACCCGGTTGCTCTGCTTCGGAGTTTTTCGTGCTAAATCGTTGATTTCTAGCATTGAAGTTTGCGGTAGAGAACTCCTTAACACTCTTCATTCTGTGCTTTGGAATATAGAACTTTACTTGGCTCTTGGGTTTTGGGGTGGGTGCTGGGTCGATTCAGCTAAGGGGTTGGATGTTCAGGACTTCCACACAGTCGTCTTAGACAAGATTGACTACTGGTGGACGGACTGGAGGTCTAAAGAAGGGTCTGAAAAATGGGGTGATAGGCGGTCTTTGGGCGTTGGCCCTGATCCGTGACGCCAAAAAATTTGGGATGAACGGAGGGCTGGGGTTTGGAGATCTATGGCAGACCGGAGAAGGGAAAGGCCTCACAGGTCGGGCGAAGAGAAAAATGGAGTTCGAGGGTTAAGAAATACCTTGGGGACTGGGCGCGGTTCGGATGAAGAAGAAGATGGGGTCGAATATTAGGTGTTGTAGGAAGATAATAGGGAAATGTCGCCGACGAAATGTTCTTGATTTTGGGAGTCGGATTGGCTAGACATAGACATAATCGCGAAGAATACAAATCGCCGGAGGTTTTGAAGATGAAGGGGTTGAAAATGGTAAATGGATAATCAAATCGCGTTAATAAAGGGCTAATTAAGCCGTCGGCAATAAATGAAGATACGCGATATCCAAAATCCCACTGATCTAGGTAAATTTATTGAGCTGCACACCCATCAAGTGTGATGGGCAGCTAATGACGCAAATAAGCACTCGAGTGCTTCTGGGAAAATGCAACGACTCAAAAGACGCATGCGTTACCCGGTTTGCTCTTTCTAAAACGCACTCATTTAATTGACAAACGCATACTGACGAATGCATGGTTCTCAGTTCAGTTATGCGTTGGACGCAGCATAAATAGCAGAGTATGCGGTGAAATCACAGTTTACATTAAAGCTCGACACACAATTTCATGCTCTTTTCATTTACACTACTCCTAAAACTGAATTCAAAGAATGAAAAATAAATACTAAAAACAAAGTACAAAAGAAAGAACGCAAAAGGAAAATAAAATAAAATAAAATAATATGCAGTAAAATAAAATAAAATAAAATAAACACTAATACAAGTACGAACAAAAAGGAAGAAAGCAAGGGTAAAAGAAAGCGTCCCTGGAAAAGTAAGTGTTCATCAACGTAGGGACCTTTCAACGCAAGCTCAGTTTTTACACTCGCGTAAGCCAATGGAGGTTTTGTCGATTTCCAACTCTCCAATGTGGTAGGGTTTTACCCTTTGTCCATTGACCTTGAAAGAGGTAGTTCCGGTTTCATTTGTTAGCTTGACAGCACCATACGGAAACACTTCCTCGGTTATGAATGGTCCAGACCAGTGAGACTTCAGCTTACCTGGAAATAAACGCAACCTTGAGTTAAATAATAGGACCTTCTTGCCGACGTATAACATTTTCTTACTGATATTTTTGTCGTGCCATTTTTTGGTCCCCTCTTTATACAGCTTTGCGTTTTCATAAGCTGAGTGTCTCCACTCTATGAGTTTGTTTAATTGAAGCTTTCTTGCTTCGCGCCATTGCGTCTTGGTCTAGATTAAGCTTCTTCATGGCTCACATGGCCTTGTGCTCCAGCTCTAACGGAAGATGGCATGCTTTTCCGAACACCAACGCATAGGGTGACATGCTTATGGGTGTTTTAAATGTCGTTCTATATGCCCAGAGAGCTTCATCTAGTCTCTCTGTCCAATCTTTCCTTGATGTGCTCACAACTTTTTCAAGTATGGACTTAATCTCCCTATTTGTTATCTCAACTTGGTCGTTTGTCTGTGGGTGATAGGCAGTTGCTACCCTGTGCGAGACATTAAATTTCGTCAATAAGTTAGTGATTATGCGGTTTATAAAATGTGTACCTTCATCACTAATTATCACCCTTGGTGTCCCAAATCGAGAAAAGATTTCTCTTTAAGAACTTGGACACCGTGTTTGCGTCTTTGCACAGGCCGCTGCTTCTACCCATTTTGATGCGTAGTCGACCGCTACTAGGATGTATTGATTACCGCAAGACGGAGGAAATGGTCCCATAAAATCGATTCCCCATACTTCGAACAACTCAACTTCCAGGATTAAGTTCAAAGGCATCTCATTTCGGTTGGCAATATTGCCTGTCCTCTGACAACGATCGCAAGCTACGTCATATGCCCTTGCGTCTTTAAATAATGTGGGCCAGAAATACCCACTCTGCAATACCTTCGCAGCTGTTCTCTGTCCCCCAAAGTGTCCTCCATAAGGTGCTTCATGACAGCTTCTCAGAATGCTATGCGTTTCATATTCTGGAATGCATTGATGCAAGATGTGATCCGGGCCAAGTCTGTATCGATATGGCTCATCCCAGCAGTAGAACTTACTTTCGTGTCGGAGCCTCTTCCTTTGTTAAGCGTTGAAATCTTCAGGCCATTGGTTGCTGACCAAATAATTCACTATGTTTGCATACCACAGTTCCTGACTCTCAGCGTTCATGATGTGCTCGTCTGGGAACAACACCTCTATATCACTTCATCTTTCTTGGACCTCCTTATTTTCCAACCGAGATAGGTGGTCCACAACCTGATTCTTGGTTCCCTTCCTATCTCTGATCTCCAAATCAAATTCTTGCAATAATAAGATCCATCGGATGAGTCTAGGCTTCGCGTCCTTTTTTGCCATTAAATACTTGATCGCAGAATGATTAGCATAGATGGTCAACTTTGATCCTACCAAATATGCCCTAAATTTGTCAACCGCAAAGACTGCAGCTAACATTTCCTTTTCAATAGTAGTGTAGTTCTCTTGAGCAGTGTTCAATGTTTTACTGGCATAAAATATGGGGTGCATGATTTTCTCTTTCCTTTGCCCCAGCACTGCTCCCACTGCATGGTTGCTTGCGTCGCACATCAGCTCAAATGGGAGAGACCAGTTTGGTGCAACTAAAACTGGTGCTGATATTAAAGCCTGCCTTAAAGACTCAAACGCGTGCAGACATGCGTTATCAAAGTTGAATTCCCTATTAGCTTCCAACACTGCGCTCAGTGGTTTTGCGATTTGGGAAAATCCTTTGATGAATCTTCTATAAAAACTCGCATGGCCTAGGAAACTTCGCAAAGTCTTTACATTTGTGGTGGCTGGAAGCTTGGCTATCGCATCTACTTTTGCTTGATCAACTTCTAGTCCAACATTAGAAATCTTATGACCCAACACAATACCTTCCGTGACCATGAAGTGGCATTTCTCCCAGTTGAGGACTAGGTTTGTGTCTTCGCATTTGTTTAATACTCGTTCCAGGTTGGCCAAGCATTCATCGTATGATTCCTCAAATACTGAGAAGTCGTCCATAAACACCTTCACTAAATGTTCCAGATATTCGGAAAATATTGTCGTCATGCATCTTTGGAATGTTCCTGATGTAGCCCAAATGGCATGCGTCTGAACGCAAAAGTGCCATATGGGCAAGTGAACGTTGTTTCTCTTGATCTTCCAGAGCTATCATGATTTGGTTATAGCCAGAATATCTGTCAAGGAAGCAGAAGAATTCATTTTCTGCTAGCCTATCTAGCATCTGGTCGATGAATGGCAATGGGAAGTGATCTTTCTTTGTTGCTGTGTTCAGCTTACTATAGTCCATACAGATGCGCCAACCAGTGACCGTTCTTGTTGGTATCAGCTCATTTTTACTGTTCGTAATCACTGTCATCCCCCCTTCTTTCGTACACACTAAACTGGGCTTACCCAGCTGCTGTTAGAGATTGGATAAATGACCCCTGCGTCGAGCCATTTGATGATTTCTTTCTTCACAACCTCCTTCATGGCTGGGTTAAGCCTGCGCTGTCTTTCTACTGAACTTGCCTTACCCTCTTCCAACCGAATTTTATGCATACAATATGAAGGGCTTATTCCTCTTATGTCCGCTAAGGTCCATCCAATGGCTTTGATATGATTTCTCAGTATCTGCAGCAAAGCCTTTTCACGGTCTGTGGTCAACGCAGAGGATATGATGACCGGTAGCGTGCTATCTTCTCCCAAACATGCATACTTAAGATACATCGTCAGTGTTTTTAGCTCAAGGGTTGGTGGCTCTTCTAGAGATGGCTTTGTCTTCTCCGTGGATCGGTTGCTCAAATCTAGGCGTTCGAAGCTTGCATTGGAGATTACACCGATTTCTGCCTCTTTTTCCTCATCCATTTCGTCCAGCATTGTTTCATCTTCTGACCATGCGTCTATAATGGTTGCCTTTTCTTCAGTTATATCTTCAATCATCTGGCAAGAGTGAAAATCATCAGGATATTTCAATGCATTAAAAACATTAAACTTTACCTGTTAGTCGTCGACACAAATTGTTAGTTCCCCTTCTTGGACGTCAATCAGGGCGCGTCCCGTAGCTAAGAAAGGTCTTTCCAGGATAATAGGCACCTCTCTGTCAGCTTCATAATCCAGGATTATGAAGTCGGCTAGGAAGATGAATTTGTCCACCTTCACAAAAACATCCTCAATTTTGCCCTAGGGGTGCTTGATGGAGCTGTTCGCAAGTTGAAGTGTGACTGTAGTGGGTCATGCTTCCCCTATACCCAACTTCTTGAATATAGACAGTGGCATTAAATTTATACTGGCTCCTAAATCACATAATGCCTGACCTACGTCCATTCCTCCTATGGAGCATGGTAATGTAAAACTCCCTGCATCTTTCATTTTGGCAGGTATATTGTTTTTGAACAACGCACTGCATTCCTGCGGTAATGCTACAGTCTCAAATTCTCCGAGCCTTCTCTTTATGGATAGTATGTCTTTCAGGAATTTGACATAACTTGGCATTTGTTCCAGGGCTTCCACCAGCGGAATGTTGATGTGAAGTTGTTTGAGAATGTCCGAAAATTTTCTAAATTGGCCCTCATCATTTTTCTTCTTTAGGCATTGAGGAAAGGGCAGACGCATAGAGGGAGTGGCATCTTGATATCCCGACGCAGGTTCTGCCTGCGTTGCTTTTTCTCTCCTCCCTCTATTCTTCTGCTCTTGAGCAATTGTGGTGTTTAATGACGGTTGTGGATCATTGGTTGGTGCTGTTGGAGTTGGTTGGTGCTGTTGGAGTTGGTTGTGGATCATTGTTTAGCTTTCCCACTCCTTAATGTCACAACTTGACATTGTTCCTTATCGTTGCCTCGTGGGGCTTCGGTATTCCTTGGCAATGATCCTTCAGGTCTATTTTTGAGCTCACCTGCAATTTGTCCCATTTGAACTTCTAAATTGCGAATTGCAGTGGCCTGACTTTGGAGCATCGCATCATTCTTACTGATATATTCTCGTAGTAGAGCTTCCATGGATGATGATGATCCATTTGATGATTGGTTTCTTTGTGGCTGATGCCCTTGAAAACCTTGGTTGTGAAAATGAGGGTTGCTTCTCTGCGGCTGTTGCTCAGTTCCCTGCGTCTGTTGTTGGTTTCCTCCCCATCCAAAGTTAGGATGGTTCCTCCAACCGAGATTATATGTTTTAGCGTACGGGTTATTCTGAACATAGCAAAGGGATTGTGGATTGTTAGGACACATATCACACAGGTGGCCCTCACCGCATTGCACACAGCTTACAGATGCTGTTACATTCATTGTGTCAATCGCAGCAACGGATCCACCTTGGTTGTTCAATGCTATTGTCTTCAGCAAAGATGTCATATTGGCAATCTGGGCTGCAAGATTAGTGGTCGCATCAGTTTCAATTATACCAGCTTGCGTTCTTCTCTTGTCAACGAATCCAGATCCATATCCATCATTCATCCATTCATCAGTATTCCTTGAAATTCTGTCGAGAATATCTTTGGCTTGCGTATAAATCTTGTCCATTAATCCTCCTGCGGCGGAGGCGTCAGCCACTGATTGTGATGTTTTGTTTAATCCTCTATATAAGATCTCCATCTGCACACAATCAGGAATGCCATTGTGCAGACAATTCCTTACCAGCCTCTTAAATCGAGTCCAAGCCTCACTAAGAGTCTCCGAATCTTTTTGCTCGAAGGTGACAATGTCTCGTCGCCCTTTGCACTCACCGTCGGAGGAAAATATTTCTGCATAAACTTCTCAACCATTTGCGCCCAGGTTGTAATCTCACCAGGTTCAAATGAATATGCCCATTGCCTTGCCTCATCTCTGAGAGAGAAAGGGACATCATCCTGATGCTGTCTTGCAGTACTTCAACCATAGAGAATGTGCTACATATCTCCAAAACGCTCTTCAAGTGTGCATGCGGGTCGTCACATCTGCAACATCACTGGCTTCATTTCAAACCTTCCATTACCTTCAAAGGTTGGTTGTAAAATTCCTGGTAGGAAATTATATAGGTTCGGCGACGCATACTCCCTCATTGGGCGATTTCTATCATGTGCCAAGAGAATTGGGTTTATCTCTTGGTCTGCATGCTCTTGTGCATTTGCTGTAAGCCCCGTACTTGACCTTGTGAGAAGGCAAGTTAAGAAGAGACTAAGAGTTGGGCGCTAAGTAGGAAAAGTTGGCCGGGTTGTATGGGAGCAAAATGGCTAAGTATTGGCCATGAGTTGGTGCCACTATGCGTTGGTGAAGGTAAGTTGGTGTGGACGCAGATGTGAAGGAAGGCCACTCTGTGTCGGAAGCCACAATGCGTTGAACACTACCATGCGTTGAAAGCGGGTATGCATTGGTGCATAGATGAATGGCCAGGAGGACCATGCGTTCGTCAGCTATCTGATGATGGGGCGTCGGGAAATTGTGACAACAAAACCGAGGCTATGCACTGCTGAAGCCAAGCATAGAAGGTATGCGTTGATGAGGAGATGTAATGGAGATTAAGTCGGTGATATATATATATATAGGTGGACTGAGTATTCAATTATTTTGATTATGTTTCAGAGCTCGAGTTGATCCCATTTCAAAGCTAAACAATGGAGGGAGGTGGACGAAGGTGTTTATGTTAGTTTAATGACGATTTCTCGTCAATTTCGTGGAGGAAACTTGAGTTGGAGCGGCGAATTCAGCTGGTGTTACTTAATATGAGTATCACTCAGTGTTGAGGGAAGAACTAACTGTGGAAGCTGTGGTTAGGGTCGAAATTTTGAGGTTAGTAAGTTAACTTGATTTCTAGCAATTTTCATGAAGGATACACGAGCTGAATTTGAGTAAATGTGTGTTAAACTCCAGGTAGAAGAGAGTGAAGCGGAGTTGCAGGATGATTAGGAGCAGCTCGGGGTTGCTTAAGAATATCTCTCAAACGAAGAGGATTTTCCTTATGAGACTTTAAGGTAAGATAAAAGATTTAGGTCTTTACCAGCTGTAGAAGAAAGGAAGTTCTGAATTTGGCTAGACTGTGATGTTTAGCAAGTTAAAGGAAGAAGTAGAAGAAAAGAAGGAAAATTGTGTCACTACGATAGTAGTATCGCTGAAGAGCGGGAGACTGAGCAGCGAAGTAAGTGTCGCTGGTAACGCAAAAGGGGCTTTACGTCTCACAACTCTCGCTGAAGTCTCGCTGGGTATCGCTCCTCAGGTAATCTCGCTAGTCTCGTTCAATCGGGTGTCGCTAGTACAGTGTCCTAACGTGTGGTTTCGCTGGTAAACTCGCCAAGAGATATGGAGTTTCCCTAATTGTGAATATTTTGGGAAAAAGAGAGTTTGGTGATGAAACGAGTATAGAGTTTAATTATGTATACTAAATAGGTATAGAAAGGAAGTTTAAGGAGAAACCTAACGCGAGAAATATGTATTTACAGGCCAGGAAGAGTTCGGGAAGGTGTATAACCCACTCAGAGCCAAGACAAGTTGTGAGTGATTATTTGTTAATATATCACATACTTTTAGCCAGTTTTAATGATAACGGGTGTCACACCCCCTCCCAAGTTTACCTGCATAACCTAAAAGGAGACGTGAGGACAGTATACATCACCCCTATTGTGACGCATACCATCCATTCCTTCACACACATTCTAAACTGTTCACAATGTAATTGATAACTTATAGAAATACAAGTTATAATAGCCTTTCTCTTAGATAAATAGAGATTAAATAGAGAAGCATGCGGCAGTTGATGTGATTTTTATTAATAAATCTTCCTTTGCGTTATACTCTTGTATTTCTATGAAGATAAATGATTTTACCACTTTTTGAGCCTAAAACGCATGTTTTAACGCAGGAATGCAAACAATGCGTTGATGACGTCTTAACGCAAGACGACGCGTTAGCAATCTGTTCTTCATGGATGCATGATCTGAACGAAACGCAAACAACCTGAAGATGCGTTAACAACTACTCAACGCAAGACTAAGCGTTAGCAACCTACGCCGCGTTGACATCGGCCAAACTATTCATGGACGCATAGACGACCATTAATGCAAGGCGCTGAGAATCAAAGCAGACTCTTGAGAGATTGACGGATGATTGACGAACATGATTTGTGGCCAAAGTGGTGGATCTTAATTGACCCGAGAATCACGCAATCAGGCGAGATGGATGCATAGTATCAATCTTGCTGCCAATCAAGCAGATTTTCCATTAATTGCGAACGCATCATCTATAAAAGGGCAGCTCCGTTAGATGAGAAAGGGTTGTTGATTCTCGGAAGAACTCCATAAGTGACAGCAGAGTCCTCTCCAGACTTCAACCGGAGACGAATAGCTCGAGAGAAAAGAGTCTTCCCTCCGCTGGACCACTTCACAGCATAGCCTCACGCTTCCATCCGGGCGACTCAAGACATTGACGCCTTTCCCTACTTTTTTTCTTATTATTCTATCTTGATTTTAGATTTGTGTCAAGACGTTGAGCTCATCTAAAGTTGTATTTCGCTTCATCAATATAATTATCTTCCATGTCTACTCATTTCTCTAAACTTTCCGCTTTTTACTTTCAAACCATGAGTAACTAATCACTCAAGGGTCTAGGGTTGAGTTAGCATCTAACTAGGAACCACAGTGTAACTATTTTATCTTGTCAACTGCGAGCTTAATCCGATGCTTGTGTCCATCTGACAAATCGAAATAAGTAGTAATAATCAAACTGCTCGAGAGGGTAAGTGATTGTGGAACTCAATTGACAAAGGCCAAGTAGTATTACCAATCTATAGGGATAACCTTGGTTCTTAACACTCTACTATGCGTTATAGACATATAACGCATAGCGGCTGACAACCGGGAGAAGAGTCGCAAGTATAAATAGAATACTACTGTGCGTTTCTGATGTTAGATGTTAATCAACCCGAACCCTTTCTTTATCCATTCACACACATCTTTAGCTGAACTTGCTGTGTCGCATGCTTTCCATATTCCACAATTTTTAGTCTAGTGTACAAACAATCGCTTTCTTTAGATTAAAATCAACTCTCTGAACTATTTATTGGTTACCACTACAATGCATGAAATTCAATTGAAAACTTAATCAATATAATCCCTATGTTCGACCTCGGACTCATCGAGAATACCTAGTCTTTTGCTTATACTTGGGTAAAGGATAGGAAAACTTGACAAGACCACCAACGCATAGTACATGAGATATTGTAAGCATAAAGACATCATTTCACACTTTGCGTTAGGACAATTTACACATACAAAATAATAACAAGTTTTTGGCGCCGTTGTCGGGGATTATTTCATTGATTTAATTATTTTCTTTGGGTTATTGTGTTGCAGGATTCCTCAGTCAACGGAGTATAGCAAACTTCTCTTCTGTCAGAAGTTTCTAACAGTATATGAGTGTAGGGGACAACCCAACATTTTATATTGACCCAGAGATTGAGAGGACCTTCAGAAGAAGGATAAGACAGAATAAACGAAGAAGGAGCAATCAAACTACAGAAAATATGGATGCTCAAAATAATCAACCTCATGCTGGGGTTAGGCAGAACGCAAATGTGCAAGAGCACGCAAACAATGATACAAACCCAATCCTCTTGGCGCATGATAGAAATCGCCCAATGAGGGAGTATGCGTCGCCAAATCTATACAATTTCGCACCGGGAATTTTACAACCAACCTTCGAGGGTAATGGTGAAGGTTTGAAATGAAACCAGTAATGTTGCAGATGCTGCAAGCCGCATGGCAGTTTGGGGGTGAAACGGGTGAAGACCCACATGCACACGTGAAAAGTTTCTTAGAAATTTGTAGTGCATTCCCTATGGCTGGAGTACCGCAAGATAGCATCAGACTGATGCTATTCCCATTTTCTCTCAGAGATGAGGCAAGACAATGGGCATATTCATTTGAACCCGGTGAGATTACAACTTGGGGCCAAATGGTTGAAAAATTCATGCAGAAATACTTTCCTCCGACGGTGAGTGCAAAGAGGCGACGAGACATTGTCACCTTCAAGCAAAAGGACTCGGAGACACTTAATGAAGCATGGGCCTGGTTTAAAAGGCTTGTAAGGAATTGTCCCCATAATGGTATCCCTGATTGTGTGCAGATGGAGATCTTCTACGGAGGATTAAATAAAACATCACAATCAGTGGCTGACGCCTCTGCAGCAGGAGGATTAATGGACAAAACTTATACGCAAGCCAAGGAGATCCTGGACAGAATTTCGAGGAGCACTGATGAATAGTAGATGATGGGTATGGATCCCGGTACATAGATAAAAGACGAACGCAAGCTGGAATGATTGAAACTGACGCGACTAATAATCTTTCAGCTCAGATCGCTAATATGACATCCTTGCTGCAGACAATAGCATTGAATAACCAAGGTGGAACAGTTGCGTCAATGGACACAATGAACACGGTGAATGCAACAGCATCTGTAAGCTGTGTGCAATGCGGTGATGGTCACTTGTACGATATGTGTCCCTACAACCCACAATCTGTCTGTTATGTGCAGAACAACCCTACTCCAAGACCTATAATCTGGGTTGGAGGAACCATCCTAACTTTGGATGGGGAGGAAACCAATCACAGACGCAGGGAACTGGACAACAGCCGCAGAGAAGCAACAACTCCGTGTACAACCAAGGTGTTCAAGGGCATCAAGCACAAAGAAACCAGTCACAAACTCATCATCATCATCCCTTGAAGCACTTATGCGACAAACGATCACTCAAAATGAAGAAATGCGTAAGTCGTTGGAAGCAATGCTCCAAAACCAAATGGTTGAAATAAAAAGCCATGCCATTGCAATCCGAAATTTAGAAATTCAAGTGGGACAAATGGCAAGTGAGCGCAATATCAGACCCCAAGGACCATTGCCCAGTAATACCGAAGCCCCACGTGGCAACGGTAAGGAACAATGTCAAGCCGTGACATTGAGGAGTGGGAAGATTCTTCCCACTGAAATGCAAGATCAGAGGACGCAAGGAAATCTGCAACCTCACATCACTCCACAACTAACCCCAAAAACACCCACTAGTGAACCGCAATCTTCATCCACCACCACAGCCTCTCAAGAACAAGAGAATGGAAAGGGGAGAGAAAAAGCAACGCAGGCAAACCCTGCATCGGTATCTCAGAATATCACTCCCCCTATGCATCCACCCTTTCCTCAGCGCCTAAAGTGAGGGCCAATTTAGAAAATTCCTAGATGTTCTCAAACAACTTCACATCAACATTCCGTTGGTGGAAGCCCTGGAACAAATGCCGAGCTATGTCAAATTTCTGAAAGACATACTATCGAAGAAAAGAAGGCTTGGGGAGTTTGAGACAGTCGCATTAATGCGGGAATGCAGTGCATTGTTTAAAAGCAATATGCCCGCCAAAATGAAAGATCCAGGGAGTTTCACATTGCCATGTTCTATAAGAGGAATGGACGTAGGTCAGGCATTATGCGACTTAGGGGCCAGCATAAATTTAATGCCACTATCTATATTCAAAAAGTTGGGTATAGGGGAAGCACGGCCAACCACAGTCACACTTCAGCTCGCTGACCGTTCCATTAAGCATTCCGAAGGGAAAATTGAGGATGTTCTTGTGAAGGTAGATAAATTCATCTTCCCAGCTGACTTCATAATTCTGGATTATGAAGCTGACAGAAAGGTGCCCATCATCTTGGGAAGACCTTTCTTAGCTACTGGACGTGCCCTGATTGATGTCCAGGAAGGGGAGTTAACCATTCGAGTAGACGACCAGCAGGTAAAGTTTAATGTTTTTAATGCGTTGAAATATCCTAATGATTTTCATTCTTGCCAGATGATCGAAGATATAATTGAAGAAAAGGCAAGTATCATAGACGCATGTGCTGAAGACGAAACAATGCTGGACGAAATGGATGAGGGAAGAGAAGCGAAAATATGTGTAATCTCCAATGCAAGTTTTGAACGCTTAGACTTAAGCAACCGATCCACGGAGAAAACAAAACCGTCCCTAGAAGAACCGCCAACCCTTGAGCTAAAAACACTGCCGACGCATCTAAAGTATGCATATTTGGGGGCAGAGAGCGCGCTACCAGTCATCATATCTGCTGCATTAACCATAGATTGTGAAAACGCTTTGCTGGAGATATTGAAAAATCATATTAAAGCCATTGGATGGACTTTAGCGGACATTAGAGGAATAAGCCCTTCATACTGCATGCACAAAATTCGGTTGGAAGAGGGTAAAGATGGCTCGGATGAAAGGCAACGCAGGCTTAACCCTGCGATGAAGGAGGTTGTAAAGAAAGAGATCATCAAATGGCTCGACACAGGGGTGTCATCTATCCAATCTCCGATACCAGCTGGGTAAGCCCAGTTTAGTGTGTACCTAAAAAAGGGGGAATGACAGTGATCATGAACAGTAAGAATGAGTTGATACCAACAAGAACAGTCACTGGCTGGCGCATCTGTGTGGACTACCACAAGCTGAATGCGACAACAAAGAAGGACCACTTTCCACTGCCATTCATCAACCAGATGCTAGATAGGCTGGCAGGAAATGAATTTTTCTGCTTCCTTGACGGGTATTCCGGCTATAACCAGATCATGATAGCTCCGGAAGATCAAGAGAAGACAACGTTCATTTGTCCATATGGCACCTTTGCATTCAGACGCATGCCATTCGGACTATGCAACGCACCAGGGATGTTCCAAAGATGCATGATGGCAATATTTTCCGACTATTTGGAACAGTCAATAGAGGAGTTTATGGACGACTTCTCAATATTTGGAAAATCATACGATGAATGCTTGACTAACTTGGAAAGAGTGTTAAAGCGATGCGAAGACACAAATCTAGTCCTCAACTGGGAAAAATGCCATTTTATGGTTACTGAGGGTATTGTTTTGGGACATAAGATCTCAAAGGTTGGATTGGAAGTGGATCAAGCAAAGATAGATGCGATAGCAAAACTCCCAGCCCCCACAAATGTAAAGACTTTGCGAAGTTTCCTAGGCCATTCGGGCTTCTATAGAAGATTCATCAAAGGATTCTCGCAAGTAGCAAAACCACTGAGTGAGCTGCTGGAAGCCAATAGGGAATTCAATTTTGACGGTAAATGCCTAAACGCATTCGAGTCTCTAAGGCAAGCTTTGATTTCGGCACCAATTTTAGTTGCACTTGACTGGTCTCTCCCATTCGAACTAATGTGCGACGCAAGCAACCATGCTGTGGGAGCAGTACTAGGGCAAAGAAAAGAGAAAATAATGCACCTCATCTATTATGCTAGTAAAACGTTGAATGCGTCTCAGGAGAACTACACGACTACTGAGAAGGAAATGTTAGCCATAGTCTTTGCGGTTGACAAATTCAGAGCATATTTGATAGGGTCAAAGGTGACCATCTATAGTGATCATTCTGCGATCAAATATTTGATGGCGAAAAAGGACGCAAAGCCTAGACTCATCCGATGGGTACTACTGTTACAAGAATTTGATTTGGAGATTAAAGACAGAAAGTCAAGAACCATGGTATGCATGTCAATGACCAGGAAAGCTGGAGTGATATAGAGGAACGATTCCCAAACGAGCATGTCATGAACGCAGAGAGTCAGGAACCATGGTATGCAGACATAGTAAATTACCTGGTCTGCAACCAATGGCCTGAAGAATTCAATGCTCAACAAAAGAAAAAGCTCCAACATGAAAGTAAGTTCTACTGCTGGGATGAGCCATATCTATATAGACTTGGCCCTGACCATATCCTGTGTCGATGCGTTCCAAAATATGAAACGCATAGCATTTTGAGAAGCTGTCATGAAGCACCTTATGGAGGACACTTTGGAGGGCAAAGAACAGCTGCAAAGGTGTTGCAAAGTGGGTATTTCTGGCCCACATTATTCAAAGACGCAAGGGCATATGCGGTAGCTTGCGATCGTTGTCAGAGAACAGGCAACATTTCCAACTGAAATGAGATGCCTCTGAACTCAATGCTGGAAGTTGAGTTCTTTGACGTATGGGGAATCGATTTCATGGGACCATTTCCTCCTTCTTGCGGCAATCAATATATTCTAGTAGCGGTCGACTACGTATCAAAATGGGTAGAAGCAGCACCCTGTGCAAAGAATGATGCAAACACAGTGTCCAAGTTTTTAAAGAAACAAATCTTCTCTCGATTTGGGACATCAAGGGCGATAATTAGTGATGAAGGTACACACTTTATAAATCGCATAATCACTAATTTACTGACTAAATTTAATGTCTCGCACAGGGTAGCAACTGCTTATCACCCACAGACAAACGGCCAAGCTGAAATAACAAACTGGGAGATCAAGTCCATACTTGAAAAGGTCGTGAACACATCAAAGAAAGATTGGACAGAAAGATTTGATGAAGCTCTATGGGCATACAGAACGGCATTCAAAACACCTATAGGCATGTCACCCTATGCGTTGGTGTTTGGGAAAGCATGCCATCTCCCGCTTGAGCTGGAACACAAGGCCATCTGGGCCATGAAGAAGCTCAATTTAGACCAAGACGCAAGCGGCGAAGCCAGAAAGCTTCAATTAAATGAACTCTTGGAGTGGAGACATTCAGCTTACGAAAACGCAAAGCTGTATAAAGAAAGGACCAAGAAATGGCATGACAAAAACATTAGTAAGAAAACTCTATACGTCGGCCAGAAGGTCCTGTTATTTAATTCAAGGTTGCGTTTGTTTCCAGGTAAGCTGAAGTCTCGCTGGTCGGGTCCATTCATAATCAAGGAAGTGTTTCCGCATGGTGCGGTCATGCTGACAAAAGAAGACGGAACCACTTCCTTCAAGGTCAATGGACAGAGGGTAAAACCCTACCACATTTGAGAGTTTGAAATTGACAAAACCTCCATTGACCTACGCGAGTGTAATAACTGAGCTTGCGTCGAAAGGTCCCTACGGTTCTGAACGCCTACTTGTCCAGGGACGCTTTTTATTACTCTTACCTTGTTTTTTTTTTTATTCGCACTTGTTGTATTGATTTCTTTATCTTATTTTATTTTGCTTTCTTTCTTTTATTCGCAATTTGTTTTTAGTATTTACTTTTTTTTTTCTCTTGAATTTCAGTTTTAGGAGTAGTGTTAACGAGAGAAGCATGAAATTAGGTGTTGAGTTTTTAATATAAACAATTTGATTTCACCACATACTCTATTATTCATGCATGCGTCCAACGCATAAGTAAACTATGCGTTCATCGATAAACGATTTTTGTGTTTGTCGAGTTAATGTTAAGGGTAAGGTTAGAGCCGTACATATTTTTTTTTTTTAAAACGCAACTTACAACGCACAATCTAACCTGAGAACCATGCGTTTATCAGCTATGCGTTTATCATTAGTTCATTGCGTTTTAGGTAGAGCAATAGGTGAAACGCACATGCCTTCTCAACCTACGCGTTTTTCCAGAAAAACACTCAAGTGCTCTATGTGCGTTAAGTAGCCGCCCATCACACTTGATGGGTGTGCGACTCGAGAAAATCTGCCTAAATCAGTGGGATTTCGGATATTGCGTATCTGCATTTATTACCGACGGCCCAATCAGCCCTTTATCAACGCGATTCGAATTCCCATTTTCCATTTTTGAAACCCTTCCCTCTAAAACCTCCGGCGATTTGTGTTCTTCACATGTTTGTCTATGTCGAGCCAAGATTCCAAAATCAAGAACACTCTACCGGCAACGTTTCCCCAATATCCTCATACAATACCAATTATTCGACTCCATCCTCTTCATCATCACCTGAGGTATTTCGGTCTCCATTTTTCTCTCCACCATTATTCCGACCTACTCTACCTGTGAGGCCTTTTGCTTCTCCGGTCTGCCCAAGATCTCCAAATCCCAGTGCCCCATTTATCCCAACTTTCTCGGCGTCGCGAATCAGGGCTACTGCCCAAAGACCGCTTATAAACCCATCTTTCCGACCATTCTTCAGACCCCAAATCCATCCACCAGTAGTCGAGCTTGACTCAGACGACTGTGTGGAAGTCTTGAATATCCGTCCCTTGAGCCGAATCGACCAGATACCTACTCCAAAACCCAAAAGCTGAGTCAAATCTTGTATCTCTAGACCTAGAATGAAGAATGTGAAAGAGTTTTCTGCCGAGAACTTCAGTGCCGGAAACCAAAGGCTAAGCACGGAAAACTCCGAAGCCGAGCAACCGGGTTCTGGAACGGTTTGTGATGAAGCCCGCACACTGTACGGAAGCAACGAAGTTCGCCGAAGAGAAGAGAGAGGTATTCGGTGACATTCTGGAGAGAATAGCTCAAGAGGAGAGGCAAGTAAAGGATCGAGAGGATGAAGAGGAGGTCAACCAGCCTTTACCTTCACCTCATCTACCCAGCACAAGAGGAACAGAAGAGATAAGAGGAGAAATAGAAGACGAGGTGGCTGTCAAAGAGGGGGAAGTAAACTCTGCACGTTCCCCGGACGCATGGATAGCCGAGATCCTGAGCAAATTGCATGACCCAATGGACACAACCGTTTCAGACGCAAGACGAGAATCACTCTCGCCGATAAAAGAAGCCCAGAGTCAGTTGAAGGAGACTCAGGAGGGTGAAAAGAATGAGGGAGATAAGGAAGGAGAAGCCGCCTATAGCAAAGAGGTCGTAGGCGAGCCACGTGAAACGCAAGGGTCTGTCCCTGCGTCTATCAGTCCTAAGGAAATGACCCTGGACTCCAATGAAGGACCAATCAGAAAAGTTGTGATGGCTGCAGAGGCCAAAAGAAGAAGAGAAAAGGAAGAGGAATTGGTACCCCTATTGAGAAAGAAGCGAAGGGTATCACAAGAATCTGCCGAGGATGAAGAGCCGAAAACCACAGAGCAAGGAGACGGTCCTGAGTCCCCAATTGCGGCAACATCCTTTGATAGGCTGGCAGAGAAGATGAAGAAGAAGAGGGCCAAGTTGAGAAAAGAGCTCAGGGCCCTAAGAAAAAAAGCTGAGAAAATTGCCAAGGACGCATTGTCCTGCAAGAAGGCGTGCAAGGAAGTGCGGCCTCAAGAAGAAGGGGAGAAGCAAGGCCTTCCTGATCCTCAAATAGAAGAAGCCGCATTGGCACTTGAAGAGGAAATGAGGGAAGAAGAAAGAATAGAAAAATCAGTCGAGGAGCTTGAGAAAGAACTACAAATTGAAGAGGATGAGGAGCTGGCTGCTAGAATAAAATCCCAAGAAGAGGGGGAAGAAAAGAAGAAAAAGAAGAAGAGAAGTAGGCATCACTCGACTACAAGGAAGGAACGCATCGGGGAGGATGCGAGAGAGGAACAAGGTGTCAGCACCTTGAAGAAGAAGCAGAAGAAAGAAAAAGAGGTGTCAGTCGCCAAACTCCCAAGCACGGATAATGAGAAACGCAAAGGGAAGGAGAAGGTGACTGAAGCACCAGTTGAAGTGGCTGAGAGCAAGAAGAGATCTGTTGACAAAATTCCCGCTAAGGCCAAAGGAAAAACTAAGGTGGCTGATGCGTCGCCACAAAAGAAGGAAGGAAACGGGAGATGCAGGGCGTTCCCTGATTTGATGATTGAGGTGGGATTTTTCCCTAAAGAAGCCCCATTGCCGCCATACATCACCGAAATTATTGACCACCACAGCTGGAGAAACTTCTGTTCCAGCACCTCTTGGGTCCAACCTGACATAGTCCAAAGTTTTTATAATGGACGCATAGATAAAGAGGAAGACGTGGTGGTGGTGGATGAAATTGAAGTCCCGTTCAACGCAAGGGAAATAAATGCAATCTATCAGTTGAGGGACAACCCGGATGCGGAAGGAAACAAGATCATAGAATCAACTCCACCGGAGTTAATGAAGGACGCAATCCGGGTATTGGTGAAGCCTGGGGCTAAGTGGGATGTGTCACCCACAGGTATCAAAACGCTATCAGCTAGCAGCCTAAGACCAGAGGCAAACCTGTGGGTATACTTGGTGAAGAAGCGGCTGATCCCTACAACGCATGACAAGACAGTATCAAGGGATCGGGTGATGGCAGCTTATTGCATCATGCGTCACATTCCCTTGGATGTTGGACGCATAATCGCGGCGTAGATAAGAGGGTGTTTAACAAGCCAAGGGGCCAACTCTTTTTCCCCACTCTTATCATAAATTTGTACGCCAATGCTTCCATCGGAGGGCCAACGGAAGTGTTAGACGCAAAGAAGATGATTGAAGTCAGTGGAGTAATCGCCCGCAAAACTCTGCGTCGGTTGATGAGAGGATCACAATATCTGCCAGAGCCTGCTAAGGCCACCAAAAGACCTCATCAACCCAATCTGCCTCCAAAGCCGCAACCACAGAAGAAGGGGAAGCTGTTCAAGCTGAAACGCAAGGCTGTGGCAAGTCCTGATGCCACCATTAGACCTTCCCCAACCTCAAGCCCTTCACCCCCACTTCCAACAACCAGACGAGAACCTACTCCACCTCCACCTCCTCTTGAGACGCATCACCCTAAGCCACCTCCACCTCCCCCTAAAACGCATCGCCCAAAACCTTCTAAACCTCAACCTTCCGCCAAACCCCCCTCCCCAATCTCCTCAATAAGAGTTGATGACTCACACTATGGGGATTTTGGCGCGACTTTTATGCGTCCATCATCCCCTGCATTTGATGAAACTCCATCAGCCTCTCGCCCTCAGCCAAACCTGCCTTAACCACCAACGCAACCACAACTGCAAGAAGCCCAACTCGACCTCGACTGGGAAACAGTGCAAACATACCTGCAACAATCAATCTTGTGTCCAGTGATGCATTCATTGAATATGTTAGCACGACGGCAGACGAAGCAGTTTTACTTTACACTGAATTACATACATCAACTGTTCTCGATTCTACTAGAAGTCCCACCACCTAACATCCCTGAACGCTCACAACAGACGCTTGTCTTCCCAATACCGCAGCGCCCTGCACCTGAGCAGGAACGCAGACCTGATGAAGACAAGACGGACTAGGGGTGTAATTACGAGTTGTATCTTCTTTCGAACTTTTATAGCATTATCTTCATCTCCAATTGTATGCGTTGTGGACGATTCAATTAATAAAATGAAAAAAATTTCTTTGCCGCATGGAATTTCTAATTGCTTCTTTTGCATGGTCCTTTGCTGTAAATTCATTCTAAGTACATATATAATTATTCCTAACTTTTATCTTTGCGTTGAAAAATCAGTCACTATGAGGATAATCATGCTTACACCTTTTGTACTCTTTAAGTTAGATTACTTTCAATGCATCTACATACTATTCCTTAGAAACGCAAACCTACTTTGTATGTATGCAAGTGGCCAATTCAAACCTCTTTTACAAAATTTTGCAACTTAATCCTTGTTTCCAATTTAAGCAATGAGGACCTTGCACTCTCAAGTTTGGGGTGGAAGAGGTTTGAATTGTCAAAGATAAAAATATGAGGAACTTATTTCAATCATGTATAAAAAAAAAAAATTATTAATAATAAAAAATTTTAAACGCAAAACTCCGCTGGCAAGACTAACATATCTATCTTGTTAAGAGTTTAGCTGAAAACGACACCTGCTCGTAGTTGGCCGCCTCCATGCACCCCATAGTTGGTGTGTCAAAACGAAGGTGGGTAATCGTAATCAGTGACACATAGATAAAATAACAAACTCTAATGTCTAGTGAGGAAACCGAACTTAGATAAGAGTTTAGTCGAGAAGGGCACTTGCTCGTAGTTGGCTGCCTCCATGCACCCCATAGTTGGTATGTCAGAACGAAGGTGGGTAACCCTACTCGACGTGTGCTTAATATATACATAAGAAAACAAGAAAGAAAAAGGAACTTTATATCTTCATCTTTTCAGACTCAGTGTTCAAAAGAAGAAACAAAAATGGTGTAAATAATGAGTTAAAGAATTTTGAAAAGAAAGCTTGCCGCATACAAACTAGACTCGTCATAAAGAAGAGAATATGGAGGTAGAGAAGTACCATAACTGACGGGTAGCTGATTGAGTATAGCATTCTGAGAGACTAGTGAAGGCATTGAGAAAATGTTTAGGATGATTGTAAGTTTCTTAGATAGAAATTATACTTGAGGACAAGCATTTATCTAAGTTTGGGGGTGTGATAACTTGTAGAAATATAAGTTATAATAGCCTTTCTCTTAGATAAATAGAGATTAAATAGAGAAGCATGCGGCAGTTGATGTGATTTTTATTAATAAATCTTCCTTTGTGTTATGCTCTTGTATTTCTATGAAGATAAATGATTTTACCACTTTTTGAGCCTAACACGCATGTTTTAATGCAGGAATGCAAACGATGCGTTGATGACGTCTTAACGTAGGACGACGCGTTAGCAATCTGTTCTTCATGGACGCATGATCTGAACGGAACGCAAACAACCTGAAGATGTGTTAACAACTACTCAATGCAAGACTAAGCGTTAGCAACCTACGCCTCGTTGACATCGGCTAAACTATTCATGGACGCATAGACGACCATTAATGCAAGATGCTGAGAATCAAAGCAGTCTCTTGAGAGATTGATGGATGATTGATGAACATGATTTATGGCCAAAGTGGTGGATCTTAATTGACCCGAGAATCACGCAATCAGGCGAGATGGACGCATAGTATCAATCTCGCTGCCAATCAAGCAGATTTTCCATTAATTGCGAACGCATCATCTATAAAAGGGCAGCTCCGCGAGATGAGAAAGGGTTGTTGATTCTCAAAAGAACTCCATAAGTGACAGCAGAGTCCTCTCCAGACTTCAACCGGAGACGAATAGCTCGAGAGAGAAGAGTCTTCCCTCCGCCGGACCACTTCACAGCATAGCCTCACGCTTCCATCCGGGCGACTCAAGACATTGACGCCTTTCCCTGCTTTCTTTCTTATTATTCTATCTTGATTTTAGATTTGTGTCAAGACATTGAGCTCATCTAAAGTTGTATTTCGCTTCATCAATATAATTATCTTCCATGTCTACTCATTTCTCTAAACTTTCCGCTTTTTACTTTCAAACCATGAGTAACTAATCACTCAAGGGTCTAGGGTTGCGTTAGCATCTAACTAGGAACCACAGTGTAACTATTTTATCTTGTCAACTGCGAGCTTAATCCGATGCTTGTGTCCATCTGACAAATCGATATAAGTAGTAATAATCAAATTGCTCGAGAGGGTAAGTGATTGTGGAACTCAATTGACAAGGGCCAAATGGTATTGCCTGTCTATGGGGATAACCTTGGTTCTTAACACTCTCCTATGTGTTATAGACATATAACGCATAGCGTCTGACAACCGAGAAAAGAGTTGCAAGTATAAATAGAATACTACTGTGCATTTCCGATGTTAGATGTTAATCAACCCGAACCCTTTCTTTATCCATTCACACACATCTTTAGCTGAATTTGCTGTGTCGCATGCTTTCCATATTCCACAATTTTTAGTCTAGTGTACAAACAATCGCTTTCTTTAGATTAAAATCAACTCTCTGAACTATTTATTGGTTATCACTGCAACGCATGAAATTCAATTGAAAACTTAATCAATATAATCCCTGTGTTCGACCTCGGACTCACCGAGAATACCTAGTCTTTTGCTTATACTTGGGTAAAGGATAGGAAAACTTGACAAGACCACCAACGCATAGTAGTAAGACGCATAGCATGCTCAAAACATGACATGTTGTAAGCATAAACACATCATTTAACACTTTGCGTTAGGACAATTTACACATACAAAATAATAACAACAGTAATCTCCACATTCTAAGACATTTTAAACATCACATATAGAAACGTATATACAAGCCAAAAACGAAATTTCTCAACTCTTTTACATGTCCCTACACAACCCATAGTTCAACCCCTGGTAATTGTACATACATATCTACATGCCACCTAATTAAGGTTTAACATACAAACAACACTTCAACAAGTCAGATTTTTCGGAGACTCGAAGCTTAAGCAGGGCGCGTGGGAGAAGGCAAAGCACCAGGAACGTCCTTGCTACCTGGAGGGGAAAGAAAACATGGAAAACATGAGCTAAAAGCCCAGTGAGTGACTAATTTAGCAAAGTATTTTAGTTTGAAATCATCAGGAATAAAACTGAGTTCAACGTCAAGTATAAAACATGAAGTTACTTCAAATGTATTAGTTAAGACAAGCTTAATTACCCTTATCAATTCATACATGATTTTTTAACAAATCATAAGAAAAAAGTTTAGATACAATACTTTTCCCTTAGTTGAAGTGGAGCAAAACTCAACACCCCAACGTCGAAAACATATAATGCTCGATGCGGAGCAAGACTCAACGCACCAGCATATATCCTCTATGTGCACATAGGACTATGGCGGGTTGCCCAAGTACCTTCTCCGTGTCCTTCAGTACTGGGTCCCGGGGAAACTCACATGTCTTCTCATGTCCTTCAGCATTGAGCCTCCTCTAAAACATTTTTCTTTTAAGAAGCAACACTTTATATAAACAGATTGTATACAAATCATTCATAAGAATACAGGGCAATTATTATATCAATAACATTTCATAAACATGCTTTTCAATAACTTTAAGAACATAAAGTATGCTTCATAAATCATTTGATCAGAAAATCATATTCCATTGGAAAACCGAACTATCATATTCAACATAATTGTTTTAAAGTAAGAAAAGTGTCACTCACAATTCTTCCTAGGCCTTGAGTGGATTATATGCCTTTCCTATCTCCTCTTGGCCTGAAACAAATACTTTTCCTTGTTATACTTCTTTTCCATTCACTTTAATATAAACAACAACTCAACATATGCACAATGTTTGTAGTTCATCATGCAGTTAGGCTTTCATTAGTTCATTCTCAAGCCTTAAATACTAAGGCTATTACTATTAGCTGTTGCTTACCCTTCTGTTAGACTTCAATTCAAAGAACACTTTGCGTGCAGCTCACTTTTGCTATTATACCAACATTTGAGCTTTATCTTCTTCTTAATAAAGCTGACTGTTACAGCTTTGATGTCTCTGCTTAATCCCTGCTAAAAATGCATTTCCAGCCCATATTAAGACTTCTTCCCTTCTACAAACTTGTAAAGAATTAAGTTCCACATCTTACCTCAAAATTTCAAGGCTTAACTCTTTTTCGTTCTCCAGTTATGCCAAAATCATTCCACGTTGCTCCAGATTGTATAACAGTTCTGTAGTTGCTGCTTTTACCTAAAGATTCATGTGATTAACCTCAATTTCAGCTTAATCATCCTTCATAAGACTTGTTAGAAATTATGTTAGCTTACTAACCTCAAAATTTCAGCCCTAAACTCGGTTTCCTCAAGTCGTTTTACTCCAAACATCGACCACTGTTTAGTCTGTGCGTCTACGATCAATCCTCTTTTCCAGCTCGGATTTCAGCACCAAAACGGGTAGAATTTCGTCCAAAAACTATAAGAACACCTTCCTCTTCCTTCTTTGGTGGTTTCTCTGAAAGATGGAACCGACTTAAGCTCTCGAAACATGTCTGAAAGTGATTAAACTCACCTATATATACTGCCGACTTATCCCTCACAAGTACCGAGATGATAATGCCGACTTATCCCTCACCCGTAGGTTGGCGTGGGTCTTCTCTTCGACACAAGGCACTCATGTCTATATTCTCCTTCAACGCCTTCAGCCACTAACCACTCTCAGCGCATGGTGTTCTCGGCGCCTCCTACTTCCGACACATACAACATAGTCATTCACATTACAAGCTTCATCGCGTCAAGACCGTTCTGTTGTGGACGCAGTGTGACTTCAGCGCATGGCTGTCTTCGACGCATGGTGACTTCAACGCATAGTTCAAGCATATTTCTTTCCCCGCCAATGAGCACTTATCCTTCGATGCGACGACTACTTCATCTCACAACCCTTGGTGATTCAATCAACAACGCATGGTTTCTCAAATAATTCAACTTCCCACTACATTAACCGACGCATGGTTTCTCAAATAACTCTACTTCTCGGCTACTTTTCCTCTAGCAACACATAACCTCAATTGCATTGCTCTCCCCAACACTTGGTTTTACAAGTCAGTGCTTACAATGGGTATGTGAAATCTATCATATAGAGTAGTTATGGATTGATTGTGTTGTACTATAAGAATCTAAGAATGTGTATGATATCAGTGCTGAGGGACCATGTGTGAAGGCACTTGAATAGTTGGTGGATGTGGATTCCAATGCCAGGGACAATGTGAAGACATGTGGAAATCCAATGCATGTAATAGCTCAGTGCTGAGGGATCATAGGTGAAGGCACTTGAGCAGTGTATTGAGATGGACCCAGTGCTGAGGGAATTAAATGCGAAGGCACATGAGAACTCCGTTCTGATAAAACTCAATGCTGAAGGACAGTATGTGAAGGCAGTTGAGAGATTATATATCGAGGGGAGGAGTATGGAAGTATCCATACATGGATGTGATGAGAAGTGATACAAGAAGTTGTGTGCGTAGAGCATCGCTCCGCCACAGCTAAGGAAGAATAATTGTACTACTAGTGTTCTATAGCATGAGTTAGCTTGAATTTCTGGTTATATAGACATGTGATATTTTGATGTATCATGCCAATTCGTATTCAAGAAGTGTAATAATAATTGGGAAAATTTAAGTTTATCACTCACTGGGCATTAGGCTCACGCGTTTCTTTTGTTTGTTCGTTTCAGGTAGCGAGCGTGTCCAGGACGCCTAGCCTATAAAAGATCCTCGTCTAGGTATATTTTGGACGAGTCCTTGGGATAGTTGTAAATACCCCGTATATGTAAATGCTTTATTTGGTCAAACATGTTCCTTAGGATTTTGTTTCTGAATGTATACAGAGAACACTCATTTTAAAGCGTTGGGTTAGTTTATGGAATAATCTGGCATATAAATAAGATTGCATGAGCAAAAGTTGATTTTTCTCTAGTTACTTTAGAATACAGGTGCGTGCTGGTTCACACCAATTTCCCGAGTAGTGAGGGTAGTCTGGGAGGGGGTGTGACATATGCTTTTTGCCTAACCCCACCTTGAGGAACCTGAGGCTGATTGTGTTGTGCATCCATATTTTCTTCTATAGCTTGGTTGTTCCTTCTTTGTTTATTCTGTCTTATCCATCTTCTTGAGGTCCTCTCAATCTCTAGGTCAATATCAAATGTTGGGTTGTTCTATTCACTCATATACTGTTAGAAGCTTCTGACAGAAGAGAAACTTACTACACTCCTTCGACTGAGGAATCCTGCAACACAATAATCCAAATAAAAAAAATGAATCAATAAAATAATCCCCGGCAAGGGTGCCAAAAACTTGTTCTTGTGCATGCAATGCTGAAGTACAAAACTTGTTACTGCGTTTATTTTAATTAAGTTTCCTATGCGTTTAACATACTATGCATTTTACTTATGCTTAATGTTATGTGTTTGTGATATGTCAAGTTTTCCTATCCTTTACCCAAGTATAAGCAAAGGACTAGGTTGTCTCGGTGAGTCTGAGGTCGAACACAGGGATTATGTTGATTCTATATTTAAGTGGATAATATGCGTTGTAGTGGTAATAAAGAATAATTCGCGAGAGATGTTTATTTCTAATCTAAAGAAAGCGATAGCATGTACACTAAACTAAAATGTGGAAGATGAAAAAGCATGTGACATAGCAAAGTCAGCTAGGTGAATTTAATGAATGGGTAAAAACTGGGTTGGGGTTGGTTAACATCTAACATCAGAAACGCATGGTGATAGTCTATTCATACTTGTGACTTTTCTCCCGGTTGTCAGCCGCTATGCTTTATATGTCTATAACGCATAGGACAGTGTTAAATGCCAAGGTTGTTCCTATGGCTAGGCAACACTACTTAGCCTTGTCAATTAAGTTCCACAATCACTTACCCTCTCGAGCAGTCTGATTATTACTACTTATATCGATTAGCTAGATGGACATAAGCATCAGATTAAGATTACAATTGACAAGATCCAATAGTTACACTATGGTTCTTATTTAGATGCTAATGCAACCCTCAACCCTTGATAGATTAGTTACTAATGGATTCAAAGTAAACAACGGAAAGTGTAGAAAAATGAGTAGACATGGAAGATATATAGATTGATGAACGGAATACAACTTTAGATAGCTCAATGTCTTGACACAAATCTAAAATCAAACTAGAAAAACAAGATAGAAAGCAGGAAAAGGGCATCAATGTCTTGAGTCGTAGGAATGGAAGCTTAAGGATCTACTGTGAAGTGGTCAAGCGGAGGGAAGACTCTTTTCTCTCGAGCTATTCGTCTCCGGTTGTGTTCTGGAGAGAACTCTACTGTCACTTGGGAATTCTTCCGAGAATGAACAACCCTTTCTCATCTTGCAGGACTGTCCTTTTATAGATGTTGTGTTCGCAATCAATGGCAAATCTGCTTGATTGGTGGCAAAATTGATATCATGCGTCCATCTCGCCTAATTGCGTAATTCTCGGGTCAATTTAGATCCACCACTTTAGCCATAGATTATGTATGTCAATCTTCGAACAATCTCGCAAGATTCTAATCAGATTTTCTGCCCCTTGTGTCTTTTGTCATGATGCGTTCAAGGAGAGTTGGGCTGATGTCAATGCGTCATAGGTTGCTAACGCACAATTAGTCAACTCATCGTTTGCATTTCTATGTTGAAACATGCGTTTTAGGCTCAAAAAGTGGTAAAATCATTATCTTCATAAAAATACAAGAGTAGAACGCGTAGGAAGATTTATTAGTAGAATTTAGCTTAAAACTACCGCATGCTTCTCTATTTATTCTCTATTTTTCTAAGAAATTGGCTATAATAACTTGTATTTCTACAAGTTATCAAAACTGTGCAAAAGATGTGAATAATAAGGGTAAGACGGATGGAAGCACGAGCATTATGATTAATAATGCGATATGGGAGTGGACATAAAAGTATGATTAAGTATGTGATATATGACTGTAAGACTAAAGGAAGCATATAAGCATATGCAATGTGATTTATGACGATGAGACTAATGGTAGCATATGAGTTTATGAAAAGTATTGAGATGTATGAGACGTTACTAGAGTATGAACGAGAATACAAATTATAGCGTAAGAATAAAGAAAGTGTGTGGGCATATGAAAAGTGTTGTGATGTATGAGATATTACAAACTCATGATTTTATGTTATATCTCCATGGGCTGCGCCAGTGTTGTAGAGAAAAGGATGGTACAATGAGGTTATGTAACGATTACCAATAGTTGAATAAGGTAACGATACGTAATAAACTATTCTTTGCCTCGTATAGATGACTTGATTGATCAACCTAAAGGAACGTTGGTGTTCTTGAGGTCGGCATATCCACAACTGTACGCATGGATTTGATGAATAGGATCTTCCATCTTTACCTAGACCAATTTGAATTATGTGCATTGATGTTATATTAGTGTATTTTTTAGATAGAGGAAAATATGTTAAACATCTCGGAACTGTTTTGCAAACCTTGAGAGAAAAGAAACTGTTTGCAAAATTTAGTAAATATGAGTTCTGGCTAGAAGGAATTGTGTTTTTGGGCCATGTAGTATCAACTGCGGGAGTCAGCGTGGATTCTCAAAAGACTGAAGTAATAGTCATGAGGAAACGACCTTAGAAATGTCAGCAGAGCTTTTAGGAGTTAGAGAGAAGATTGGTAACTGCACTTATTCTAGCACTTCCGGAGTCAGGGAATGAGCTTGAGGTTTATTTCAATGCCTTCCATCAGGGGATAGGTTGTGTGTTGATGCAAAGGGATAGAGTTATAACCTGTGCCTCCAGGCAGTTGAGGCCACATGAGATTAATTATCCTACCCATGACCTGGAATTGACAGCAGTTGTTAGCATTAAAGATATGACGGCATTACTTGTTTGGAGGAAGGTGCCATATCTACACGGATCACAAGAGTTTGAGATACATCTTTGATCAGAAAGAATTTAACAAGAGACAAAGGAGGTGGTTGGAACTGATCAAAGATGATGATTGCACTATTGATTATCATCCGAGAAAAGTAAAATGTTGTAGTTGATGCACTAAGCAAAAAGTCCCATGGTAGAGCGGGTACAGTGAATGAAGTCAGGGTTACTTTGTTCAAGAACTCAGGAATTGTGTGTCTAGAATAGAGGTAATTGGTAAAGGGACATTATTGGCACATTTTCAATTGAGACCTAAGCTAGTAGATGAGGTTATAAAGAAACAATCGAAAGATCCGGTGATTAAAAAGCTGATTGAAGAAATAAGAGCTCAGTAGAGAGTAGACTATGAGCTCAGATCTAATAGGGTGTTATTGAACATGATATAATTCATGTACCAAGGAATGAGGAAGTCAAACAATGAATCCTAGAGGAGACACATAGTTCCGCATACGCTATGCATTCCGGTAGTACCAAGATGTATAGAACATTGCAGAAATTTTACTGGTGGCCGGGCATGAAAAAAAGATAGCAGAATACATAGCAAAGTGCTTAGTTTTCCAATAAGTTGATAAGCACTTGAAAAGTGCTTTCTATCATTTCAAGTTAAGGAAGTTTATATTAGATTTCACTTGTTTGCTAGTGGGTTTTAGGTTAAAATGATGAAAATTAGAATAAGTTGTCTACCCTTTTATAGATGTTGTGTTGCAATCGCTGGCAAATCTGCATGACTGGAGGCTTAATTTTTGCCTTGCGTCCATCTCGCCTAATTGCGTGATTTTCGGTTTAATTTTGATCCACCACTCTCACCGCATATCAAGCATATCAATCTCCCGACAATCTCTCAAGATTATTATCTGATTCTCCGCTACCTTGTTGACATGCGTCCATGGATAACTTTGGGTTCATGCGTTCAAGTATGTCAATGCATGCATGGGTTGCTAGCGCATCAACCTACGTTGAAAGGTTGTCAATGCGTCCACAAGTTGGTAACGCATACTCCTGTGTTAAGAGATTGCCAACACATCTATAGGTTGCTCGCGTTCCTACGTTAAAACATGCGTTTTAGATTCAAAAAGTTATAAAAACAATTATCTTCATCAATTTACAAGAGTAGAATGCATAGGAAGATTTATCAATAGAATTTAGCATCAACTACTGCATGATTCTCTATTTAAACTCTATTTTTCTAGGAGAGAGACATATAATAACTTGTATTTCTACAATTTATCAGTTCCCTAGTTGCCCCAAGAGAAACCCAAAGGAGGAATGCAAGGTCGTGACTTTGAAGAGTGGGAAAAAGCTATCCACTCCCTTGATCAATGATGAAGATGATGAACCTCCACAAGAAGAGGATGTTCCACAACAAGAGAGTGCTTCTAAGGAAAAGGAGAAATCAAAGTCCAACATAGGGAGTACTTCTAACTCTACTTCTTTTACCCGTAATACTTTACCTTTTCCTCAAAGATTTTAAAAGAAAAAAATTGATGCTCAATTTTCTAAATTCTTAGACATATTCAAAAAGTTAGAAATTAACCTTCCTTTTGCAAAGGCATTAGAACAAATGTCTAAGTATGCCAAGTTCATGAAGGATGTATTATTTAAGAAGAAAAGGTATGAAGATTATGAAATGGTTGCACTAACCAAAGAATGTAGTGCGACACTACAAAGGAAATTGCCTCCAAAATTAAAGGATCCAGGGAGTTTCTCTATCCCTTGTCATTTAGGCAATAATAAGGTTACTAAAGTACTTTGTGATCTTAGAGCTTCTGTTAATTTAATGCCTTCATCCATGTTTAGGACACTCAATGGTGGAAAGGTGCAACCAACTACTATATCTTTGCTTTTGGCCGATCGATCATTTTTTCATCCCTACGGCATCGTGGAGGACGTCTTGGTCAAGGTAGGCAAGTTTATCTTTCTGGCAAACTTTGTGATATTAGACATGGAGGAAGATGCCGAAGTCCCCATAATCCTTGGGAGACCATTCTTCACCGGAAGGGCCCTCATCGATGTGCAAGATGGAAAGCTCACATTTCGCCTTAACGATGAGGAGGTAATATTCGACATTTATAAAACCCTTAAGAATCCAGATGTAGAAAGGTATGAGCATCATGAGCCAAGCACATAGGTAACATCGTCTCTCTCTTCGAATAAAAACTCTATGCATGATGAGCCTTCTATGAATGGTAAGACTAATGGCATGCTTGATTTTAAATTAGAAAATCCTATGAAGCATGTTTCTAGTTGTGATAATTCTCCTAGTTCTTCTTGCATGCCTCCCAAACCTATAATGAATTATGAACAAATCATGGAGAAGCATGTTAAAAATGAAGTAGTGAGTTTGGTAAAATCTAAAAATAATGACTCCTTAACGAGTCTTAACTACAATAGAAAAGATGATGTCCAACTTGATAATGATTTGTTGACTAACTCACTAAATGCTAATGAATATGTTTGTGAGTGTCAATGTGAGCGAATACTAAAACTTATAGGTGATCCAAAGCATGAAAGGAAGAAACCACCTTAGGATCCACCGTGATTCGCGAGCCCCGTCTAGCTAGAAGACGTTAAACCAAGTGCTTGTTGGGAGGCAACCCAATTTTATTGCTTTCCTTACTTTTCTTTTCTTTTTCTTTTTAAATAAATCTTGGAGTCACTCATATGCTTTATCTCTCAGGATCATGGTTTATCACAAAAAGTACTCCTTACACCAAGCCTGTTTGGTGGCTTCCCGCTTGCTCCTAGGCTTGTTCCTTCTTTGTTAGATGCTCTCGTGCATTGGGGACAATGCATGATTCTATGTTTGGGGTGGAGGTGTCTCTCATACTTTTGTGTGTTTTCTTATCCTGCTATGCATGTTTGTAAAGTTTTAAGGATCATATGCATGATAATTTTGAAAAAATTTGAAAATTTTGAAGATTTTAAAGTTAATGGGAATGTTGTTTATGGTTGTGTGCCTTGATATTGATTGCGCATGATAACATTCGAATTTGTATGATAGATGACTTATTGTCGAAATAGAATAACACTATCTTGAGTTAAATTCATTTAAGTTCCTCTTAAAATCTCTCATATTCTTGAGTACGTAGCCACTTTAATTCCGAATCTTTAACTGAAAAAAGGATTAAGTTGGGTGTATTTGGTAATTCAGAATCTTTAACTGAAAAAAGGATTAAGTTGGGTGTATTTGGTTGTCACTCCAAAAGGCCCCACCGGTTAGAGAGTGGAAATGCATGATAGCTTGTAATCTTAGACTAAGGAAAAAGAAATGAGTATACATGCCTTGAGAAAAGAAAAAGTGTACACAAAATGTATGAGCTTTATTTGTCTATATTTTTAAATGTTAAATTTGTAATGAGTATGCATGGATAGGTGTAAAAAGAGCTGCCTTTGCTGTGATCAGTAAGGACGCTTGGGAATTGACTAGGTATGAGTCCCTCCAGTGAATGTGTGAAAGTTTGGGCCCATGAAAAAAAATATGATTAAAAGGTACCTTAGTGGACATATTACTCACTTGAAATGTATGAAAGCTTGAAGATTGGTGCATGTGCTAGAGTAGGGGAAAACTAAAGAAACTCTCTTAAGTCCTAATTTGAGTTCTAGTATTTTAAATTGAAGGAGGCTTGCACACACACACACATGGGAGATAGCAAGATTTGGCCTTGAATGATTATAACAATATAGATATGCTTGCATGTTTCTACTTAAGCTCTAAAAGCTATCCTCTGAGACATGAGTCAATTGCACACTTCTTCATCTAAACTCCCTATTATTTTATTCTATTCTTTGCTTGGGATAGCAAATCTCTAAGTTTGGGGTGGTGATAAGCACTTGAAAAGTGCTTTTTATTCTCTCAAATTAAGGGAGTTTATATTAGATTTCACTTGTTTACTAGTGGTTTTCTGGTAAAAATGAGGAAAATTAGAAGAAAAGACCAATAGATCAAAATCGAGCAAGAATACAGTGAAAAAGAGTAGAAAAACTCAATATGACAAAAATTAGGGCAGCGCCACAGCGTTAAAACTTGAGAGCAAAGAGTTTTGCACGCAGCCCTAGCGCTGTGGCGCTCTCCAACAGTGTCGCGGCGCCGTTTCAAAATTTTCAATAGTGTCGCGACACTATAGACCAGCGCTGTGGCGCCAGTTTTCCATAAATGAAAATAAGGTATTTTTTGTAAGTTTTTGGGCGGCCAACTCTATAAATTTGGGGATTTCCAGCAGCTTAATAATCAACCTACCATCAATCTACCGACCTAAAGAGGCACAAGGAGAGAATTGAGTGAGCATTCATAAAAGAGTTCAAGGAGTGAGTTAGTTGCAAGGAAAAGAAAAAGAGTTCGAGATAGTCATGGTGCCCTTCGAATTTCGACGTGAGAACCAATGAGATTGTGACGGTGCTATCTCAATCAAGAGCCTCTCTTCAGTAGAGTTTCTCTTTCTTTGCACTCTTTCTTTGTTTATTTTGCCTAAACATGTTGCTTCAAGCTATGAGTGGCTAAACTCTTTAGTTTTAGGGTTTTGATGAATTCTTTATGACTTTATGTTGATATTGTAGACTTTCATGGTTTTGTTGGAATGATTATGCTTTTCATTGTTATTGTGTTTAATTCTTGTGGATTGGTCATCTTCACATATTAGGTTAGATGTATGATTGAGAGATTGTATGTTTAACTTGATCTATAACAATGAATTGTTGTTAATCTATCACGAGAGTACTTAGGTTGACAATAAAAGTTGCTAAAGACTATTCTTAATGCCATGTAATTTGTATTGGTTTCAAGAGAGATTAGTAATCAATCGAGTTGCATGAGAAAGAGTTGTGTTTTAGAGAAAATAACTTGGAATTAAGTTTCTAGACTTAGGCATATGAATTACAATAAAATCCATGAAATCTATAATATTGCATGATGAAATAAACAAGGATTCATTACCCTAGAACTCTCTGACTCTTGTGTTTCTCCCTTTATTGGTTTCCTTATTTGGTTTATATTCTCCATAACTCATAATATTAATTCCAATCCTCAAATAAAATTGATTCGATTTTAAAATAGCTAAGTAACATAAACCTTCACAATTGGATCTCCAGCGGAACTATATTCGGACTTCACCGTCTTATATTATAACTTGACCCGTACACTTATGGCTAAGCCTGAACGGCAAAGACTGACAGAGTACTGAATCCACTTCCTATTCCTAAGTGGAAATGAAACATATTATTGTGGATTTTCTATTTGGATTACGAGAACCCCAGCAGATGTCGATGAAATCTGGATGATTGTTGATAGATTGACCAAAATAGCACGGTTCATGCTGGTTAAGGCAACTTTTGCACTGGATAGACTGGTATAGATGTATGTGGACATAATTGTAAGTCAGTACGGAGTACCAGTGACGTTGACATCAGATAGAGATCCTAGATTTACTTCTAAGTTCTGGAAGAGTTTGCAAAGGCGTTGGGAACCAAGTTACAGTTCAGTACTGTCTTCCATCCTCAGACTGACTAACAGTTAGAGAGGAAAATCTAGAGTTTAGAAGATATGCTATGAGCCTGTGTTTTGCAGTTCAGAGGTAGCTGAGATGTACATTTATCCTTGATGGAATTTGCTTACAATAATAGTTACCAGGCAAGTATAGGAATGACTCCATATGAAGCGTTATATGGTAAACCGTGCAGAACCCTAGTGTGTTGGGGAGAAATTGGTGAAAGTGATAATTTGTAGAAATACAAGTTATAATAGCCTTTTTCTTAAATAAATAGAGATTAAATAGAGAAGCATGCGGCAGTGTATGTGATTTTTACTAATAAATCTTCCTTTGCGTTATACTCTTGTATTTTTATGAAGATAAATGATTTTACCACTTTTTGAGCCTAAAACGCATGTTTTAACGCAGGAATGCAAACGATGCGTTGATGACTTCTCAACGCAAGACTACGCATTAGCAACCTACGCCGCGTTGACATCGGCCAAACTATTCATGGACGCATAGACGACCATTAATGCAAGGCGCTGAGAATCAAAGCAGAATCTTGAGAGATTGACGGATGATTGACGAACATGATTTGTGGCCAAAGTGGTGGATCTTAATTGACGCAAGAATCACACAATCAGGCAAGATGGACGCATAGTATCAATCTCGCCGCCAATCAAGCAGATTTGCCATTAATTGCGAACACATCATCTATAAAAGGGCAGCTCCGCTAGATGAGAAAGCGTTGTTGATTCTCGGAAGAACTCCATAAGTGACAGTAGAGTCCTCTCCAGACTTCAACTGGATATGAATAGCTCGAGAGAGAAGAGTCTTCCCTCCGCCGGACCAATTCACAGCATAGCCTCACGCTTCCATCTGGGCAACTCAAGACATTGACGCCTTTCCTTGCTTTCTTTCTTATTGTTCTATCTTGATTTTAGATTTGTGTCAAGACATTCAGCTCATCTAATGTTGTATCTCGTTTCATCAATATAATTATCTTCCATGTCTACTCATTTCTCTAAACTTTCTGCTTTTTACTTTCAAACCATGAGTAACTAATCACTCTAGGGTCTAGGGTTGCGTTAGCATCTAACTAGGAACCACAGTGTAACTATTTTATCTTGTCAATTGCGAGCTTAATCCGATGCTTATGTATCAGAGCCAAGTTGAGTCTTGGGAACAGGATCATGCATTATAGTGTAGGAGCATGTAATTGTTTAGCCAATAGTAACATTGTGTTATCATATAGGAAAACATGCCACCTTGAAGCAGGCGAGTTAGGCAATCAGCGACCGGAACTCCTCAGGCTACTAGAGATCGAGGGAATATGTCAGAGGGTGAATCTAGTCATCCTCGAGTTGAAGTTAATGTTGAGGAACAAATATTTACCAGAATTGCAGAGAGATTAGTTGCAGGCATAGGATCAGTACAATCAGATCCTGAAAAGAAGTATAGCATTGAAAGATTGAAAGCCTTAGGTGCTACTACCTTTGAAGGCACTGTAGACCCTGCTGAAGCAGAGTCATGGTTGAACTTACTGGAGAAATGCAATCGTGTAATGTGGTGCCCTGACGATAGAAAGGTAGAGTTAGCAGTATTTCTGCTCCAGAAAGGGGCAGAAGATTCGTGGAAAATGGTAGAAAGCAGGAAGGGAGACCCCTCCCAAGTTCACCTACTTAACCTGAAAGGGGACGTGAGGATAGTATACATCACCCCTCTTGTGACGCATACCATCCATCACTTCTTACATATCCTGAACTATTCACAATAAATTTCACGTTCTAAGACATTTAAATATCACTTATAGGGAAGTATAACAAGTCAAACCCACTTCTTCAACTCATTCTTAAGTTCTATTACAACCCATGGTTCGATCTCTTACAGCTATACACGTATATTTACATGCCATCTAATAGAGGTTTAACATACAACAACACTTTCACAAGTCAGGTTTTTCTGAATCTCGAAGCTTAAGCAGGGCGAGTTGGAATAGGCAAAGCACCTGGAACGTCTCTGCTACCTGGAGGGGAAAGAAAACATTGAAAACATGAGCTAAAGGCCCAGTGAGTGACCATTTTAACAAACCGTTTTGTTCGGAAATCATCAGTGGTAAAACTGAGTTCAACATCAACATAAAACATGCAATTACTTCCAAATACATTAGTTAAAACAAACTTAATTGCCTTTATCAATTCATACAGGATTTTCAACAAATCATAAGAAAACAGTTGAAGTGCAATACTTTTCCCTTAGTTGAAGTGGAGCAAAACTCAACACCCCAACGTCGAAAACATATAAGGCTCGATGCAGAGCAAGACTCAACGCACCAGCATATAACCTCTATGTGCACATAGGAACATGGCGGGTTGCCCAAGTACCTTCTCCATGTCCTTCAGTACTGGGTCCCGGGGAAACTCACGTGCCTTCTCAAGTCCATCAGCATTGAGCCTCCTCTTAAACGTTTTTCCATTAAGAAATAACACTTTATACAAATAAATTGTATGCAATCATTTATAAGAACTCAGGGCAACTATATTTCATCAATAACATTTCATAAACATATTTTTCAATAACTTAAAGAACATAAAGTATGCTTCATAAATCATTTGATCACAAAGTTGTATTCCATTGGAAAACCGAACTAACATATATAACAAAAATTACTTTAGGGTAAGAAAAGTGTCTTTCACAACTCTTTTTAAGCTTTGAGGGGATTATACGTCTTCCCTATCTCCTCTTGGCCTGAAATAACAACTTTCTCTTGTTATACTTCTTTTCCATTCATGAAACATAAGCAACAACTCATCATATACTTAATATTTAGAGTTTGGCATGCGATTCAGCTATCATTAGTTCATTCTCAAGCTTTAAGCACTAAGGCTATTACTACTAGCCGCTCCTTACCCTTCTGTTGAACTCCAATTCAGAGAACACTTTGTATATAGCTCATTCTTGCTGATAATCCAATGTTTGAACTTTATCTTTCTCTTGACAGAGCTAACTGCTACAGCTTGGATTTCTTTGCTTAAGCCCTATTAAAAACGCATTTCCAGTTCATATTAAGACTTCTTCTCTTCTACAAACTTGTAAAGAATTGAGTTCCACAGCTTACCTCAAAATTTCAAGGCCTAACTCTTTATCGTTCTCTGGTTATGATAAGATCACTCCGCGTTGCTCCAGATTACATAGCAGTTCTGTAGCTGCTGCTTTTACCTAAGGATTCATGTGATTAACTTCACTTCCAGCCTAACCATCCTTCATAAGACTTGTTAGGAATTATGTTAACTTACTAACCTCAAAATTTCAGCTCTAAACTCGGCTTCCTCGAGTCGTTCTACTCCAAACATCGACCCCTGTTCAATCTGTGCTTCAGCAAATCAATCTTCTGTTTCAGTTCTGATTTTGGCATCAAAATGAGTGGAATTTTGCCCGAAACTATAAGAACACCTTCCTCTGCTCTCCTTTGTGGTTTCTTTGAAAGATGGGACCGACTTAAGTTCTTGAAATGTCTGAAAATGATTAAACTCACCTATATATACTGCCGACTTATCCTTTACAAATACCAAGATGATAATGTCGACTTACTCACCCGTAGACTGGTGCTAGTCTTCTCCTCGACGCAGGGCACTCATGTCTAAATTTTCCTTCAGCGCCCTCAGCACTAATCATTCTCAGTGCATAGTGTTCTCGGCGCCTCCTACCTCCGACGCATACACACATGGTCTTACACACACTAGCTTCATCGCATCTAGACCATTCTGTCTTGGACGCAATGTGGCTTCAGTGCATGGCTATCTTCGACTGGTGCGCACTTTGAGTGTTAACCGCAAGTGTATGGGTCAAGTTATAATATAAGACGGTTAAGTCCGAATATCGTTCCACTGGAGATCCAATTGTGAAGCTTTAAGTTACTTAGCTATTCTAGAGTTGAGTCAATTTTATTTGAGGATTGAATTTGAAAATAATAAGTTATGGAAAATATAAATCAAATAAGGAAAGTATTAAAGTGAGAAACACAAGAGTCAATGAGAGTTCTAGGGTAATGAATCCTTGTTTATTTCATCATGCAATATTATAGATTTCATGGATTTTATTGTCATTCATATGCCTAAGTCTAGAAACTTAATTCCAAGTTATTTTCTCTCAAAAACAACCCTTTCTCATGCAACTCGATTGATTATTAATCTCTTAAAACCAATACAAAATTACATGGCATTAAAAATAGTCTTCAACAACTTTTATTGTCAACCTAAATACTCTCGTGATACATTAACAACAATTCATTGTTATGGATCAAGTTAAACATACGATCTCTCAATCGTACATCTAACCTAACATGTGAAGATGGCCAATCCACAAGAATTAAACACAATAACAATGAAAAGCATAATCATTCCAACAAAACCATGAAAGTCTACAAGATCAACATAATTTCATAAACAAATCATCAAAACCCTAAAACTAAATAGTTTAGCCACTCATAGCTTGAAGCAACATGTTTGAGCAAAATAAACAAAGAAAGAGTGTAAAGAAAGGGAAACTCTACTGAAAAGAGGCTCTTGATTGAGGTAGCACCGTCACAATCTCCTTGGCTCTCACGTCGGAATTCGAAGGGCACCACGCCTATCTCGAACTCTTTTCCTCTTCCTTGCAACTAACTCACTTTTTGAACTCTCACTCAATTCTCTCCTTTTTGTGCCTCTTTAGGTCTGCACTTCCTTGATTTGATTTTGATGCCTATGGCTGCTGGAAACCCCCAAATTTATAGAGTTTGGCCGCTCAAAAATTTACCAAAAATAACAATTTTTCATTTAAGGAAAACTGGTGCCGCCGCGCTGGTCTATAGAGCCGCGGCGCTATTGAAAAATCTGGGACAGCGCCACGACGCTGTTGGAGAGCGCTGCGGTGCTAGGGCTGCGATCAGAAAAGCTAGCTCTCGGGTTTTAGCGCGGTGGCGCTGCCCCAATTTCTGCCATTTTGGGTTTTTTAGCTCTTTTTCGCGGTATTCTTGCTCGGTTTTGATCTTTTAGTCTTTTCTTCTAATTTTCCTCATTTTAACCTGAAAACCACTAGCAAACAAGTGAAATCTAATATAAACTCCCTTAATTTGAAAGAATAGAAAGCACTTTTCAAGTGCTTATCATCGACGCATGGTCACCTCAACTCATGGCTGTCTTCGGCGCATGGTGACTTCAACGCATGGTTCAAATATATTTCTTTCCCCCACCAATAATCATTTATCCTGCGATGCGACAACCACTTCAACTCACAACCCCTTTGCGATTCACTCAACAACGCATGATTTCTCCAAGTAATTCAACTTCCACTTCTTCATCAACGCATGGCTTTGGCCAATACTTAGCCAACTTTCACTCCTTACTAGCTGCTCCTCGGCCACTCTTTCTTCTAGCCACGCATAACTCCAAACGCATTGCTTTCCCCAACGCTGGATATTACAAGTCAGTGCTTACAATTCCTTACCCCCTTCTTAAGAATTTCGTCCTCGAAATTCAATTAAGGTTACTGTGAGAAAAGACGTGGATACTTAATTTTCATTTGCTCTTCACTTTCCCATGTTGCTTCTTCTACTTGATGATTTCTTCATAGAACCTTAACAAGTGGTATGGTTTTTGTTCTCAATACTTGTTCCTTGCGGTCAAGAATTTGCACAGGTTTTTCTTCATAAGATAAATCTTCATTTACTTGGATAGGTTGAGCTTCTAGAACATGAGTGGGGTCTGGAATATATTTCCTCAGTAAAGAAACATGAAATACATCATGTACTTTGGACAACTCCATAGGTAATGCTAGCCGATAGGCTGAAGATCCAATGCGTTCCAAAATTTCATAAGGTCCAATATATCTTGGACTCAATTTTCCTTTCCTTCCAAATCTTAATATTCCTTTCCAAGGTGATAGCTTCAGGAAAACCTTGTCACCAACTTGGAATTCTAAATCTCGACGCCTCTTATCAGCATAATTTTTCTGTCGATCTTGTGCAGTCTTTAACTTTTCTCTTATGAATTTCACGTTTTCTGATGTGATTTGGACTACTTCTAGTCCTATCAATTTTCGTTCTCCTACTTCACCCCAACATATGGGAGTTCTGCATCGCTTGCCATACAACGCCTCATAAGGTGCCATTCCAATGCTAGAATGGTAGTTATTATTGTAAGCAAATTCCATTAAAGATAGGTGAGTATCCCAGCTTCCTTTAAACTGCAACGCACAAGCACGTAGCATATCCTCTAAAGTTTGAATTGTTCTTTCTAATTGCCCGTCTGTTTGAGGATGGAAAGCTGTACTAAACTTAAGTTTAGTTCCCAACGCTTGCTGCAAGCTTGGCCAAAACTTAGATGTAAACCTTGGATCCCTATCGGAAACAATAGATACAGGAGCTCCATACTGACTCACCACTCTATCAACATACAGTTTAGCTAGTTTATCCAAGGTGAAAGTCTCTTTAATGGGTAGGAATCGTGCAGTTTTAGTAAGTCTGTCTACTATCACCCATATTCCATCATATCCATTAGAGGTTTTTGGAAGACCAAATAAGAAGTCCATTGTAATATGCTCCCATTTCCACTCAGGTACAGGAAGCGGTTTTAAAAGTCCACCAGGTCTTTGTCTTTCTGGTTTAACTTGCTGACAGATCAAACATCTTGATACACATTCAGCAATTTCCCGTTTCATACTTGGCCACCAGTAATATTCCCTCAAAGTCCTGTACATTTTTGTACTACCAGGATGCATTGCATATGCGGAACTATGAGCTTCTTCAAGAATAGCATTCTTCAATAACGCATCATTAGGGACGCATAGTCTTCCTTGTTTTATTAAAGCTCCATCAGTTCTTATATCAAAATCCATCCTTTTCTTAAGATTCACTTCTTCCATTATTTTCCTAAGTACATCATCTTGCATTTGTTTATTCATAATCTCTTCTATTAAAGTAGGTCTCAAATGGAAATGTGCAAACAAAACTCCTAACTCGTCTACTGATAGAGACGCATTTGAGCGTTTAAACTCTTTTGTCAATTCTGCACTAACAACGCTCAATAACGCCTTGGATTGCCTTGACTTTCTGCTCAATGCGTCGGCTACAACATTAGCCTTTCCGAGATGGTACTCTATCGAACAATCATAGTCTTTAATCAATTCCATCCATCTTCGCTGCCGTAAGTTCAATTCCTTCTGATCAAAAATATACTTCAAGCTTTTGTGATCAGTTAAAATACGACATTTCTCCCCATACAAATAGTGTCTCCAAATTTTCAGAGCTAATATGACTGCTGCCAGTTCTAAGTCATGCGTCAGGTAGTTACTATCATGCTTCTTCAGTTGCCTCGACGCATAAGCAATCACTTTTCCTTTCTGCATAAGTACACAGCCGAATCCTTGGCGTGACGCATCACAGTAAATCTCAAACTCCATTCCTGGTGTAGGTAGCGCCAATACTGGTGCTGTCACCAGTTTTTCCTTCAACTTCTGAAAACTCTGTTCACATTCACTAGTCCATTCAAACTTGGCTGTCTTTTTGGTTAAACTTGATAAGGGTAATGCTATTTTTGAAAATCTTTCCACAAATCGTCGATAATAACCCGCTAGTCCCAGAAAACTACGAATTTCCGTCACATTAGCAGGCCGTTCCCAATCAACTATCGCCTCAATCTTTTGCGGGTCCACGCTTACCCCTTCAGCTGATACCACATGTCCTAAAAATATTACACGGTCCAGCCAGAATTCACATTTACTGAATTTAGCATACAACTTAGCACGCAATGTCTGTAATACTATTCGAAGATGTTCCATATGCTTCTCCCTATTCTCGGAATATACTAGGATATCATCAATAAATACTACCACAAACTGATCAAGGTATGGATGGAATATCCGGTTCATAAGATCCATGAATACCGTTGGAGCATTAGTGAATCCAAAAGGCATTACTAGAAACTCATAATGTCCATACCTCGTTCTAAAAGCAGTCTTTGGAATATCTGTCTCTTTAATCTTTACCTGATGATATCCAGATCGTAAATCAATTTTGGAGAACACTGAAGCACCTCTAAGTTGATCAAATAAATCATCAATGCGAGGCAATGGATACTTATTACGTATCATTACCTTGTTCAACTGGCGGTAATCAATGCATGATCTAAGTGTGCCATCCTTCTTCTTAACAAACAATACGGGTGCTCCCCACGGTGACACACTAGGTCGTACATACCCTTTATCAATCAGTTCCTGCAACTGTACTTTCGGTGCCATTCTATATGGAGTTTGCGAAATTGGTGCAGTTCTGGGAATCAGATCAATAGAAAATTCTATCTCTCTATCAGGCGGTAAACCAGGTAGTTCTTCAGGAAACACATCTAAGAATTCACTGACCACTGGAATATCCTCTGGTTTCAACCTACTGCCCTGAGTATTAATCACATAGGCAAGGTATGCTGAACATCCCTTGCTTAACAATTTCCTTGCCTTAACTGCTGATATCACACAAGTAGGGAAGATTTTCCTGTCTCCTCTAAAAGTAACTTCGTTTCCTTCGACTCCTTTAAACACAACTTCCTTCTAGAAGCAATCTATGGTAGCTCGATATCTAGACAGGAAATCCATTCCCAATATAACATCAAATTCTTGAATATCTAAGGGAATTAAGTTGGTTGTCATGGTTACACCATTAATTTTCAACTTCACAATCTCTATATACTCCATTAGTTACAAGCACATCACCAACAGGAGTATATACATGCAGTTCTTCAGACAAAATTTCTAATTCAAGATCCATATTTACAGTAAACATTTTAGCAACAAAGGAATGAGTAGCACCAGGATCTCTTAAAATATGAGCAGAAGTATGACAAATAGGAATTGTACCAGTAACAACATTAGAAGTCTCGTCAGCTTCTTGTTGAGTCATAGCAAAGACTTTCCCTTGCTGTCTAGGGCGACCTGTAGCTCCCTTTTGTCTTGATCCACTAGTTCCTTCATCAACAATTCCTGCAGGTCTTTGTGGTTGATTAGCAGTAATAGAACCCGTTCTCTGTTCAGCTTTGACCTCTTGCATTAACTGGGGGCATTCTCGTTTATAATGACCTTCTTGTCCACAATGATAACATACATTGCTATTACATTGTCCCCAATGGTGTTTCCCGCAGTTAGGACATAACGGCTTTCTCATGGAACTAGCTGTGGACTCACCAGATTGTCCACTTTGAGAGCCCTCCACTGACTGAGCTGGTCCACTAAAGTTCCTCGGTCCTTGTCTCCGTGCACCTCCTTCATTACCACTCTTGGAATTACTTTTACCTTGCTCATTCCGTCTGACTTTGAAATGCCTGGTACAAATCTCCTACCAGACTGTCCCTGAGTAGGGTTGAAGGAAGGAATTGCACGTCCACCTCTTGCTGACTCCCGTTCCATTCTCTTTTCCATTAAACTCCTTTCAACTCGCGTAGCTGCCTCTACGAGTTTGAAGAAATCTGTCCATTCAGTACTAGCAGTTATAGGAGTACGTATCTCTTCTCGTAACCCTTCTTCGAACCTCTTGCATCTATCATGCTCATCTGCAACAATCGTCATGGCATATTTAGATAATTCTGTATACCTTTTCTCATATTCTGCTACTGACATGGATCCTTGTATCAACCTCAAAAACTCATTCCGTTTAGCATCTCGGAACGATCTTGGACAATACTTTTCTTGGAACGCCTTTTTAAACTCGTTCCAGTCTATTCCTTCGATGTCTCCATGCCTGCTTTCTACCATTTTCCACGAATCTTCTGCCCCTTTCTGGAGCAAAAATACTGCTAACTCTACCTTTCTATCATCAGGGCACCGCATTACACGATTGCATTTCTCCAGTAAGTTCAACCATGACTCTGCTTCAGCAGGGTCTACAGTGCCTTCAAAGGTAGTAGCGCCTAAGGCTTTCAATCTTTCAATGCTATACTTCTTTTCAGGATCTGATTGTACTGATCCTATGCCTGCAACTAATCTCTCTGCAATTCTGGTAAATATTTGTTCCTCAGCATTAACTTCAACTCGAGGATGACTAGATTCACCCTCTGACATATTCCCTCGATCTCTAGTAGCCTGAGGAGTTCCGGTCGCTGATTGCCTAACTCGCCTACTTCAAGGTGGCATGTTTTCCTATATGATAACACAATGTTACTATTGGCTAAACAATTATATGCTCCTACACTATAATGCATGATCCTGTTCCCAAGACTCAACTTGGCTCTGATACATAAGCATCGGATTAAGCTCGCAATTGACAAGATAAAATAGTTACACTGTGGTTCCTAGTTAGATGCTAACGCAACCCTAGACCCTAGAGTGATTAGTTACTCATGGTTTGAAAGTAAAAAGCGGAAAGTTTAGAGAAATGAGTAGACATGGAAGATAATTATATGGATGAAACGAGATACAACATTAGATGAGCTCAATGTCTTGACACAAATCTAAAATCAAGATAGAACAATAAGAAAGAAAGCAGGGAAAGGCGTCAATGTCTTGAGTTGCCCGGATGGAAGTGTGAGGCTATGCTGTGAAGTGGTCCGGCGGAGGGAAGACTCTTCTCTCTCGAGCTATTCATCTCCAGTTGAAGTCTGGAGAGGACTCTGCTGTCACTTATGGAGTTCTTCCGAGAATCAACAACCCTTTCTCATCTCGCGGAACTGCCCTTTTATAGATGATGCGTTCGCAATTAATGGCAAATCGGCTTGATTGGCGGCAAGATTGATACTATGCGTCCATCTTGCCTAATTGCGTGATTCTCGGGTCAATTAAGATCCACCACTTTGGCCATAAATCATGTTCGTCAATCATCCGTCAATCTCTCAAGATTCTGCTTTGATTCTCAGCGCCTTGCATTAATGGTCGTCTATGCGTCCATGAATAGTTTGGCCGATGTCAACGCGGCGTAGGTTGCTAATGCGTAGTCTTGCGTTGAGAAGTCATCAACGCATCGTTTGCATTCCTGCGTTAAAACATGCGTTTTAGGCTCAAAAAGTGGTAAAATCATTTATCTTCATAAAAATACAAGAGTATAACGCAAAGGAAGATTTATTAGTAAAAATCACATACACTGCCGCATGCTTCTTTATTTAATCTCTATTTATTTAAGAAAAAGGCTATTATAACTTGTATTTCTACAAATTATCACTTTCACCAATTTCTCCCCAACACACCAGGGTTCTGCACGGTTTACCATATAACGCTTCATATGGAGTCATTCCTATACTTGCCTTGTAGTTATTATTGTAAGCAAATTCCATCAAGGATAAATGTACATCCCAGCTACCTCTGAACTGCAAAACACAGGCTCATAGCATATCTTCTAAACTCTAGATTTTCCTCTCTGACTGTCCGTCAGTCTGAGGATGGAAGACAGTACTGAACTGTAACTTGGTTCCCAACGCCTTTGCAAACTCTTCCAGAACTTAGAAGTAAATCTAGGATCTCTATCTGATGTCAACGTCACTGGTACTCCGTACTGACTTACAATTCTGTCCACATACATCTGTACCAGTCTATCCAATGCAAAAGTTGCCTTAACTAGCATGAACCGTGCTATTTTGGTTAATCTATCAACAATCATCCAGATTTCATCGACATCTGCTGGGGTTCTCGTAATCCAAACAGAAAATCCACAATAATATGTTTCATTTCCACTTAGGAATAGGAAGCGGATTCAGTACTCTATCAGTCTTTGCCGTTCAGGCTTAGCCATAAGTGTACGGGTCAAGTTATAATATAAGACGGTGAAGTCCGAATATAGTTCCGCTGGAGATCCAATTGTGAAGGTTTATGTTACTTAGCTATTTTAAAATCGAATCAATTTTATTTGAGGATTGTAATTAATATTATGAGTTATGGAGAATATAAACCAAATAAGGAAACCAATAAAGGGAGAAACACAAGAGTCAAAGAGAGTTCTAGGGTAATGAATCCTTGTTTATTTCATCATGCAATATTATAGATTTCATGGATTTTATTGTAATTCATATGCCTAAGTCTAGAAACTTAATTCCAAGTTATTTTCTCTAAAACACAACTCTTTCTCATGCAACTCGATTGATTACTAATCTCTTGAAACCAATACAAATTACATGGCATTAAGAATAGTCTTTAGCAACTTTTATTGGCAACTCAAGTACTCTCGTGATAGATTAACAACAATTCATTGTTATAGATCAAGTTAAACATACAATCTCTCAATCATACATCTAACCTAATATGTGAAGATGGTCAATCCACAAGAATTAAACACAATAACAATGAAAAGCATAATCATTCCAACAAAACCATGAAAGTCTACAATATCAACATAAAGTCATAAAGAATTCATCAAAACCCTAAAACTAAAGAGTTTAGCCACTCATAGCTTGAAGCAACATGTTTAAGCAAAATAAAAAAAGAAAGAGTGCAAAGAAAGAGAAACTCTACTGAAGAGAGGCTCTTGATTGAGGTAGCACCGTCACAATCTCATTGGTTCTCACGTCGAAATTCGAAGGGCACCACGACTATCTCGAACTCTTTTTCTTTTCCTTGCAACTAACTCACTCCTTGAACTCTTTTATGAATGCTCACTCAATTCTCTCCTTGTGCCTCTTTAGGTCTGTAGATTGATGGTAGATTGATTATTAAGCTACTGGAAATCCCCAAATTTATAGAGTTGGCCGCCCAAAAACTTATGAAAAATACCCTATATTCATTTATGGAAAACTGGCGCCACAGCGCTGGTCTATAGCGTCGCGACACTATTGAAAATTTTGAAACGGCGCCGCGACGCTGTTGGAGCGCGCCGCAGCGCTAGGGCTGCGTGCAAAACTCTTTGCTCTCAAGTTTTAACGCTGTGGCGCTGCCCCAATTTTTGTCATATTGAGTTTTTCTACTCTTTTTCACTGTATTCTTGCTCGGTTTTGATCTTTTGGTCTTTTCTTCTAATTTTCCTCATTTTAACCAGAAAACCACTAGTAAACAAGTGAAATCTAATATAAACTCCCTTAATTTGAGAGAATAAAAAGCACTTTTCAAGTGCTTATCACCACCCCAAACTTAGAGATTTGCTATCCCGAGCAAAGAATAGAATAAAATAATAGGGAGTCTAGATGAAGAAGTGTGCAATTGACTCATGTCTCAGAGGATAAGTCGGCAGTATATATAGGTGAGTTTAATCATTTAAAAACATTTCAAGAACTTAAGTCGGTCCCATCTTTCAAAGAAACCACAAAGGAGAGCAGAGGAAGGTGTTATTATAGTTTCGGGCGAAATTCCACTCATTTTGGTGCCAAAATCAGAACTGAAACAGAAGATTGATTTGCAGACGCACAGATTGAACAGGGGTTGATGTTTGGAGTAGAACGACTCGAGGAAGCCGAGTTTAGAGCTGAAATTTTGAGGTTAGTAAGTTAACATAATTTCTAACAAGTCTTATGAAGGATGGTTAGGCTGGAAGTGAAGTTAATCACATGAATCCTTAGGTAAAAGCAGCAGCTACAGAATTGCTATGTAATCTAGAGCAACGTGGAGTGATCTTATCATAACCAGAGAACGATAAAGAGTTAGGCCTTGAAATTTTGAGGTCAGCTGTAAAACTCAATTCTTTACAAGTTTGTAGAAGAGAAGAAGTCTTAATATGAACTGGAAATGCGTTTTTAACAGGGCTTAAGCAAAGAAATCCAAGCTGTAGCAGTTAGCTCTGTCAAGAGAAAGATAAAGTTCAAACATTGGATTATCAGCAAGAATGAGCTATATACAAAGTGTTCTCTGAATTGGAGTTCAACAGAAGGGTAAGGAGCAGCTAGTAGTAATAGCCTTAGTGCTTAAAGCTTGAGAATGAACTAATGATAGCTGAATCGCATGCCAAACTCTAAATATTAAGTATATGATGAGTTGTTGCTTATGTTTCATGAATGGAAAAGAAGTATAACAAGAGAAAGTTGTTATTTCAGGCCAAAAGGAGATAGGGAAGACGTATAATCCCCTCAAAGCTTAAAAAGAGTTGTGAAAGACACTTTTCTTACCCTAAAGTAATTTTTGTTATATATGTTAGTTCGGTTTTCCAATGGAATACAACTTTGTGATCAAATGATTTATGAAGCATACTTTATGTTCTTTAAGTTATTGAAAAGTATGTTTATGAAATGTTATTGATGAAATATAGTTGCCCTGAGTTCTTATAAATGATTGCATACGATTTGTTTGTATAAAGTGTTATTTCTTAATGGAAAAACGTTTAAGAGGAGGCTCAGTGCTGATGGACTTGAGAAGGCACGTGAGTTTCCCCGGGACCCAGCACTGAAAGACATGGAAAAGGTACTTGGGCAACCCGCCATGTTCCTATGTGCACATAGAGGTAATATGCTGGTGCGTTGAGTCTTGCTCCGCATCGAGCCTTATATGTTTTCGACGTTGGGGTGTTGAGTTTTGCTCCACTTCAACTAAGGGAAAAGTATTGCACTTCAACTGTTTTCTTATGATTTGTTGAAAATCCTGTATGAATTGATAAGGCAATTAAGTTTGTTTTAACTACTGTATTTGGAAGTAATTGCATGTTTTATGTTGGTGTTGAACTCAGTTTTACCACTGATGATTTCCGAACAAAATGGTTTGTTAAAATGGTCACTCACTGGGCCTTTAGCTCATGTTTTCAATGTTTTCTTTTCCCTCCAGGTAGCAAGGACGTTCCAGGTGCTTTGCCTTTTCCAACTCGCCCTGCTTAAGCTTCGAGATTCAGAAAAACCTGACTTGTGGAAGTGTTGTTGTATGTTAAACCTCTATTAGATGGCATGTAAATATACGTGTATAGCTGTAAGAGATCGAACCATGGGTTGTAATAGAACTTAAGAATGAGTTGAAGAAGTGGGTTTGACTTGTTATACTTCCCTATAAGTGATATTTAAATGTCTTAGAACGTGAAATTTATTGTGAATAGTTCCGGATATGTAAGAAGTGATGGATGGTATGCGTCACAAGAGGGGTGATGTATACTATCCTCACGTCCCCTTTCAGGTTAAGTAGGTGAACTTGGGAGGGGGTGTGACATTATGTCCATCTGACAAATCGATATAAGTAGTAATAATCAAACTGCTCGAGAGTGTAAGCAATTGTGGAACTCAATTGACAAGGGCCAAGTAGTATTGCCTGTCTATGGGGATAACCTTGGTTCTTAACACTCTCCTATGAGCTATAGACATATAACGCATAGCAGCTGACAACCGGGAGAAGAGTCCCAAGTATGACTAGAATACTACTGTCCGTTTTCGATGTTAGATGTTAATCAACCCGAACCCTTTCTTTATCCATTCACACACATCTTTAGCTGAACTTGCTGTGTCGCATGCCTTTCCATCTTCCACATTTAGTCTAGTGTACATATTATTGCTTTCTTTATATCAGAAACAAACACTCTCCCCATTATTTCTTTGTTATCACTGCAACGCATTTAATTCACATAAATATTGAATCAACATAATCCCTGTGTTCGACCTCGGACTCACCAAGAAAACCTACTCCTTTACTTATACTTGGGTAAAGGATAGGGAAACTTGACCGATCACCAACGCATAGTAGTAAGACGCATAGCATGCTCAAAGCATGACATGTTGAACTCATAAAGACATCATTTAACACTTTGCGTTAGGACAATTTACACACATACAAAATCCAACAACAAGTTTTTGGCGCCGTTGCTGGGGATTATTGCATTGATTTAATTATTTTCTTTGGATTATTGTGTTACAGGATTCCTCAGTCGACGGAGTATAGCAAGCTTCTCTTCTGTCAGAGGCTTCTAACAGTATATGAGTGAAGGGGGCAACCCAACATTTGATATTGACCCAGAGATTGAGAGGACCTTCAGAAGAAGGATAAGACAAAATAAACAAAGAAGGAGCAATCAAACTACAGAAGAAAATATGGATGCTCAAAATAATCAACCTCATGCTGGGGTTAGGCAGAACGCAAATGCGCAAGAGCACGCAAACAATGATACAAACCCAATCCTCTTGGCGCATGATAGAAATCGCCCAATGAGGGAGTATGCGTCGCCAAATCTATACAATTTCGCACCGGGAATTTTACAACCAACCTTCTAGGATAATGGAAGGTTTGAAATGAAACCAGTAATGTTGCAGATGCTGCAAGTCGCAAGGCAGTTTGGGGGTCTAACGAGTGAAGACCCACATGCACAAGTGAAAAGTTTCTTGGAAATTTGTTGCGCATTCCCTATGGCTGGAGTACCGCAAGATAGCATCAGACTGATGCTATTCCCGTTTTCTCTCTGAGATGAGGCAAGACAATGGGCATATTCATTTGAACCTGGTGAGATTACAACTTGGGGCCAAATGGTTGAAAAATTCATGCAGAAATACTTTCTTCCGACGGTGAGTGCAAAGAGGCGACGAGACATTGTCACCTTCGAGCAAAAGGACTCGGAGACACTTAGTGAAGCATGGGCCTGGTTTAAAAGGCTTGTAAGGAATTGTCCCCATAATGGTATCCCTGATTGTGTGCAGATGGAGATTTTCAACGAAGGATTAAATAAAACATCATAATCAGTGGCTGATGCCTCTGTTGCAAGAGGATTAATGGACAAGACTTATACGCAAGCCAAGGAGATCCTCGACAGAATTTCGAGGAACACCGATGAATGGGTAGATGATGGGTATGAATCCCGGTACATGGATAAAAGATGAACGCAAGTTGGAATGATTAAAACTGACTCGACTAATAATCTTTCCCGCTCAGATCGCCAATATGACATCCTTGCTGCAAACAATTGCATTGAACAACCAAGGTGGAACAGTTGCGTCAATGGACGTAATGAACACGATGAATGCAACAGCATTTGTAAGCTGTGTGCAATGCGGTGATGGTCACTTGTATGATATGTGTCCCTACAACCCACAATCCGTCTATTATGTTCAGAACAATCCGTACTCCAAGACTTATAATCTGGGTTGGAGGAACCATCCTAACTTTGGATGGGGTGGAAACCAATCATAAACGTAAGGAACTGGACAACAGCCGCAGAGAAGCAACAACCCCGTGTACAACCAAGGTGTTCAAAGGCATCAAGCACAAAGAAACCAGTCAGCAAACTCACCATCATCATCCCTTAAAGCACTTATGCGACAAACGATCACTCAAAATGAAGAAACGCGTAAGTTGTTGGAAGCAATGCTCCAAAACCAAATGGGTGAAATAAAAAGCCATGCCATTGCAATCCAAAATTTAGAAATTCAAGTGGGACAAATGGCAAGTGAGCGCAATACCAGACCCCAAGGACCATTGCCCAGTAATACCGAAGCCCCACGTGGTAACGGTAAAAAACAATGTCAAGCTGTGACATTGAAGAGTAGGAAGATTCTTCCCACTGAAATGCAAGATCAGAGGACGCAAGGAAATCTGCAGCCTCACATCACTCCACAACTAACTTCAATAACACCTATTAGTGAACTGCAATCTTCATCCACCATCACAGCCTCTCAAAAACAAGAGAATGGAAAGGGGAGAGAAAAAGTAACGCAGGCAAACCCTACGTCAGTATCTCAGAATATCACTCCCCCTATGCGTCCACCCTTTCCTCAACGCCTAAAAAAAAATGATGAGGGCCAATTTAGAAAATTCCTGGATGTTCTCAAACAACTTCACATCAACATTCCGTTGGTGGAAGCCCTGGAATAAATGCCGAGCTATGTCAAATTTCTGAAAGACATACTATCTAAGAAAAGAAGGCTTGGAGAGTTTGAGACAATCACATTAACGCGGGAATGCAGTGCATTGTTCAAAAGCAATATACCGGCCAAAATGAAAGATCCAGGGAGTTTCACATTGCCATGTTCTATAGGAGGAATGGACGTAGGTCAGACATTATGTGACTTAGGGGCCAGCATAAATTTAATGCCACTGTGTATATTCAAAAAGTTAGGTATAGGGGAAGCACGGCCAACCACAGTCACACTTCAGCTTGCTGATCGTTCCATTAAGCATCCCGAAGGAAAAATTGAAGATGTTCTTGTGAAGGTAGACAAATTCATCTTCCCAGCCGACTTCATAATTCTGGATTATAAAGCTGACAGAGAGGTGTCCATCATCCTGGGAAGACCTTTCTTAGCTACTGGACGTGCCCTGATTGACGTCCAGGAAGGGGAATTAACCATTCGAGTGGACCACCAGCAGGTAAAGTTTAATGTTTTTAATGCGTTGAAATATCCTGATGATTTTCATTCTTGCCAGATGATCGAAGATATAATTGAAGAAAAGGCAAGCATTATAAACGCATGTGCTGAAGACAAAACAATGCTGGACGAAATGGATGAGGGAAGAGAAGTGGAAATAGGTGTAATCTCCAATTCAAGCTTTGAACGCTTAGACTTAAGCAACTGATCCACGGAGAAAACAAAACCGTCCCTAGAAGAGCCGCCAACCCTTGAGCTAAAAACACTGCCAACACATCTAAAGTATGCATATTTGGGGGTAGAGAGCACGCTACCGGTCATCATATCCGCTGCATTAACTACAGATTGTGAAAAGGCTTTGCTGGAGATATTGAAAAATCATATCAAAGCCATTGGATGGACCTTAGCGGACATTAGAGGAATAAGCCCTTCATACTGCATGCACAAAATTAGGTTGGAAGAGGGTAAAGATGGGTCAATTGAAAGGCAACGCAGGCTTAACCCTACGATGAAGGAGGTTGTAAAGAAAGAGATCATCAAATGGCTCGATGCAGGGGTCATTTATCCAATCTCTGACAGCAGCTGGGTAAGCCCAGTTCAGTGTGTACCTAAGAAAGGGGGAATGACAGTGATCATGAACAGTAAGAATGAGTTGATACCAACAAGAACAGTCACTGGCTGGCGCATCTGTATGGACTACCGCAAGCTGAATGCGGCAACAAAGAAGGACCACTTTCCACTGCCATTCATCGACCAGATGCTAGATAGGCTGGCAGGAAATGAATTTTTCTGCTTCCTTGACGGATATTCCGGCTATAACCAGATCATGATAGCTCCGGAAGATCAAGAGAAGACAACGTTCACTTGTCCATATGGCACCTTTGCGTTCAGACGCATGCCATTCGGACTATGCAACGCACCAGGGACGTTCCAAAGATGCATGATGGCAATATTTTTCAACTATTTAGAACAGTCAGTAGAGGTGTTTATGGACGACTTCTCAGTATTTTGGAAATCATACGATGAATGCTTGACCAACTTGGAAAGAGTGTTCAAGCGATGCGAAGACACAAATCTAGTCCTCAACTGGGAAAAATGCCATTTTATGGTCACTGAGGGTATTGTGTTGGGACATAAGATCTCAAAGGTTGGATTGGAAGTGGATCAAGCAAAGATAGATGCGATAGCAAAACTCCCAGCCCCCACAAATGTAAAGACTTTGCAAAGTTTCCTAGGCCATGCGGGCTTCTATAGAAGATTCATCAAAGGATTCTCGCAAGTAGCAAAACCACTGAGCGAGCTGCTGGAAGCCAACAGGGAATTCAATTTCGACGGTAAATTCCTAAACGCATTCGAGTCTCTAAGGCAAGCTCTGATTTCAGCACCAATTTTAGTTGCACCTGACTGGTCTCTCCCATTTGAATTAATGTGTGACGCAAGCAACCATGCTGTGGGAGCAGTATTGGGGCAAAGAAAAGAGAAAATAATGCACCCCATCTATTATGCTAGAAAAATGTTGAATGCGTCTCAGGAGAACTACACTACTACTGAGAAGGAAATGTTAGCCATAGTCTTTGCGGTTGACAAATTCAGAGCATATTTGATTGGGTCAAAGGTGACCATCTATAGTGATCATTCTGAGATCAAATATTTGATGGCGAAAAAGGACGCAAAGCCTAGACTCATTCGATGGGTACTACTGTTACAAAAATTTGATTTGGAGATTAAAGACAGAAAGGGAACCGAGAATCAGGTTGCGGACCACCTATCTCGGTTGGAAAATAAAGAGGTCCAGGAAAGCTGGAGTGATATAGAGGAACGATTCCCAGACGAGCATATCATGAACGCAGAGAGTCAAGAACCGTGGTACGCAGACATAGTAAATTACCTGGTCTGCAACCAATGGCCTGAAGAATTCAATGCTCAACAAAAGAAAAAGCTCCAACATGAAAGTAAGTTCTACTGTTGGGATGAGCCATATCTATACAGACTTGGCCCTGACCATATCCTGCGTCGATGCATTCCAGAATATGAAACGCATAGCATTTTGAGGAGCTGTCATGAAGCACCTTACGGAGGACACTTTGGAGGGCAGAGAACAGCTGCAAAGGTGTTGCAAAGTGGGTATTTCTGGCCCACATTATTCAAAGACGCAAGGGCATATGCGGTAGCTTGCGATCGTTGTCAGAGAACAGGCAACATTTCCAACCGAAATGAGATGCCTCTGAATTCAATGCTGGAAGTTGAGTTGTTTGGCGTATGGGGAATCGATCTCATGGGACCATTTCCTCCTTCTTGCGGCAATCAATATATTCTAGTAGCAGTCGACTACGTATCAAAATGGGTAGAAGCAGCAGCCTGTGCAAAGAATGACGCAAACACAGTGTCCAAGTTTTTAAAGCAACAAATCTTCTCTCGATTTGGGACACCAAGGGTGATAATTGGTTATGAAGGTACATACTTTATAAATCGCATAATCACTAATTTACTGACTAAATTTAATGTCTCGCACAGGGTAGCAACTGCTTATCACCCACAGACAAACGGCCAAGCTGAAATAACAAACCGAGAGATCAAGTCCATACTTGAAAAGGTCGTGAGCACATCAAGGAAAGATTGGACTGAGAGATTAGATGAAGCTCTGTGAGCATACAGAACGGCATTCAAAACACCTATAGGCATGTCACCCTATGCGTTGGTGTTTGGGAAAGCATGCCATCTCCCGCTTGAGCTGGAACACAAGGCCATTTGGGCCATGAAGAAGCTCAATTTAGACCAGGACGCAAGTGGCGAAGCCAGAAAGCTTCAATTAAACGAACTCTTGGAGTGGAGACATTCAGCTTACGAAAACGCAAAGCTGTATAAAGAAAGGACCAAGAAATGGCATGACAAAAACATTAGTAAGAAAACTCTATACGTCGGCCAGAAGGTCCTGTTATTTAATTCATGGTTGCGTTTGTTTCCAGGTAAAGTGAAGTCTCGCTGGTCGGGTCCATTCATAATCAAGGAAGTGTTCCCGCATGGTGAGGTCATGCTGACAAACGAAGACGGAACCACTTCCTTCAAGGTCAATGGACAGAGGGTAAAACCCTACCACATTGGAGAGTTCGAAATTGAGCTTGCGTCGAAAGATCCCTGCGTTGCCGAATGCCTACTTTTCCAGGGACGCTTTCTTTTACCCTTGCTTTATTGTCATTTGAACTTGTTCTAGTATTTAATTTTTTTATTATTTTATTTTGCTTTCCTTCTTCTGTGTGTATTTTGTTTTTAGCATTTATTTATTTCTTTAATTTCAGCTTAGTAGTATAAATGGGATAAGCATGAAATTAGGCGTTGAGTTTTTAATATAAACAATTTGATTTCACCGCATACTCTATTATTCATGCATGCGTCCAACGCATAAGTAAACTATGCGTTCATCGATAAATGATTGCTGTGTTTGTGGAGTTAAGGTTAGGGGTAAGGTTAGAGCCGTACATATTTTTTTCAAACGCATAATACTTAACCTACAACGCACAATCTAACCTGAGAACCAGGTGTTCATCAGCTATGCGTTTATTACTACTCATTGCATTATCTTCATCTCCAATTGTATGCACTATGGATTATTCAATTAATAGAATGAAAAATTTCTTCGCCGCATGGAATTTCTAATTACTTCTTTTGCATGGTCCCTTGCTGTAAATTCACTCTAAGTACATATATAATTATTTCCAACTTTTATCTTTGCGTTGAAAAAAATTAATCACTATGAGGATAATCATGCTTACACTTTTTGTACACTCTTTAAGTTAGATTACTTTCAATGCATCTGCATACTATTCCTTAGAAACACAAACCTACTTTGCATGTATGCAAGTGGCCAATTCAAACCTCTTTTACAAAATTTTGCAACTTAATCTTTGTTTACAATTTAAGCAATGAGGACCTTGCTACTCTCAAGTTTTGGGGTGGAAGAGGTTTGAACTGTCAAAGATAAAAATATGAGGAACTTATTTCAAACATGTCTCAAAAAAAAAAAAAAAAAATTCTTTTAAACGCAAAACTCCGCTGGCAAGACTAACATATTTATCTTGTTAAGAGTTTAGCTGAAAACGACACCTGCTCGTAGTTGGTCGCCTCCATGCACCCCATAGTTGGTGTGTCAAAACGAAGGTGGGTAATCGTAATTAGCGACGCATAGATAAAATAACAAACTCCAATGTCTAGTGAGGAAACCGAACGTAAATAAGAGTTTAGTCGAGAAGGACACTTGCTCGTAGTTGGCTGCCTCCATGCACCCCATAGTTGGTATGTCAGAATGAAGGTGGGTAACCCTACTCGACGCATGCTTAATATATACATAAGAAAACAAGAAAGAAAAAGGAACTTTATATCTTCATCTTTTCAGACTCAGTGTTCAAAAGAAGAAACAAAAATTTTATGAATAATGAGTTGAAGAATTTTGAAAAGAAAGCTTGCCGCATACAAACTAGACTAGTCCTAAAGAACAGAATATGGAGGTAGAGAAGTACCATAACTGACGGGTAGCTGATTGAGTATAGCATTCTGATAGACTAGTCAATGCGTTGAGAAAATGTTTAGGATAATTGTAAGTTTCTTAGATAGAAGTTATGTTTGAGGACAAGCATTTATCTAAGTTTGGGGGTGTGATAACTTGTAGAAATACAAGTTATAATAGCTTTCTTCTTAGATAAATAGAGATTAAATAGAGAAGCATGCGGTAGTGTATGTGATTTTTACTAATAAATCTTCCTTTGCGTTATACTCTTGTATTTTTATGAAGATAAATGATTTTACCACTTTTTGAGCCTAAAACGCATGTTTTAATGCAGGAATGCAAACGATGTGTTGATGACTTCTCAACGCAAGACTACGCGTTAGCAACCTACGCCGCGTTGACATCGGCCAAACTATTCATGGACGCATAGACGACCATTAATGCAAGGCGCTGAGAATCAAAGCAGAATCTTGAGAGATTGACGGATGATTGACGAACATGATTTGTGGCCAAAGTGGTGGATCTTAATTGACCCGAGAATCACGCAATCAGGTGAGATGGACGCATAGTATCAATCTCGCCGCCAATCAAGCAGATTTACCATTAATTGCGAACGCATCATCTATAAAAGGGCAGCTCCGCGAGATGAAAAAGGGTTGTTGATTCTCGGAAGAACCATAAGTGACAGTAGAGTCCTCTCCAGACTTCAACCGGAGACGAATAGCTTGAGAGAGAAGAGTCTTCCCTCCAGACCACTTCACAGCATAGCCTCACGCTTCCATCCGGGCGACTCAAGACATTGATGCCTTTCCCTGCTTTCTTTCTTATTCTTCTATCTTGATTTTAGATTTGTGTCAAGACATTGAGCTCATCTAAAGTTGTATTTCATTTCATCAATATAATTATCTTCCATGTCTACTCATTTCTCTAAACTTTCTGCTTTTTACTTTCAAACCATGAGTAACTAATCACTCTAGGGTCTAGGGTTGCATTAGCATCTAACTAGGAACCACAGTGTAACTATTTTATCTTGTCAATTGCGAGCTTAATCCGATGCTTATGTCCATCTGACAAATCGATATAAGTAGTAATAATTAAACTGCTCGAGAGTGGAAGCGATTGTGGAACACAATTGACAAGGGCCAAGTAGTATTGTCTGTCTATGGGGATAACCTTGGTTCTTAACACTCTCCTATGCGTTATAGACATATAACGCATAGCGGCTGACAACCAGGAGAAGAGTCGCAAGTATGAATAGAATACTACTGTGCGTTTCCGATGTTAGATGTTAATCAACCCAAACCCTTTCTTTATCCATTCACACACATCTTTAGCTGAACTTGCTGTGTCGCATGCCTTTCCATCTTCCACATTTAGTCTAGTGTACATATTATCGCTTTCTTTAGATCAGAAACAAACACTCTCCCCATTATTTCTTGGTTACCACTGCAGCACATGTAATTCAAATAAATATTGAATCAACATAATCCCTGTGTTCGACCTCGGACTCACTAAGAAAACCTACTTCTTTGTTTATACTTGGGTAAAGGATAGGGAAACTTGACAGATCACCAACGCATAGTAGTAAGACGCATAGCATGCTCAAAACATGACATGTTGAACGCATAAAGACATCATTTAACACTTTGCATTAGGACAATTTACACACATACAAAACCTAACAACAGAAAGAAAGCTTGTTGGACCAGAGATTGTTCGAGTTACTACAGGGAAGATAGAATTGATTAAAGCTAATCTTAAGACGGCCAGAGATCGACAGAAAGTTATGCTAATAACAGAAGAAGAAATCTCAAGTTTGAGGTTGGTGACAAGGTATTCTTAAAGCTGTCACCGTGGAAAGGAATTCTAAGGTCTGGTAGGAAAAGGAAGTTGAATCCCAGGTATATCGGACTTTTCGAAATCTTGGAAAGGGTTGGACCGATAGCTTACAGGTTAGCTCTACCGCTGGAGTTGTCCAAGGTTCATAATGTGTTTCATGTTTCATTTTTAAGAAAGTATGTTCCTGATTCTACTCATGTACTAGAGCTGCAACCAATTGAACTCAAAGAAGATTTGAGTTATAAGGAAGAACCAGTTAAAGTGTTAGGTGAGAAGGAACAGGTTATGAGAACTAAAATGGTACACCATTAGTTAAAGTTTTGTGGAGGAAGCATGGAGTTGAGGAAGCAACTTGGGAAACCAAAGAGTAAATGGTTAAGCAATATCCACATTTGTTTTTGAGAAACTGATTGTTTCCTGAATTTCGGGGACGAAATTCTTGTAAGGAGGTGGTAAGTTGTAAGCCCCACACTTAGCTTAGGAAGTTAGCAAGCTATAAAGATTGGTTTTGGAAGATGATAAGTTAAAGAAGGTAAGTAAAGAGTGGCCGAGAGCCTTAAGGCATGAGTTATCATGCGTTGAAGGTGTCCTATGCATTTGTGAAGGCTGCTATGCATTGGTGAGGGTGTGCCATGCGTTTGTGAAGGCTGTTATGCGTTGGTGAACAGAAGTATGCGTTAGCCAATTCATTTTTAAAGGAAAGAAGGTGGAGGTTAAGTCAGCAGCCTATTTAAGTGAGTAAGCTGAGTGTTTGATCATTTTAAACACATTCAAAAGCTCAAATCAGTTGAATTTCACAGCTGAGTGACGAAGAGAGGTAGGAGAAGGTGTTTAGGACAAAGCTGTGGAGAATTCAGATCGTTTTCATGGTAAAACTGAAGCTGGAACAGTGAGTCTGGTTGCTGTCACGCAATCCAAGCGTGGTCTGGTGCTTGAAGAAGAACGAGCTGAAGAGATTGAATTTAGGGCTGAAATGTTAAGGTCAGTAAGCTAACTTAATTCTTAACAACTTTTATGAAGGATGTTTAAGCTGAATTGGAAGAGAAATATGTAAACTTTTAGGTGGAAGTGACTGATACAAAATTGTTGTGCGATCTGAAGCAGTGCGAGGTAATCTTGAAATACCTTACTAACCAGGAGGAGTTAAGCCTCAAAAATTTAAGGTAAGCTAGAAAGCGTATTTTTCTACAAGTTTGTAGAAGGAAAGAAGTTCTAAATTTGGCTGGAAATGCATCTTTTAACAGGTAAAAGTGAGAATAAGAGGAAAGGCAGGAACTAAGATAACAGGTGTCGCTGGAACTGCAGTGTTGCTGAGAAGTTGGAGAGTGAGTAGCGAGACGAGTGTCACTGGTAATGTAGAGAGCTATGCGTCTCATAAATCTCGTTGGGTGTCGCTTGGTATCATTGCCCAGGTAAGTCTCGCTGGTCTCGTTCACCATGATATCGCTAGTGTCATGTGCCTATAGTTAAATCTCGCTAGTAATATCGCTAGTAATCTCGCTAGCAGTGTAGAATCTCGCTAGTGGTGTGGAATCTTGCTTATTATGATTGTTTTTTGAAGGAATTGGTCTCAGTGGTGTAACATGAACAAAATACAAATGTGTAAACTAATGGTTTGTAAAAAGGAACTTTAGGGAAGTCTAACACGAGAAATGTGTTATTTCAGGCTGAGAGGAGCTAAGAAAGGTGTACAATCCACTCAAGGCCTAGGATAAGTCGTGAATGACTTTCTATCTAAAAGTGTTTAGTCTTAACATAGTTTCTTGATAATTTTGTTGATAAATGCTTATATGATTGAATTCTATGAACTTTATGTGTATTCCATTTGCGGTATAATGAGCTGTTTCAATATATTTATGGGTGTTGTAAGAAACCCAATGCTGAGGGACAATGTGAAGGCATATGGGCAATCTTGTATTTGAAAACTCAGTGCTGAGAGATGTAGAGAAGGTATTTGAGTATCCTAGGGATCCAGTACTGAGGGACTGGGAGAAGGTACTTCGATAGCCCGTGAGCAAATTGTGATTGACTGATGCTGAGGTGTTAAGAGTACTCCACTTAGCAATTTGTTCTGTTTGACGTGCTTAATATTAAAAAATATTATCTATCAAGTCTTCCTATTCTTTACCCAAATATAAGCAAAGAATGAGATTTTTCTGGTGAGTCCAAGGTCGAACACGGGGACTATGCAGATTCTATAATTAATTGGATTATTTGAGGCATGCGTTAAAAGAAGGTGATGAGGAGTGATGCATCTAACTAACTATAGAGCAATAAACCTAAGCTAATATGGGTGATAGAGAGGTATACGACACAACAAAGTCACCTAATGAGTTATGTGAATGGTAAAACGCAGGGCTGGGGTTGGTTAACATCTAAAATAAAAAACGCATAGTGAGAGTCTATTCATACTTGCGACTCTTCTCCCTGTTGTCAACCGTTATGCGTTATATGTCTATATCACAAAGAAGAGTGTTAAGTACCAATGTTATTCCTATGTCTAGGTAACATTTCTTAGCCTTGTCAATTGAGTTCTACAATCACTTACTCTCTCGAGCAGTCTGATTATTACTACTTATATCGATTAGTTAGATGGACATAAACATCAGATTAAGATTACAATTGACAAGATGCAATACTTACACTATAGTTCTTATTTATATGCTAACGCAACTCGTGACCCTTGAAAGATTAGTTACTCATGGATTCAAAGTAATAAGCGGAAAGTCTAGAGAAATGGATAGACATGGAAGAATTGTAGATTAATGAACGAAATACAATCTTAGACAGTTCAATGTCTTGATAACAAATCTAAAATCAAAGCTAGAAAAAGAAAGAAGGCAGGAAGGCATTTCAATGTCTTGAGTCGCCGAAATGGAAGCGTGAAGTTTTGCTGTGAAGTGATCAGGTGGAGGGAAGACTCTTCTCTCTCGAGCTATTTGTCTCCGGTTGTCTTCTGGAGAGAACTCTACTGTCACTTAGAAATTCTTCCAAGAATCAACAACCCTTTTTCAGCTTGCAGGTCTGCCCTTTTATAGAGGTTGCGTTCGTCATCAGTAGCAAATTTGCGTGATTGGAGGCGCAATTGATGTCGTGCATCTATCTCACCTAATTGCTTAATTCTCGATTAAATTTAGATCCACCACTTTACCGCAGATCATGCATGTCAATCTTTCTGACAATCTCTCAAGATTCTAATCTGATTTTCTGCTGCCTTGCATTTCTAGTCGTTGTGCGTCCATGGGGCACTTGGATTCATGCGTTCGCTTATGTCGACGCATCCATATGTTACTAACGCATCATCCTGCGTTGAGCGATTGTCAGCGCATCCACAGGTTGCTTGCGTTCCTAAGTTAAAACATGCGTTTTAGATTCAAAAAGTTATAAAACAATTATCTTCATCAATTTACAAGAGTAGAACGCATAGGAAGATTTATCAATAGAATTTAACTAATACTACCACATAATTCTCTATTTAATCTCTATCTTCCTAAGAGAAAGGTTGTAATAACTTGTATTTCTACAAGTTATCACACCCCTAAACTTAGAGAAATGCTTGTCCTCAAGCATAACTTCTATCTAAGAAACTTCAATCAACCTTAAAATATTCTCAATGCATTGACTAGTCTCTCAGAATGCTATATTCAATCAGCTACCCGTTAGTTACATTACTTTTCTACCTCTATATTCTTTTCTTTGGAACGAGTCTAATTTGTATGCGGCAAGCTTTCTTTTCAAAATTCTTTACTCATTATTCACAAAATTTTTGTTTCTTCTTTTAACACTGAGTCTGAAAAGATGAATATATAAAGTTCCTTTTTCTTTCGTTTGTTTTATTATTTATTCATTAGGTGGCTATGCGTCAAGTAGGGTTACCCACCTCCGTTCTGACATACCAACTATGGAGTGCATGGAGGCAGCCAACTACGAGCAAGTGCCCTTCTCGACTAAACTCTTATCTAAGATCGGTTTCCTCACTAGACATTGGAGTTTGTTATTTATCTGTGCATCGCTGATTACGATTACCCACCTTCGTTTGGACACACCAATTATGGGGCGCATGAAGGCAGCCAACTACGAGCCGGTGTCGTTCTCAGCTAAACCCTTAACAAGATAAATATATCAGTCTTGCCTGTGGAGTTTTGCGTTTAAAAAGATTTTTTTTTTTTTTTTTTTTTTTTAAGAAATAAGTTCCTCATTTTTTTATCTTTGACAGTTCAAACCTCTTCCACCCCCAAACTTGAGAGTAGCAAGGTCCTCATTGCTTAAATTGTAAACAAATATTATGTTGAAAATTTTTGTAAAAGAGGTTTGAATTGGCAGCTTGCATGCATGCAAAGTAGGTTTGCATTTCTAAGGAATAGTATGCAGACGCATTGAAGGTAATCTAACTTAAGAGTGGCCAAACGGTGTAAGCATGATTATCATCATAGTGACTAACTTTTCAACGCAAAGATAAAAGTTGGGAATAATTAAATATACTCAGAATGAATTTAAAACCAAGGAAAATGCAAAGAGGTAATTAGAAATTCAATGCAGTGAAGAAATTACAAAGCATTACTGATGAACGCATACAATTAACGCATGAGTGATGATTGTAGAGTTTTCAGTTCAAAGTATGTGTTGGAAGTTAAGTATTACGCGATTGAAAAAAATACAGCTCCAATTGCACCCCTAATCTTAACTTGATAAACACAAAGATCGTTCATCGATGAACGCATGCACGAATGACAGAGTATGTGGTGAAATCAAATAATTTGCATGGAAGCTCGACGCCTAATTTCATGCTTATTTAATGTACACTACTCCTAAAACTGAATTCAAAGAATGAAAAATAAATACTAAAAACAAAGTAGAATAAAAGAAAGTAAGCAAGAGTAAAAGAAAGCATCACTGGAAAATTGGGCGTTCAGCAATACAGGGACCTTTCAACGAAAGCTCAATTATGCTTGTGCGGGTCATTGGAGCCTTTATCGCATTCAGGATTCAATGCAGATGAGACAATAAATTGCAGTATGACCTCCCTTAAGTCGCGTACTTTGGATGCGTTGGTCTGGTTTCTAGCTCATGCGTTGAAGGCTCTTCTAATAACGACTCGATCTTTGCCATGGATATGCTACTCCGATCTGATTGCTCAAATTTTCGATCAGAGAGTAATTTAATTTCTTCATCTTCACTATCTTCATTGTCTTTGAGGATTTCATCTTTCAACGCTGCGTTCGTAGGTCTTACCTTCTCATTAGTATCTACGATTATCTAACAAGATTGGAAGTGATTAGAATCTTTTAATGCGTTAACTACATTAAATTTTACCTGTCAATCACCCACACGATTCGTTGATATTCCTTCTTGGACGTCAATCAAGACACGTCCAGGAGTGGTATCTTTATATATAGACGCAGGTTCTGCCTGCGTTGCTTTTTCTCTCCTCTCTCTATTTTCCTCTTGTGATTCGGTGGAAGATGATGGTTGATTGACATTATGTATACTACTCTCCATCGGTTGACTCGTTATTGGAGCATTTACGGGTTGCAAATTTCCTTGCATCCCCTGATTTTGCGCAACTATGGGATTAGTTTTCTCACGTATCAATGTCACATCTTGACATTGTTCTTTTAAGTTCCCCCTTAGAACTTCTATTGTACTTGGCAATGCTCCTTGCGTTTCATTCTTGAGCTCATCTACAATTTGACCCAATTGAACTTCTAAATTCCTGATTACAGTGGCTTGATTATGGAGCCTCGCTTCATTTTTATAAATGAACTCTCGTAAAAGAGATTCCATGGAAGATGATAACTTGCAGAAATACAAGTTATTATAGTCACTATTTGAATTAATTAGAGTAACTTTAGAGCTAAACGCATGATTTTGGTAGTTGAATTATGTAAATTTACCACCATGCGTTGGCACTATTTACAAAACAAAATATCTGAATAATTATGAGCTTTTCTGTTCTTAATGTAAGATTAAGAAGAAAAGAAGCCCAAATAACCCAAGTACTAGAGAAGAAGCTACTGCGAGAACAAATGGAAACCCATGCATCGAAACAATGCGTTCGAGACCATGCGTCGAGATCATGCATTGAGAAAAAGTAGATTCAGACGCCTGGGCAGAAGCTGTCATGTCAATATACAAAAGGATAACACGTTATCAGGTCATGGCAGAACAAATGGGCCAACGATGTGAAAAGGTTGCGTAGTGTCACAATCTAACTTGGAGATAGTAGATTGTGACCCCACGTGTGCAGACAGTGCAGTGGCGACACAAGAGTGTCGACACAGCTGGCAATGACAGAGGGCCAAGAGAAGTGTCGTGGTGCAACCGACGAGGACAGCGCATCACCCAACACACCAAGGTAAGTGGATAAACGTGTCAAGCTGAACAACAAGTAAGAAGACAAGCATCAATGCCATCAGCAAGTGTCAGTGGCAAAGCCCAATAGGGGCCACGTGGGGGCCCCGACCCATGACCTCAGAAGTAGGGGCATCGTGGTGAGTCTGGGCGAGCAACTCTGGAGTTAGATCCATGTCGATAGAGGATGGAAGCACGTCGATTCTGTGTCTATCGGAAGTCAGACGGGCGCTCTATGGGGTCGAGTGACCCCTCGCCAAGTTGCATATGCATGGGTGCCAAAGAAGAAAATGTTTAGAATGTACTATAGGGGGAAGGCATGGTGTTGGCTCTCCACCACCCCTGGGCCTTAAGGCCTAAGCGAGCTACCCCATGGCACATGAGTGTGTCATGGCGTGGGCGAGTGCCGCGGGACGAGCTTCTCGGGCATCTTCCTATGAGGAGGAGTAACTCAAGGACAGTGTCGGGTGGCACGGGTGTGCAGACATTGCGCCTCCTCGGGTGAACTGGAGGTTGCTATATATGGCCGGGTTCCGGCACGGTATCCTTGTACGTCGTGGTATGGTCGCAAGTGTCGCCATACTTAGGTAGGGTCCGAGTTGAGGGATGTCATGTTGGTCCCCACAAATATACGAGTGACCTAAGCGTCGATCCCCGATGGGGGTGTATGTATGTGAAAGAGGGACTTGTAATGAGTGAAGGGGCGATGTGCAATGTTGAGAGTACATCTTTGTGTAGACGATGAGTTGAGAACGTTCTTCGAGACAAGGCCATTGACGGGCAAAAGGATGCCCACAGGGGTGATAGGTCAAACAGGCATTCGAGATAAGTCGTGAAGCCAGAGGAGTGGAAGTTCGGGTGAGGCAGTTAGAACTCGCCCAAGGTCCGACAGAGCATAAAGGTTCTAGAAAAGAAGGTATTGGCTATGAGTTAGCTTCTAGGCTGGCCATGCGCTAAAGAATGTCATGGCGCCGCACGATAAGAGAAGTACGATCGTGACACGCAGCAGGGCATGGAATTTAATGTAAAGGTGTCAGGTAATCATGAGTTCACCTTTTCGACGCCTATAAATAGCCCAAAGCTTCTCCATTCAAAGGTGAGGAAGGATTAAGAGAGAAACACGTGACAGGCATGAAGGCTCTACGCACCTCCTCCACCATAACCAGCCTCCATTTCGAGCTCTTATGAGAGAAGGATTCTAAGAACTTTCAGAATCGTCTCCCAGTGAGTGGGAACCTTCACCTTATGGACTTTATGTATCAGATAGCAACCATCTCAAGCCTCCATGAAGCAAGACATCGCCAGTGGCAGCTTGACGTCTTCCATTTATGTTTTATCTCCATTTCCATCCTTTTTACTTATGCTTTGTTAATGACATTCAAGAGAATGGTTTATTTTCTTAAATATGAGTTTGATTGACGATTATCTTCCATCTATTTCTATATTAAATATCTTACACCATGTTGATTGAATGCTAAATGAGTTAGATGTTGGAGTTAGTTTTTCTTAAATAATATGAAATATGTTACATCCTGATGAATGCATATCATTAGGTTGCATAGCATTGTCTGACAAACAAATGCAGTAAGCACGACTGTCTAGCTTGAGAGAGTAGATAGTTAATCTTTAGCATTTATCAAAACTAGATGAAGTGCAGAAATGTAGTTCATTTTTTGCGGATGCAAACTTATCGTGCGCCTTAGAGATAAGATTAATGTGGCATCGAAATATCGAGAGATGGATTCACAAACTAAGTTTGTAGGTATGTACTTATACTCAAATAGGTTTAAGTTTTTCGTCTAGCTCCTGCGTTAACTCTACTTTTATCGCATGGTTCCATTCATCCTCAACGCATGCTATTTAACACAAAGACATTTGACTAACCATCACCGCGTCCCTTCATCATTAGTTGTAGGAAAATTTATTCATTCTTTATGTATAGTTTTAGACACATACAACTCATGCACATATTACTTGTATAGTTCACCGCATAGTCATGCATCTATTCTCAATGCCTAGTTAATACAAATCCCTGCGTTCGACCCTAGACTCACTAGGAAACCTATAAGAGCTTATACTTTAGTTTTTATATGAAAACTTGCTTAATCGTGATCATACTTGAGTAATTCTTGACGCATCTTTGTACGAATATTATAATATACATTTTTGTGCAACAAGCTATGGAAACTCAATTGAAAATAGAAATCCAATATTAAACCAACAACAGAAGACGATGAGGATGATGCATCCGCTTGCGGATTCCTCTGAAACTGATGATACTGGCCTTGATTCCCTTGGTTAAAACCAGGAGGGTTGCCTCTCTGCGGCTGTTGCTTAGCCCTCTGCGCTTGTTGTTGATTTCCACCCCATCCGAAGTTAGGGTGGTTCCTCCAACCCAAATTGTACGTCTCACTGTAGGGGTTGTTTTGAACATCGCAGACCGACTGGGGGTTGCAAGGACACATGTCATACAAGTGCCTCGCACCACACTGCCCGCAACTTACAAACGTTATCAGATTCACTGCGTTGATCGCCTTCCTCGCAGCAACTATCCACCTTGATTATTCAAGGCTATCCTCTTTAGCAGAGATGTCATGGTTATCATATGCGTTGAGAGATTGGTGGCAGCATCAGCTTCAAGCATTCCAGCTTGCGTTTGCCTTCTATCGATGGAGCGGAATCCATATCCGTAGTCCACCTACTCATTAGTATTCCACAAAATTTTGTCGAGAATATCTACGGCATGCGTGTAGGTCATATCCATTGATTTTCCTTTTTATGCAGACAATTCCTCACTAGCCGTTCAAATCAGGTCCAAGCTACGATTGGTCCTTCTTCGATTCTACCTTATCCTTCATCTAAAGTGATGGATAAATGAGCATGTAGTGGAAGTTAATTTGATCAATTTTCACTCTAAGATGCTCAATTTAGAGGATTAAACATGCAATTAAGAAGAAAAACAAAAGTTTCAAGAACACTTACCGTTGAAACTCCAAATTCTCCTTCAATTCTTGATGAATTTCAGCACCACTTGGTTGTTGATCACCACAAGAGTCTTCTCTACTGTTCTCTAGGCTTAGATTGGATGGTGGGATCCAAATTTGAGAAAGAATGAAGGTTGGGAAGAAGATGAACAATGGATGGAATTTTGCAAAATTAACCCTTAATTTCACAAAATTCTTAACCATTTTTATGTCAAAATCATCTCTATTTATTAAAGAATAACATGCAATCCAATTGCATCAAAATTTGACAACACAAAATGGTTAATTTTTTGGTTAATTGTGAAGAAGACAACCAAGCTCCTAGCTTAGTTAGTGGGAAAATCCAATCTTCAAAAATCAATTTTAAAATCAATTTTCAATGAATTTCCAAAATTAAATTAAAATTGATTTTTAATTTAAAGAAATAATCAAATAATTAAATAAAAATAATTTAATATTTAACTAATTACATATTATTTTAATATTAAATAATAAAATAATATTATTTTTCCCACTTGTCCCTATTTTTCTAAAAAATCGATATAAATCCCTATTCATATGATTAATATTTAAATCATATTTAAATATTATAATTAACTTTATTTGTGCGTTTAATTCGTAATTAAATGTCGATATATCGTATATATATCTGACTTTCATTCCTAAGCCAAGATTTGAACGATTCAAACTTATTCACCACATTATCTAAGATTTTAGTCCATTTATGAGCTAGTAGAGGGACCTAATAGACCTACAGATCATGAGCTCCAATGATCCGAGATTAACCGGCCAAACTCTTTAACCTATTTAACCAACATTCGTTAACTAACGGGGCACTCCACTAAAACCCGTAGCTGCACTCTCCTCACTGTAGATATATTTGTGTCCATTTGATATAACCGTCATCGATAAGTTAATCCTTCACCGATTGTTCATAACTTCAGCTAGGTCAAATATCGATTTACCTCTGAGTTACATCGTTTCTCCTTAAGTACCATTGTCCCTCTAATGAACAATTGATTTAGGATCTAATCACTAAATCAATTTCCTCTCGGGCCAGTGAGAGGATGGGGCCCCTTGTTCAAGTCCTGGGAACAACACTTAAGAGAACAACCTCTCTTCAATCCCTAAGTTGGGTAGGAGTGAATTCCGCTTGCAATTTCTATGTTCCCAACTATCTACTGGTCTTATCCCTGAAATGGGAGGAATGTTGAGCAGCGCTATTGAGCTTAATCTTACCTATGTAGATCAAGGGATAATTCTGAATAAACAGAAGTTCATAGATAGCTCAAGATTCAAATCAAGTTATCTAGGTCATCGATAAGTGAAATTAATCAGTGGTAATCGTAAACGGTGTTAATACGTAACAGTGATTATTTCAGGGTCAGTCTTACACAATCTTATTATGTAGAATACCTCTGCTCACATGTCTCTACATGAGCAAATCAGAATCACTTCATTTATGACACTTTACAACATTTGTAACAATCATGAAGTGGGCCGTATTAAATAGTGTCTCCAGGCAGAGGTACCCAACCTGATCCATGTACTATAGACTATTGAGGCTACTTACTTGAACTTGAACCTGTTTATGTCTCCACATAAAGTCCAAGTACTCATGATAGTAGCCAAGGGTTCGTAGTTTAATTGGATTTCGAGTGAATAAATAATTAATTCACTTGAATAACTTCATATGTACTAAAAATCACCTATTTACAAAAACTACGAGTTTTAGGACATACAACCCAACATGAAGGTCCTCTCAATCTCAGGGTCAATATCAAGTTCTGGATTGCTCCCGTCACTTAAATACTATTTGAAGCTTCTGGCAGAGGAGAAACTCACAATATTCCTTTAACTGGGGAATTCCTACAACAAAAATAATCCAAAAAAAATGAATCAATGCAAAAATCCCCGGCAACGGCGCCAAAAACTTGTTGTTCTGTTTAACGTGCTTAATATTAAGAAATATTATCCATCAAGTCTTCCTATTCTTTACCCAAGTATAAGCAAAGAATGAGGTTTTCTCGGTGAGTCCGAGGTCGAACACAGGGACTATGCAGATTCAATAATTAATTGGATTATTTGAGTCATGCGTTTAAAGAAGGTGATGAGGAGTGATGTGTCTAACTAACTAGAAAGCAATAAACCAAAGCTAATGTGGGTGATGGAGAGGTATGCGACACAACAAAGTCAGCTAATGAGTTATGTGAATGGTAAAACGCAGGGCTGGGGTTGGTTAACATCTAAAATTAGAAACGCATAGTGATAGTCGATTCATACTTTCGACTCCTTTCCCAGTTGTCAGCCGCTATGCATTATATGTCTATACCGCATAGGAGAGTGTTAAGTACCAAGGTTATTCCTATGTCTAGGTAACACTTCTTAGCCTTGTCAATTGAGTTCCACAATCACTTACTCTCTCGAGCAGTTTGATTATCACTACCTATATCGATTAGCTAGATGGACATAAGCATCAAATTAAGATTAAAATTGACAAGATGCAATAGTTACAGTATGGTTCTTATTTAGATGCTAACGCAACTCGTGACCCTTGAAAGATTAGTTACTCATGGATTCAAAGTAATAAGCGAAAAGTCTAGAGAAATGGATAGACATGGAAGAATTGTAGAATAATGAACGAAATACAATCTTAGACAGTTCAATGTCTTGATATCAAATCTAAAATCAAAGCTAGAAAAAGATAGAAAGCAGGAAGGCATTTCAATGTCTTGAGTCGCCGGAATGGAAGCGTGAAGTTTTGCTGTGAAGTGATCAGGTGGAGTTGACTCTTTTCTCTTGAGCTATTCGTCTCCGGTTGTCTTCTGGAGAGAACTCTGCTATCACTTAGGAATTCTTCCAATAATCAACAACCCTTTTTTAGCTTGTAGGCCTGCCCTTTTATAGAGGCTGCGTTTGTCGTCAGTGGCAAATCTGTGTGATTGGAGGTGCAATTGATGTCATGCATCTTTCTCTTCTAATTGCTTAATTCTCGGTTCAATTTAGATCCACCACTTTAGCCGTAGATAATGCATGTCAATCTTTTCGAAAATCTCTCAAGATTCTAATCTGATTTTCTGCTGCCTTGCGTTTCTGGTCCTTGTGCGTCCATGGGGAACTTGGGTTTATGCGTTCGCTTATGTCGACGCATCCATATGTTACTAACGCATCATCCTGCGTTGAGCGGTTGTCAGCGCATCCACAGGTTGCTTGCGTTCCTGCGTTAAAACATGCATTTTAGATTAAAAAAGTTATAAAACAATTATCATCATCAATTTACAAGAGTAGAACGCATAGGAAGATTTATCAATAGAATTTAACTAATACTATCGCATAATTCTCTATTTAATCTCTATTTTTCTAAGAGAAAGGCTGTAATAACTTGTATTTCTACAAGTTAACACGAGAAATATCGACATTGGGTGCGGTGAGCTTCGCTCAGCCTCAACTAGGGAAGGAGATTTAAGGAAACAGTTTGTGAATAATGTTTCCATAGATAAATCATATGTGGTTAAACTATAATCTTACGTATACTAGTGATGGACATGGCTGGGTTTTATATTTTTATACACTATTGAGGAAAACTTTAATTAGTCACTCACTGGGCATTTAAACTCACGTTTTCCTTGTTTTTCTATTTTCCAGGTAGCGAGCGAGTTTGGGATGCTTAGCCTACGCAAGATCTCGTCTAGGTCTACCAACGGTGCTTAGTATTCAGAAAATTGTAGATAATTGAACTGGATCATGTGTTGTTCATATAATGAAGGTTAAGGAAGTTGTGTATTTATGCTATTATATGTCTGAATGAAAAGGATGTGCGTAAGTTAAGTTAACTCTGGTGTATGTGTGAAGTAGTTTATGCTTTATAATTGTCTATTAGGTAAAGGCAGAGTTTATGGTTGACAGTGGATGTCGTAAGAGGGTCAATGTCCGCTGTCGTCACACTTCTTCCTATGTTAGGAGGGTACTTGGGAGGTGGGCTATCTGTTTCTTACTTGTGTTTTAGTTATAGACAAGAGATTGTATTATTTGAAGTCTTATTTCATTCATTAATCTAAACATCTTTCATGGTTATTCATTTCTCATCATTTTCCATTTGTTGTTTACCATCCATGAGTAACTAACCTTCTTGAGGGTTGTGGGTGGCGTTATCATCTAAACAAGAACCATAGTCTAACTGTTTCATCTTGTCAATTGTACTTTTAATCTAATGCTTATGTCCATCGAGCTATTCGATATAAGTAGTAATAATCAGACTGCTCGAGAGAGTAAGTGATCGTGGAACTCAATTGACAAGGCCAAGAGGTGTTGTCTAGACATAGAAATAACCTTGGTACTAAATACTTTCCTATGCATCATAGACATATAGGCATAGCGGCAGACAACCAGGAGCAAAGTTGCTAGTATGAAATAGATTTCACTATGCGTTTCTTAATTTAGATTATGACCAAACCTCAGCCCTGTTTTTACCATTAGCTGAATTCTATTAGCTGAATCTTGTTGTGTCGCATACCTCTCCATCCAATCACTTTAATGTAGTTTTACTACTTTGTAGTTAGTCAGACACATCACTTCTCATCACTTTTTCTGTAATGCATAACTTAAATAATCCACGAATTCTAGAATCTGCATAATCCCTGTGTTCGACCTTGGACTCACCGAGATAACCTCATTCTTTGCTTATACTTGGGTGAAGAATAGGAAAACTTGACAGATTAGTAAAACATAAAATCAAACGCAACAGAAGTCCCTCCCCCTTCTACAAAGCATCGACATTCTGGAGGTGGATTTTCTACAGAAGAAAAGGGCAAAGAAAAGGTGAGTGTCTCTGCCATAATTTTAATGTTCTGGTAGGTGTAGGAGTTGAAATACACCCAAGTAATGTTAACTCCTCCTCCAGTGAATCATCTGGCCACATGCATGATTTTATTGCTCTCGCTAGAAACCAAGGTGAAAATGTTGTTTCGAGGTTTGGTGTTGAGAGTGTTGGGGTTGTTAAAAAGGGTTTGGTTAGTGAACCTTGTCACACCCCCTCCCAGATTACCTTCCTAACCTAGGAGTAGGTGCAACCTATATACTAATGAAACATTATAAGGTAATCATAAGTTTTACATAAGGTTTCTCAGCTCATAATTTATTATACAAGTGTATTTGTTCAGCATACAGTACAAAACCCACACTCGTTGTGCCACAAAAATCATATATGACAAAATATGTACTTAGACTGAGTATTTACAACTATCCCAGAGAACTAAAACCAAGTAAGCCCAGACGAGGATCTTCTGTAGGCTAGGAGTTCCGGACACGCTCGCTACCTGAAACGAACAACAATAAACAAAAAGACGTGAGCTTAAAGCCCAGTGAGTGACTAAATTATCAATCACAATTTAATCCTTGAGTTAATGCTGATCATAAAACTGCTATATAGCTTATTAGTACAGATTACTAGGTCACTCGTGCCATTTAACAAGATAGCATAAATATTTATCTGATAAGCAGCGGAGCAGAGCTCAACGCTATTAACCTCATAATTCAATTACTAGTATTCATATATTCATACGCCTTCACATTTCGTCCCTCAGTGTTTCTACTCTCAAGCGTTTTCTCATATTGTCCCTCAGCATTGAGTTTCATTCTTAATTCACTGCTCAAGTGCTTTCACTCATGGTCCCTCAACACTGAGCCATCATATACTAGTTTCCATATGCCTTCTCACAAGGTCCTTCAGCTTTGGAAACTATCTCAATCAATTTCACTATTGCCTTCACTCATAGTCCCTCGGCACTGTGTATCATATATCATATCTCCATAGGCTTTCACACAGGGTCCTTCGGCCGTGGTTTGCATTTAGATAACACACATACAGGAATTCACATAATATACTCGTTTTCACTTGCACATTGTTAACGATGATCCTTGGATAAATTAGAGAGCCACTCATGGTTTGTCTTAGGCCCCAAGCGGATTGTATGCTTTTTCGAGCTCTTCTTGGCCTATAAAACATATTTCTCATATTAGGTTTCCTTTGGACTCCTTTTTCAAAATCATTAGGTATGCATATCAATAACTAGCGATACTTTATGTTACTAGCGGGTCTACCAGCGAAATTTACACTACTGGTTACTATACTAGCAAAACCGGAGTGAACTAGACTAGCAATATCACCTCAAGGAGCGATACCTAACGAGACTTCAGCGAGAGTTGTGAGACGCAAAGCCCCTTTGCGTTTATCAGCGACACCTGTTCCGCTGCTCACTCTCCAGCTCCTTAGCAATACCACTGTCTAGCGACACTTGATATCACAGTTTTCCTTCCTTCCCTTCAAACTCTTCTTTTATCATGCTAAAAACCATATTATAGCCAAAATCAGAACTTCCCTTCTTCTACAATCTTGTAAAGTAGTGAGTTTCCTAGCTTACCTCAAAATTTCAGACCATGACTCGTCTTCATTTGAGAATTATTCCCAAATAACTTCGGCTGCCTTGATTTGCTTAGCAGTTCAACTCCGCTTACTTCTTCCTAGAGATTAACACATTTTTGCTCGAATTTAGCTTAAACATCCTTCATGGAAGTTGCTAAGAATTGACACAACTTACTTACCTCAAAATTTTAGTTCCAGCTTTGACGTCCTCGGTTCACTCTCCTTTAAACACCGATTAGTGTCCAAATATATCAGTAACAATCAAGCTTCTGGTTCCAGCTTCAAAATCATCATGAAACTGATCTGATTTCTACTCAAATTCGATATAAGTACCTTCTTCTACTTCTCCTTGTTGTTCGTCTGCAAAATGGAGTTAATATGAGTTCGAAAATATATCCAAAAAGGTTTAATTATTTGATGCACTCCTTTATATGTCAATATAAATCACCGACTTACCAACTCTAACATCATCCTCCTTCTGGAATTAGCCAACGCCACCTTCCGCGCATGGCTTCGGTAACACATAGTCTCAACTTACTATGCCACTGATTGCTCAACGTTGAATAGCCGATTACCGCATGGCCCTCTTGGCCACTTTTCTATATCCGACGCATTCCATCCTTCAACGCATAGGCCATCTCAATGCATAGCGATGCCAACTTCTAGCACATAGTAGCCTTCAACGCATACTTCTACTAATGCATATTGCACCCTTCTCCCTTCACATCTATTTCCCCCCCGAGCTGCCCTCTTCAACGCATGCTTATTAGCAGCAACTCTTTTCAAGGTTAAACATACCTCCAACGCATGGTCACTCATCACATGGCCAAAACTTAACCATTTTCACTCTCCCTAAACTTAGCCAATTTTCTTTACTTACCTGCCCCATAATTTCTTTTTACTTACCTTCTCTCAATAACAAGTATGGGGCTTACAAACCTAGTGTGTCTGTGATCGGCTGCAGTGAGAAGAATGTTCCTGAAATTTGTGTTGATGAGAAGACGAAAGCTAGTGGTTCTGATGTTATTGTATCTAATAAACGATCCTTTGTTAGGTTAGAGGAAGATATGTCAACTAACTTTGTTAATCAAGTTCTCTCTAAAACTATTGCTTCCGTGATTAATGAGGTTGAGGCTGTTAGAGTCAGGAATGTGGCTAATGGTGTGGTGAGCCAATCAAAATCTTTTGGTAAAGCGAATAAGTGTTCGTCGTTTAAGTGTTCTACTGGTGTTGATGAAGAGGTTGTGGACCCTTAGAGGGGTAAAGATTCAGAATGTACAGATGTTGAGGCCAATGATCATGTCTCAAGTCCTGAGATTCGTGTGGAAGTTCCTGCTCTTGCTTATAACGATAACAAGGCTCATCTAAGAGCTGATGTTGATAGTGAAGGTAAAGAAGTGAGACATGAGGATGTCGAAGAAAGTGCACAGGCTACTCCTGTGACACTAAGTCCTGGTTCTGAAAATTTGGAAGAAGATGCTTGAAAAATTTCCTTTGGGGACGACTCTCACTAGGGTTTTCAAAGAAGCTCAAACGAAGAAGAAGACGTCTGTGTCACTCGGGCTTCAGCTAAAGCCAAAGGGAAATAGTCAACTAGTGCAAATGTCTCCTCTGTTCCTCTGTATGATGTGTCCTTTCACATAGAGGAAAGTGCCAACTTGTGGAAATATGTTGTCAAACGCAATATTGTGGATGAAAAGGAGCTGATTGGTAGCGCTTAGGAGTGTTTGGAGCTAATGGACTTCTTCTTGAATCTGGTTTGGACAAGACTGTGACACCCTAACCTTTGACCTAATTGCTTAAAAGACATAAAGAAAAGAAACTACGGTGAAGGGTGTATACTTGGATTACAAGCCTGTGGAGTCAGGAAAATTTTGAAGCAAAAAATTTGGGCTTGTGGAGTTAGGAAAAGTTTAGAGGGATCTATGTGTTGGAAAAGAAATGAGGAAGAAAAGAGTTTATGTCAACTTGAGTTTTGAGTTAAGAATAAGGCGTAGGTAAGTTTGGAAGAAAACCATGTTAAGTAATTTTCAAGTCTTGGATGACAAGGTGGTCTATGAGCTAAGGAAACTAAGAGCATGTTTTCTATAAACAAACTTGTAAAACAGTTGTAATAATAACTTATGTATGTTTTATATAAATTAGTTTCTTCCTCTCTGTCTAAGTTGCACATGTTAGTTTGGGAAGGGTAAAGGTTTGATGGTAAACATCACAGGAGGGTTGGTGGCTGTTGTCCTCACGCCCCATCTCGAGCTATAGAAAGGGGTGGCTCGAGGCAAGGTGTGACAAAGACTGTTCTCAATAGGGGTGATACTATCCCCAACTCATGCGGGAGTTTATTGTCAACTTGTCTGTTGACTTTGATGATCCTACTAGTTTTGAATTTTAAAAAGTTTATCTTTGAAAGCATCAGTTTGTGATTTCTCTAGCTATCATTAATCAGTTTCTTAAGAGAAATACATTGAAAATGTGACCGAACAGAGACCATCTTTGGGGGATTTGGTTTTTTAGCATAGTGGCGGGACGTGTTCTTCGTGGCCCAAGAAGGATCAACTGCCTATTATTGTGCTGAGTGCTAAGTATGCCCCTCTTCTTCGAATTGGGATCACCAATTGGTGTCCTTTGTCCCTCAAATCAGGCATCTTTGTTTCCCTTACAACACTAATCTATCAAATTGGAACCAAGTCTCTGTTTAACTTTGGTGCTTTTGTCTTGAACCAGATTACACCACATTGGCTCTAAAGGTTTCAAGCTTCCATTCTACTATCCTCGATTGATTTGTGGGATTTTTCTTTCTTAAAAACTTGATCTTTTGACCCATCTAAATCTACTAGCCCCTCTTCAAGTCTACTCAATATTAATTCCCATCTTCTGCTAAGCCACCATGTTCCGAACATCAACCTTGCTTTTGTCATGCCGTCTGCTGATGGTCCTTGTTGCGAGTTAATTGCTTCATCTTTTGGTAGCCATATCTTGCAATTGCTGTCTTGCTTGTCTGTTGGTCCCTCTTCTTAGTGTCGTGGTTGATTTTCAAGTCAGAAAGGGGGAGTATGGTTGTGGTGGTTGTGGCTTTGTAGCTGTAGGTTGTTTGTTTTTGTCACACCCCTTCCCAGACTACCCTTACTACGCGGGAAATGAGTGTGAACCAGCACACACCTGTATTCTAAAGTAACTAGAGAACAATCACTTATGCTTATGCAATCTTATTTATATGCCATATTATTCCATAAACTAACCCAACGCTTCAAGATGACTGTTCTCTGTATACATTTTGAAACAAAACCCCTAAAATCCTAAGGAACATGTTTGACAAAATAAAGCATTTACATATACGGGGTATTTACAACTATCCCAAGGACTGGTCCAAAATAAACCCAGACGAGGATCTTCTGTAGGCTAGGCGTCCCGGACACACTCGCTACCTGAAACGAACAAACAAAAGAAACGCGTGAGCCTATTGCCCAGTGAGTGATAAACTTAAATTTTCCCAGTTATTATTACACCTACTTGAATACGAATTGGCATGAAACATCAAAATATCACATGTCTATATAACCAGAAATTCCAGCTAACTCATGCTATAGAATACTAGTAGTTCAATTATTCTTTCTTAGCTGTGGCGGAGCGATGCTCTACACACATAACTTCGTGTACCACTTCTCATCACATCCATGTACTACTACTTCCACACTCCTTCCCTCAATATATAATCCCTCAAATGCCTTCACATGCTGTCCCTCAGCATTGAGTTTATCAGAACGAAGTTCCCATGTGCCTTCGCATTTAATTCCCTTAGCACTGGGTTCCCTCTCAATACACTACTCAAGTGCCTTCACCTGTGATCCCTCAGCACTGAGCTATTACATGCATTGGATTTCCACATGCCTTCACACATTGTCCCTGAGCATTGGAATCCACTTCCACCAACTATTCAAGTGCCTTCACACATGGTCCCTCAGCACTGATATCATATACATTCTTTAATTCTTAAAGTACAACACAATCAATCCATAACTACTCCATATGACAGATTTCACATACCCGTTATCATTAAAACTAGCTAAGAGTATTTGATATATTAACAAATAATCACTTGCAACTTGTCTTGGCTCTGAGTGGGTTATACACCTTCCCGAGCTCTTCCTGGCCTATAAATACACATTTCTCGCGTTAGGTTTTTTCTTAAACTTCCTTTCTATACCTATTTAGTATACATAATTAAACTCTATACTCTTTTCATCACCGAACTCTCTTTTTCCCAAAACATTCACAATTAGTGACACTCCATATTCCTTGGCGAGTTTACCAGCAAAACTACACTTTAGGACACTGTACTAGCGATACCCAATTGAACGAGACTAGCGAGATTACCTGAGGAGCGATACCCAGCGAGATTCAGCGAGAATTGTGAGACGCAAAGCCCCTTTTGTAGCGACACTAGCTTCGCTGCTCAGTCTCCCGCTCTTCAGCGATACTACTGTCGAGCGACACAATGTTCCTTCTTTCCTTCTACTCCTTCTTTTAACCTACTAAACATCACAGTCTAGCCAAATTTAGAACTTCCTTTCTTCTACAGCTGGTAAAGACCTAAATCTTTTATCTTACCTCAAAGTCTTATAAGGAAAATCCTCTTCGTTTGAGAGATATTCTTAAGCAACCCCGAGTTGCTCCTAATCATCCTGCAACTCTGCTTCACTCTCTTCTACCTGGAGTTTAACACACATTTACTCAAATTCAGCTCGTGTATCCTTCATGAAAATTGTTAGAAATCAAGTTAACTTACTAACCTCAAAATTTCGACTCTAACCACAGCTTCCACAGTTATTTCTTCCCTCAGCACCGAGTGATACTCAGATTAAGTAACACCAACTGAATTCTCTGCTCCAACTCAAGTTTCCTCCACGAAATCGACGAGAAATCCACATCAAACTAACATAAACACCTTCGTCCACCTCCCTCCGTTGTTTAGCTTTGAAATGGGATCAACTCGAGCTCTGAAACATAATCAAAATAATTGAATACTCAGTTCGCCTATATATATATATATATCACCGACTTAATCTCCATTTCATCTCTATATATATTGATCTCATCAACGCATACCTTCTATGCTTGGCTTCAGCAGCGCATAGCCTCGGTTTTGTGTGTCACAATTTTCTGGCGCCCCATCACCAGATAGCCGACGAACACATGGTCCTCCTGGCCATTCTTCTAAGCACCAACGCATACCCGCTTTCAACGCATGGTAGTGTTCAACGCACTTTGGCTTCCGACGCAGAGTGGCCTTTAATGTCTAGTGGCCTTCCTTCACATCTGTGTCCACACCAACTTACCTTCACCAATGCATAGTGCCACCAACTCATGGCCAATACTTAGCCATTTTGCTCCCACACAACCCGGCCAACTTTTCCTACTTAGCGCCCAACTCTTAGTCTCTTCTTAACTTGCCTTCTCACAAGGTCAAGTACGGGGCTTACAGTTTTGGTTTGGTTTGGTTGCATAATCTTGTTTGGTTGATTTGACTTTGTTTTGGGTTGGTTGTTGTAATCTTCTTTTACTATTTCTTTCTGCTACTAATGTTGATCCTTGAAAAGACATTTTGTTATTTTAACAGAATCCATCTTTTCGGTGAATTGTCTTGCTATTGTATTCTGCCTTAAAAATCTTCGGCCGGATGAGAAGTTTATTGGAGATTTGTGTTGGCTCTCTATTCGTTTAATGCAGTTGTGGAAACTTTCACTAATGTCTCATAAATAGTCTTAACATCTAATTTTGACATTTGTAATCAAACAGAATATTTTCTTTCCTTATCTAGTTATTTTCTGCTGATATATTCTACCTGATACTTTTCTGTTTTTAAGTAATGGCATTTATTTCCAATTCCGCAAATGTTTCCTTTATTGGCATTGTGTTATAAAAAGTGATTATTCTTGTGTTTTAGAGTTGCCGCTTTTATGGAATTTGAAAAGAAAATTTGTGTTCTCTGTGGTGGGGTTGATCGACTGTGTATTTTATGAGTTACTGTTATTTTTCCGTTATGCATCCTTGCTGCTCTGGGTGAGCGAGCCTTTGAAGTTATTCACTGTTTTAGAGGGATCCTAAGGTGTTTCTACAGAGAAAGGTTCTTAGTCTTAGGGGGAGCCTAAGAAATTATTCATCGAGAATGGAGTTCTCATCACTTAGGGAGACCTAAGAGCTCATGTGAAGGGAGTTCACTGAGTTACGAAGGAGATAATCAAGCTAAGAGAAGTCTCACATGCTGTTGGAGACAGAAACGTTCTTCACTAATATTATCATACTTAGGGGGAGCCTAAGTAATCTTGAGAGGAGTGTCACATCCAAGGGAGCCTAGGTGCTTAGCAAGTTAAGCTCAGTAAAAGTCACTGTAGAAGTTGCTAGTTCTCAATAAGTACTTTTTGTAATCGCTTAATAACTTAATATTAGTGGATTATCTTTCTTGGACACACTGCTCCCTAGACATAGGTGGTCTATCACCAAACTGGGTCACCAACTCTTGCGTGCCATTATCTTTCACCTTTCATTGGTTTTATTAGATGTTAAAGTGTTTGTCAGTGCTTTACTTTTAATATCCATATTTGAGTGATGAGTCATCTCACTACTTTTTCAAAGCGTTTATAACAAAATAAATATATGTAAAGTATCGACTTCTACAATAACTCTTGTAGAGCTTAACTTGCTAAAACACCTAGCCTCCTCCTAGATGTGAGACTCCCTCTCAAATGTATTTAGGTTCCCCTAAATGTAACAATATTAGTGAAAAATACTTCGGCGTCCGACAGTGTGCAAAACTCCTCTCAACTTGATTATCTTCCTTGCAACTCAGTGAACTCCCTTTATTGATGAATCTTAAGTCCCCCTTAAGATAGAGAAATCATTCTCGAGAATGAAGTCTTCGGCTTCGTCTAAGACGGAAAATCCCTTCTCTTTAGTGATGCCGTAGACTCCCTTTAATAAAAAAATTATCTTCAAGATTTTACTCTCGCTGAATGATGAAGTTGTACAGCAGAAAGTGAGCAGAGAACAAAACTCAATGTTGCACAACTCAGCCACAAAAACAAGAATTCTAAAGGAACTTACTCATAAAAAGCCAAAATGGGGAAAGAGAAAAAATAAATGCAACGGGTAGAACTAAACCCACAAATCTGGTGAAATTTGTTCAGATTTAGTGAGAGTTGCTTGCTGACGTCGAGGGTCAAATTTTTTCAGCAAGAGACATGTGAATCTTGCGAGAGACGTGCGCAATTGTTCTTCAAACAATATGAGAGATGCAACGTTCTAAGAAATTGAAGACTGCATGCGCTACGCTGTGGCGAGAGACATGTGAGATTCGATGAGCTCGTTTGCAATAGAGTGTGAGTATTAATAGAGAAGAAAGGGATAAAAAGACAAAGATGGGTAGCGGGTCTCATTCGCAAAAATTAAAAGAGATAGAAAATGGGTCCAAAACTTTTATCTACAATATCAGTTGTCAATGGACATTGTAGACTCATTAAATGTAGCTAATCTGAATTTTTTTTCTCCAACCGACATTGTACAACCGTCCATTTTTCTTTACAATAATGAACATCATAGGCCTAATTTCTTCTAATGGATGTATATATTTGCAAAATAACAAAGGTTCAATTTAGATTGACTTAAGAAAAAGTGTTTTTCCAAAAACTCACTTTTATTTAAACTCTTTGAATAAAAATTATTTAAAATACACTTCAAAAGCTATTTTAAGTGGTTCTAAATACTCCAATTTTTTCAAAATGACTTATTTTTTAAATTAAACACCCTAAATATACATAAAGTATGTGGAATATATATCTTAATAAAGATATACGTTACGTAAATAACCTAAAACCGTTACTTGTTCTATATACATGTTATATAAACATCATATACATTTGAAATCATCTTTGTGTATATTTGAAATAGTCTTGTAAATATACATAAAAATGAAATGCATATGGAAAAAAAGAAAGAAATTCAAAATGAAAAATGGGATGGTCTGTGCTAAAGAAATACGAAATCAAGATCGAGAAAAAGGGTAAAAGAAACTAATTAATGTAAAAAATAGAAGGAAAAAAATTGAAAAGAAGATTCTACGTTAAATGAACATGGAATAACACAAAAGAAAAAATATCCTAAACTCAAGAGAATGTAATTATAGGAAATATTGAATTTCATAAATACAAATGAAAATTCAAAAACATCGTTTTATAAAGTCAAAATCGAAAATATGTAAATAAGGAAATAAATCAATATTATGAATTGACTGAAATTAAAATGAAAAGGTTAGTTTCGTCCACAATTACTGGTAACAATTTCTAATGAGATAATTCAAATTTTAAGACATTTATGAAATTTATGGTGTAGAAAGGACTTTTTGCGTAAAAATCTAATATTAAAAAAACTTACATATATCTTTCTTTTTCTTAAAAAAAATAAAAATAAAAGCATGAAGATTGAAAAAATTAGGCTCGTTTGGTAACCATTTGGTTTTTTAAAACTAAGTTCCTTTCCTTTCAATTTCTTGCAATGTTTTCATCTTTCTTAAGTAAAAAAAGTTAAATTCTTAGCCAAACTCTCAAAAATAAAAATCACTTTTTTTAGGCCTTATTTCGGTAATCATTTTGTTTTTTTGTTTACTTTTTGAAAATTAAGTCTATTTTCTCTCACTTTATTTGGATGATTTGCATCTCACTTAATTATGAGAGTTGTATTCTTAGTTAAATTCAAAAACAAAAACAAGTTTCTGAAAGCTATTTTATTATAGTTTACAAATTTTTCTAGTTTTCAAAAATAACTTGTTTTTTAAAACATTAGTAAAAAGTATAGATAAAAAGACGAGAAATTTAGAGATGAAATGAGTATATGTAGGCTTAACTTTTAAAAACTAAAATTCAGAACCAAACGGGAATTTAGTTTTCAAAACTAGACTTAATATTTTAAAAAATAGATAGAAAGTGGATAATAAAGTAAAAAATTTATAGTGAAAAAATATGATTTATAAGTTTAATTTTTGAACACTAAAAATAAAAGACCAAACCATTACCAAAACCCACCCTTGGTTTTTTTAAATTAACATAGTTTTTGAAAAATTAGTAAAAAATAGTTAACAACACAAGAAAATATACTTATAGCTTTAATTTTCAAAAATTGAAAACTATAATTCAAATGATTTTCCAACAGACTTAATTGTAATTCATGGAAGGCAAACTACGACCACCTTACAAATGGTTTTTTTTTTTTTTTTTTTTTTTTTTTTTTTTTTTTTTTTTT
>QLSR01000428.1:0-28677 GCA_031780015.1 Citrullus colocynthis | reverse complement strand
AAAAAAAAAAAAAAAAAAAAAAAAAAAAAGTCCCAAAAGAACAAAATTTTCCTACAAAAATTTAGCAATAGGACATTCGTTCTGCCCACCATTCTTTCTCACGATCATCATTTTTTTTTCTCCATCTATTATTAGTGTTTTATTTTGTTTTCAAGTCATGGTTTGAAAAAAAGAAAAAAAAAAGTAAGTTAGTCGAACCGACCTAATGAAGATAGTGAGAGTTGCGTGGGAACTAGAGAAAGAGCAAAAAAGGTTTCTTTCTTCTTATTATTTTACATAAACACATTCCAAAATTGTAATTCTTTTCAAAAGCAAATGCGCACACCAAAATTTTTAGTATCAATGTCAAATTCTGAAATCTATTATTTATAAACCTTGACAGAAATATTGATGTCATGCAAAAGATACTTTTGAAGAAATGATAGAAATAAAACAATGAAACAAATTAGTTAAATAAAAAATATGGATTCCACACACATTTTAAATAAAGTAAAACTCCTTCTTATTAATTTAATATTATAATTATTTTTTGAGTTCTCAATTACATATGTGAATGAAAATTCAAATATTAAATCTTTTGATTAATAATATATTATTTTGATTTTTTCATTGAGATTGAAGTTCACTCCTCTATCTTGCCATTATTGTAGTAAAACTATTTACAAAATAAAAATATTTGTGTCTCATTGAAAAGTTAATGTTTTAATAATGGACACAATAACAAATGTTTGGAAAGTAGCTAAAAAGTCTTCGATTATTGGTGAACTTATAATTATGCTCTTACTCGATGCATTGGACAGTTGTGGCATGGTCTATCAAAGACGCTAGCGGAGAAGAGTGCGTGGGCATTAGCTATGGACAGAGGAGTCAATATGGTATCAGTCAATGCAGGGCTCTTGGTGGGCCCTGGTTTGACTATTGATAATCCGTATTTAAAAGGAGCGGCTGAGATGTACGAGAATGGATTATTTGTGACCGTTGATTTGAATTACTTGGTGGAGTCTCATATTCGCGTTTTCCAAGATCTCTCATCCTACGGTCGTTATATATGCTTCAATCACATCATCAATAAGCATGATGATGCCCTCGCTCTCGCTCGCAAATTGATGCCTTTGCCCCTAAGGTTAGTACTTTGTCAGGGATTTTCTTTTAACTTTTATTTCTATTACAATTAATGAGTAGAATTATATAAGGAAATAAAATAATAGAAAATACTAATCAAACTTTATATTTTGTTTATAAAATACTTTTAAAATTTTCATTAATAACCTTAAATATTTAAACCGTTAAAATATACCATTAATTTAGGTTTTCACATAAGTCATTAGTATTTTGAGCATTTATGAGAATGGCCAAATATAAATATATGAAAATTCAATCCTCAAATAATTTTTCTTTTCTTTTTCGAGTTATCTTGAATTAAAAAGAAAACACTAATGTGAAAACAATGTGTATAGATACACTCTTTTTATATATGAGCACTTTCTTTTTTCCCTCCCATTTATCCTCCCATTTATGTACGATTCTTATATTTAAATAGGAGTCAAAGTTTCAAGTTAAAGTTTGAGAGAAATTAATAAAATTTGTGGAATAAACAAAATATTTCTATCTAAAAGTCAATTATAAAATATTTATTATTATTTTTTTAAAAAGTTTAAAAATAATAATGGAACTCTTAAATATGTACACATATTTCTGACCATCTTTTTCCTATAATTTGGCGAACATAAATTGTTCAGCTTTGTCAAGTTCCAACATTGCCGTCGTCCTTTTTTTTTTTTTTTTTTTTTTTCTTTCTCTCTCTCTCTCCTAACATAAAAAAAGGGTTTTTATTAGTTCAGGAAGCCAGTGGTGATGGCCTTTTCAATTGAAACTTCTTGAAATTGAGGATAAAACTGTAACTTGAATAGAATTTGTAACTTTCTCCAAATTGAGGAAAGAGTAACGGTTTTTCTTTTTTAATTGAGAATAGAATGATAACTTTTCTTAAAATTGATGTTAAAATTGTAACTTGGAAAAGTAAACTTAAAGTACAACAACAATAGATTATAACTTCATTGATATTAATATTTATATTAAAATATCTTAAAGCAAAGCACAGATTTTATAAGATTCATCCTATTCAATAATTTTTCTATCCTAATAAATGAAAACAAATAATGGATAATATGTTTAATAACATTCATGGATGGAGAATTGAGTCTCTTACCTCAAATATAAGATAAAATTTAAGCATATTCAATGTTAAGAATTATTCTAAATCGCCTACCAATGAAAAATATAATATACCTCCATTTCTAATTGCGTATGATTAACCATAGATTAAAAGTCACTTTTAGTTCCTAAACTTTCATAAGAGTAACGATTTAGTCTCTGAACTTTGATTTTTAACGACTTAATCCTTATACTTTCAATTTTGTAACAATTTAGTCCTTGAAGTTTACTATGTAATAATGTAGTCCTTATATTAAAGTTTGTAACAATTAGTCCCTATTGTAGAAATTAGTGTTAAAATTAATAAGATTTCTTGCATAAAGAAACCAATATAAACTAATCGGAGACTCAATATTTTTACAAAATACATAGTCTACATCATAAAATAATAAAAAATGACATCTAATTTTTAATGATTTTTTCTATATTAGGGATTAAATTGTTATAAATTTAAAATTACAAAGACTAGATTGTTACATACTAAATTTCAAGGACTAAATTGTTACAAAATTGAAAGAACAAACTAAATCAATACAAACTAAAGTTTAGGGACCAAATTATTACTTCCATGAACATATACGGACCAAAAGTCTTTTTGTAACCTTAACTATATTGTTTTTGTTTTATCCAAAAAAAATTGTAAATGCATTTTTTATTTTGACAAAAGTAAGTTCATCCAATTAGATTTTACTTTTGTCAAAATGAAATAATAATAATAATTATTATTATTAGAAGCTCACATGAAAAGCTATAGGTTGACACACATGTAAAGGTTCATAACTAAGTTGAAGAAAATTTATAGGATATAATTACAAGCGAAATTTGTATCAGAATAATAATTCATGTAATTGATTTTATTTTTTTTTTTAAAAAAATAGTATTATTATTGCCTAAAAAATATAATTTTTATGTTGGTTTACAGTGAAGAGCAGCAGTCTACGAGGGTGATTCTGCAAAGGATAAGCAACAAGAAACTGAACAAATTGTTAATGAATTTCAAGGGAGAAGATCAAATAGATTGAATGTTTAGTTTATTTTTATGAAAAAATAAAAGAAAATGTATGATGCATGTCCATTAATTATTTAGGTAGTTCTTAGTATATGATTGTTTCAAATTTACATTTTTAATTATTTTTAACCAAATAAAATTTTTATATTTTAATTTATTTTGAATAGTTGCAAGAATAGGAAAATATATATTATAAACCATATTTTAACTAAAATGGTAATTTAACTTGATTCATACATACCATCCATACAATCTCACCAAATTGTCACCTATAGCAGACATTCAAGCTTTTATAAATAAAATTGTTTGGTAAAGCCAACAAAAATATCAATCAGAGTGATATCAATGCGTTCTAGTAGTAAAGTTACATACATGTAATGATAAAAAATTCTAAGAATGATCCAAAGTAATTGTTTTAAATGACAAAACTGTTGGAAATATTTTTAAATATAACAAAATGTCATTGTCTATTACATTTATCAGTGATATATTTTTCTATATTTATAAACAAGTTAGACTCATTTTACTATATTTGAAAACAAGTAAGTAATTCTCTTTGGGCTTATGAAACCCTTGGAGAATTAGTCTGGAAAATTATTCAAAATGACCCAAAAAGCAAAAACTTTTCTATTGATCTTTCTAAAAATTTGTTTGTTATTGACCCTTTCGACGCGTACAATAATTTTGTTTTGGTCATACTTTCGCCAATACAACTTCGTTGTAACTAAATGACCACCCGTTTTCATACGTTTTTTCATGTTATTTCTAAAAATGCTTAAGCATCTATTCTTTTAAATAATTTCATAAAGTTTAAACTTAGATAATGTTTGGAATATGATGTTTAGAAACAAAGCTAGGAGGGAGAAGCTTAAAGAAGTTGAAAGTGATCAACAGTGAGAGAAGAATGTGAAAATTAAGGGCATTGATTTGCTAAATTGACATACAAGAAGATTGTGTCATGGTATTCATCCTATTTTCTCACCACGGAAGTGGAACAGGCGAAATTACGTGAGAGAAAGAACCTCTTGGTGGAGGATAACATCCCAAGTTTGTATGAAAATATTATATGAAATTACATGAAGAATTCTTAAATTTAATTGTTCACAAGGCTCAGCCTAACTCGATTTTAGACGCCCAAGAGGAGACGATCCAAACTAAGAGCACCATGATGCTCAAGACCATCAAAATGTGCAAAAGATCTAGAAGCTTCTAGAAAATTCTAGAAGATTCTAGAAAGTTCTAAAACATCCATGAATCCCCTAGATATCTAGAAAGTTCTAGAAGATGTATGAATATTCTAGATACCTCTAAAAAGTTCTAGAAGATGTATGAATATTCTAGATACCTCTAGAAAGTTCTAGAACATCCATGAATCCCCTAGATATCTCTAGAAAGTTCTAGAAGGTTTGTGAATATCCTAAACACCTCTAGAATGTTCTAGAAGATGTATGGATATTCTAAATGTTTCTAAAGAATTCTATAGAAGTCTAGGAAGAGTTAGCATAATCTAGAAAGTTCTAGGTAATGCTAGAATTGTATGGAGAGATCTAGAAATATGTAAAGAAGTATGGATTTGTATAGAAAAATATAGAATAATCTAGAGGGAAGATTCTAGCCATTGGATCAAATCAATCTTCACCATTCATTAAGGAGGTGGATGACTATAAATACCCTATGGGGGCTTATTTGTAACACAAGTTTGGAAAGAACCACCCAAGTCTCTCACCCATAAGCCCTCATAAAAGATCTCCCAACTTCCTTCCATAAACTTTCTATTAAGGTCTTCTTACATCATTCCAAGCCAAGGATAAGAAAAATATATAGAAGCACCTAAGAAGTAAGTAGCTTATCTCACCATCTCTTCAAGTGTTTTATGGTAGTGTGCCTTTGTTATATTTCATTATAATGTTATTATTGTTGTGTTGCTTTACAGTTTAAAATAAGTTTCTCTATAAGGGATCCCATGCATTATGTATGCTCATGATTATCTTGAGATCAAGTTTTATATAGGTATAGGTTATGCTTCCAGGGCTAGTAGGCTATATATGGTTGCACCCCTCTAGTCTAATCTTATGTTCATGTTAAAGGTTGATGTTGGATGCGACTCTGATTCTACTCACTGTATGACCCGCTAATCATCAGATGAGTTAGTTTTGCTTAAAGTCCACATCTTCCTATTAGGGCTGAATGTTAAAGGTTGATGTTGGATGCGACTCTGGCTCTACTGACTGTATGACCCGCTAATCATCAAATGAGTTAGTTTCGCTTAAAATCCACATCTTCCTATTAGGGTGGAATGTTAAAGGTTGATGTTGGATGCGACTTTGGCTCTACTGACTGCGTGACCCGCTAATCATCAGATGAGTTAGTTTTGCTTAAGTCCACATCTTCCTATCAGGGTGGAGGAACTCATGTTGGAAGTATAGCCGATTACCTCATGTTATGACATGTTTATGTTTTGTTTTCATGACATATTGCATGTGATTGTGCATATGGGCACTACCTTAGGTGGAAGGTACTTACTGAGTATATTATATACAACATAGAAGATATAATAGGATGTCACTCAAAGGGCCAACCATCAAACTCACCGTTTTAGTCATATACGCATTTTGTTCCATTACGCTAACGTTTTATGGATCCTAGTGTTTTGTAAAAGAAATTTTTTGTAAAGTTTTTACTTAAATTAAAAAAAAAAAAATTGATGTTTACTTAAAAAAAAGAATTTTTTACCAAAACTTATCTCATGGTAGAAAAGTTTAGGTATACATGTTAGAGCGGTCTGACCTTGTTATGTAAGGGTCAGATCGTTACATGGAGTCCCCCCGGGGGACTAAATAGCATAACTTAGTGACTAGGAGTGGGGGGAGAGCCTAGAAGTGACTTTTCATATGTGAAAAAGGTAAAAAACAAACATGTCTTCGAGAAGAGGTCAATCATAAAGAAATTTTTTTTATTTTTGGGCCGATTTAAACAATTTTCCAATTAGCTTAGTACTTTAACTAGATTTTCGACAACTCATCCCTCGAAAGACGGATGTTAAACAGAAAACACAGAGAAGTATTGTATCAACAAAATACTAACAACAAGTAAAGGGACACAAAAGTTGGTAAACTAATTCAGTGAAATCCACCTACGTCAGAGGGGCAGTATATCCATGAAAGATTATTCACTAATATTAAATAGTCAAGTAATTATAACGTAGGGCTTATCTGCAATACAACAACTACTACAATAACTCATGTAGAGCCTAACTCACTGATCGCCTACGCTCCCCTATATATGAGACTGTTGGGATTTGTGTCCTAAAGCCTCATAATTGATATGTTAATTAATTTAATTATTAATTATGTAATATTAATTTATCCATTAACGAAAAAATCCAAGGTTATTGCATATAATCTTAAACATGTATGTAGTTGATATACGGGTGGATCATGTTCAAGAAAAAACCTAAAGGTCTATAGTATATGGATAATGTTGGGTGTCTTATCTTGGTGACACTATGGATATGACCCACTTTGCAATAGTTACAAATGATTTGATCCAAACCGTTCATGTGGAAACATGTGAGTGGGGGTATCCTATACAAGGAGTTTGTAAAGACTGAATCGTGAACTATTTAATCTCTCTTTGTAAATCCGTTAATTTATGAGATTAATATTTTATAGGGTGATTATGTGTGACTCGATCTTAATCTTGAGTGACTTATGAACTCCAGTCTATGAGGTCAATTCTTTGATTTGTACAGGTAAGAGTGGCACAAGTTGCCGACTCAATAAGCCTACCATTTCAGGGATTTGAGTAAATACGGAACTAGGAACATAACTTTACAAGATGAAATTCACTCCTTCCGATATAGGGGATTTCGGGTCTTGAACAAGTGGCCTGAAAAGCGCTTGAAAAATGTTTTTTATTCTCTTAAATTAAGTGAGTTTATATTCGATTTTACTTGTTTATTAGTGGTTTTTAGGTCATTACAAAGAAAACAAGAATCGAAAGCCATAAGAATTAAACCGAGCCAAAATCAAGTAAAAAAGAGGAAAGAATCACCAAATTGCCAAAAAACAGGGCAGCATCGCGTCGCTAGCTCAGTGCTGCCATGATGCTCCCGAGAGCATCATTCAAGTACAGCGTAGCAGCGCTGGTGCGGGGTCGAGGGTAGGTTTTCATGATGCACAACGCCGCGACACCATGTTAATGAGGCATGTGTCTGACACCTCTTGTTCAATACTGCCATGTGTCATAATCTAATTTTGAGATAGTAGATTGTGACCCCACTTATGCAGATAATGTAGTGGCGACACCAAAATGTCGACACATCTGGTAATGACAGAGGGCCAAGTGAAGTGCCTTGATGCTACCGAGGAGGACGGTGCATCATCCAACACACAAAGATAAGTGAGCAAACATGCAAGTTGAACAACAAGCAAGAAGATGAGCGTTGGTGCCATTGGCAGTGTCAACGAAAAGCCCGGTGGGGGCCACGTGGAGCCCCGGGCCATGACCTCAGAAGTAGGGGTCTCGTCACGAGTTTGGACGAGCGGCTCTGGAGTTAGTTCCATGTTGATGGAAGATGGAAGCACGTCGAATTCCATGTCAATCAGAATTAAAATGGGCGCTCTACTTTGGTGAGTGACCACTAGCCATTTTGCATATGCATAGATGCAAAAGAGGAAATTGTTTAGAATGTACTATAGAGAGAGACATGGTGTCAGCTCTCCCCACCCATGGGCCCTGCGGCCGAAGTGAGCTACCCCATGGTGTACGAATGTATCATGGCGTGGGCGAGCATTACAAGATGAGTGTCTTGGGCGTCTTCCATTGGGAATGGGATCTCGATGGACAGTGTCGGACGGCATGGGTGTGCCGACATTGCGCCCTTTTCCATGGGCTGAAGGTTCGATATAGTACTTGGTATGCCATCTTGGCTCGGCATTGACTTAGCATGGACATGGAAAGATTCATTCCTAGAGATGTCCAGATGGATGGATGTCCAGAAGGTCTTGAGTTGGAAAAATACCCATGCGGTGATCATGATGGTTCTCGATAAGCTGACCCGAGCAGGAAAGAGAAAGCTGATGTTGTATCGATACTTGGGATGACATCCAAAAGCGTCTGTGGGACTCGATAGTCCCTGTTGATACGGTATTTGCCCGAGTTGTCCCAATAAGTAGTCTAATGTCCCGAAAAGCCCCAGTAGAGTATCATAAGCCTGTTTGGCTCGATGAAGGGTCTAAACTTGTCCTAGCAAGGTTCCGAACCGATATAGAATTACAAGGGTTGGGTTGTTGAGAGTCATGATGACGAAAAGAGGGAAGTCGCGCGTACCGGTGACGTGTAGACTGAATGAAGTCAGTTCCGCATGAGTTCAGTTCGGTTGAGGACGAAAGAATCTCGCTTAAGGTCCGACAAAGCTTAAAATAGAATGGGCAAAATGTAGATTGGGACTTGCGTTTCCCTTAAGGCTGACCATGATCAAGCATGAGTCATGGTGTCGCACGGTTAAAGAAGTATGACGTGACAGTTGGTATCAGAGCCACTCTTTTTTGAGTGGAGTCAAGTGAGACAAATAGATAGAAGCTTGAAGGTGAATTGAAGACGTCACAAATGCGTCAAGAGTGCCAGTTTAGCAGGGCAGTTGTGAGTCAGTATCAGAAACAAGAAGTGTATTGAAGCTGAACTTCCTAGTTCTCAAGGGTGTCATTATGACACGCCGTTGGGGGAAGTTCGTCCCGTCAGTAAGAAAGAACCAAGCTTGTTTGCCAAGAGTTTGGGTATTCCATGTGCAAGAGATGAACAGAAGGTGTACTAGGTAGGGTGCCTTCGAGAGAGCCATTACTACCAGAGGGATAGTATTAATGGTTGTAACCAGAAGATTGGGGGTCAAGGAGACTTTTGCCGATCGAGTGCAAAGTGTTCTTCAAGAGTCTAGATGAGCAGACGTCATGGCTAGCAGAGCCAAGTGTGTGAGTGGGGGAGTAACTCTTAAAGTGGTTGCTGTCCTGAGCAAATGCTCCCCTTTTGTGTGGAGCAAGTGTGTCCCTTGAGTCATTCCACATGCCTAAGTGGATGACTTCATAGTTAGTGTACCTAAGTGCATTGGAAATGACCAACAGTCTGGCAGTTCGAAGAAAGAGGAGAGAAGCTGCATCAAGAGCGAGGGAAACATCTTAGTAGCGTCGCGACATGAGGTGGCCAATGAGTCGGCTGAAGAGTAGTGTCGTCGAGAGAAGGGTTGTGCTTTGTTCTTCAGACTTTGCACCGAGTAAAGTTCCACGATGGTGAGTTCCATGGTAGGCTCGCGAGCCTTACCCTAAGGGGTGCACCATAATGTGTTGCTCAGAGAATATGTTGTTATGGTCGTTGTGTAGGCCAAGTTGATAGGTGAAATAGTCCCTTTGCGGAGGCGAGAGTATGTGTCACACCCCTTCCCAGATTTGCCTACATAACCTGAAAGGCGATGTGAGGACAGCATACATTACCCCTTTTGTGACGCATACCATCCATTAAAACACACTTATCCTATACTGTTCACAACATATATATCACTCCTTAATACATTTCAACCATAACATATAGGGAATTATATACATAATGATAATTTAGAATACAACTCTTCCATAAAGCCCTTATACAAACCATATTTCAACTCCCAGTAAATGTACAACTAGGTCTACATGCGCCTATATAATGTTTTACATACATATAACTCTTCAAAGCAGAACAATTTTCTGGAAACTCGAAGCTTAAGCAGGGCGAGTTGGAGTAGGCAAAGCACCAGGAACGTCCTTGCTACCTGGAGGGGAAAGAAAAACTTGAAAACATAAGCTAACAGCCTAGTGAGTGGCTAATTTTAAACAAATTCTTTTAGTTCGAAAATCATCAGGATTTAAACAAATTCTGACAACATGAGTAAAACATAGAATCATCTCATTTTCATTGATTAAATCACATTTAAATGCCTTTATCAAATCATACATGGTTTTTCAACAATTCGTAAGTAAAACAGTACGGTTACAATACTTTTCCTTAGTTGAGGCGGAGCAAAACTCAACGCCCCAACGTCGAAAACAAATAAGGCTCGATGCGGAGCAAAACTCAACACACCAGCATATAACCTCTATGTGCACATAAGAACATGGCGGGTTGCCCAAGTACCTTCTCCATGTCCATCAGTACTGGGTCCCGGGGAAACTCACGTGCCTTCTCCATATCCATCAGCATTGAGTCTCCTTTAAAACATTTTTCCTTTAAATTAATGCAATACTTTATACAAAACAGTTCATAGTCAAATCTTTCATAAGAAAATAGGGCACTTCATAAATCAATAACATTCTATAAACATACTTTTCAATATCGTTTAGCAAAACATAAATAATTAAGAAAACCAAACTAACATGTACAATGGAATCGTTCAAACAAGAAAAGAAGTGTCACTCACAACTCTTTTCTAGGCCTTGAGTGGATTATACGCCTCTCCTATCTCCTCTTGGCCTGAAATAAACATTTTTCCTTACATTACGCTTCTTTTACTTGATCATTTAGTTTGCATAATTAAACTCAAATCATGATTCATCACCAAGCCTTCCATTTATCCAAAGTGAACTTAATAAGCAAGACTACTAACAAAACTCCCACATTCCAGCGAGATTACCAGCGATACTACCAACAGGGCACGATACTAACGACACCAGGATAAGCGAGACTAGCGTGATTTACTTGACGAGCGATACCTAGCAAGATTTGAGAGACAAAAAGCTCTGCAATACCACCAACGAGATTTGTCTCGCTACTCACTCTCCAATTTTTTGGGATATCAGCTTCTCAGCGACACCTGACAGCAGAGTTTCCTCTTTTCCTTTTGTTCTTCACTTCTGTCGATTAAAAGTCATATTTCCAGCCAAAATTAGAACTTCTTTCCTTCTACAAACTTGTAGAGAAATATGTGTTCCAGCTTACCTCAAATTTTCGTAGCTTAACTTGTCCTTGTTCATCAGATATTGCAAGATTTCTCCACACTACTACAGATTGCACATAAATTCCTTATCAGTCATTTCCAGCTAAAAGTTTACATGTTTCTATTCCATTTCAACTCAAACATCCTTCATAAAAATACCTAGCGAGAGTCAGCGAGATTTGAGAGACAAAAAACTCTGCAATACCACCAACGAGATTTGTCTCGCTACTCACTCTCCAATTTTTCGGGATATCAGCTTCCCAGCAACACCCGATAGCCGAGTTTCCTCTTTTCCTTTTGTTCTTCATTTCTGTCGATTAAAAGTCATATTTCCAGCCAAAATTAGAACTTCTTTCATTCTACAAACTTGTAGAGAAATATGTTTTCCAACTTACTGCAAATTTTCGTAGCTTAACTTGTTCTTGTTCGTCAGATATTGCAAGATTTCTCCGCACTACTATAGATTGCATAGAAATTCCTTATTAGTCATTTCCAGCTAAAAGTTTACATGTTTCTATTCCATTTCAACTCAAACATCCTTCATAAAAGTTGTTTAAAATTGCGTTAGCTTACTAACCTTAAAATTTCAGCTTTAGACTCGATCTCCTCGATTCGTTTCACTCCAAACATCCGATACTGTCCAGCTTGTATGTCCACAAGTAACGTGCTGTTCTAGCTTAGATTTCGATACCAAAACGAGTAGACTTCTATCCAAAAATCCACAAGAACACCTTCTTCTTCTTTTCTTGGAGTTTGTCTAAAAAATGGAACCTACTTCGAAAATGTCTAAAGCGATAAAATATTCAATCTACTCACCTATATATATTGCCGACTTAACTCTCTTATGCAGGCTGGCGCGCGGGGTTTTCCTTTCTCAATTCAAAGTGAGGCATTCAACACAGCCTACTATCAACATCCTCAGCTGACAGCCACCCTCAACGCATGGTGCCCTCAACGCCTCCTACCTTTAACGGATACAACTCAATTAGTTATATCCGTCTCCAACGCATGAAGACCTTAACACATGCAACCTCACCAACGCATAGTTGTTCAAAAACATTTCCTTCCTCGCCAATGATCAATTTCTCTTCCAATGCAAGTGACTGCTTCAGCTCATAACTCTTCGTGATTTTCACCTTCAACGCATAGTCACTCAAAAAAACAATGCTCTTCTCTGCTTTCATCAACGCATAGTCTTGGCCCATGCTTAACTCTTCCACTCTCGGTTACTTTTCTGTAGCAATGCATGGCCACATTTCACTTACCTTGTCCCAACACTTAGTATTATAAGCCAGCGCTTACAGTATGCCGAAGCGTTGTTGTGCCTATGTTGCGAGTCTCGGGGCCAAGTCCTAAAGTTGGGCGCGGTAAGGTCCGTGGGTGGGATAGCTCATATGTAGTGTGCAAGTTGCATATTTGATCTGACACAAATCATTTAGCGAAGTTCTTCAACAGCCAACTCGAGTTCGGATTGTATTCGGGACGATGCCGAGTTTAAGTGGGGGAGAGTGTTGCAATCTCATGTGAATCAAATTGGATTGCACCCCAAGTGTGTCATCAAGGACGATGACAGTTTAAGTGGGAGAGAGTGTCACAATCTAACTTTGAGATAGTAGATTATGACCCCACTTGCACAGACAGTGTAGTGACGTCACCAAAGTGTCGGCACATCTGGCAATGACAGAGGACCAAGTGAAGTGCCATGATGCAACTGAGGAGGACGGTGCATCATCCAACACACCAAGATAAGTGAGCAAGCATGTCAAGCTGAACAACAAGAAAAAAGACGAGCATTGGTGCCATTGGCAGTGTCAACGACAAGCCCGGTGGGGGCCATGACCTCAGAAGTAGGGGTCTCGTCACGAGTTTGGACGAGAGGCTCTAAAGTTAGTTCCATGTTGATGGAAGATGGAAGCACATCGAATTCCATGTCAATCAGAATTAAAATGGGCGCTCTACTTTGGTGAGTGACCACTCGCCATTTTGCATATGCATGGATGCCAAAAAGGAAATTGTTCAGAATGTACTATAGGGGGAGGCATGGTGTCAGCTCTCCACCACCCCTGGGCCCTGCGGCCTAAGTGAGCTACCCCGTGGCACACGAGTGTGTCATGACGTAGGGAAACGTTACAAGATGAGTGTTTTGGGCGTCTTCCATTGGGAATGGGATCTTGGTGGACAGTGTCGGACGACACGGGTGTACCGGCTTGCATCCCTTCTCATGGGCTGAAGGTTCGATATAGTACCTGGTATGCCATCTTGGCTCGACATTGACCTAGCATGGACACGGAAAGATTCATTCCCAGAGATGTCCGAATGGATGGATGTCCGAAAAGTCTCGAGTTGGAAAAATACCCATGGGGTGATCATGATGATTCTCGATAAGCTGACCCGAGCAGAAGAGAGAAAGCTGATGTTGTCTCGATACTTGGGATGACATCCAAAAGCGTCTGTGGGACTCGATAGTCCCCGTTGACATGGTATTTGCCCGAGTTGTCCAGATAAGTTGTCCAATGTCCCGGAAAGCCCCGGTAGAGTATCATAAGCCTGTTTGGCTCAATGAAGGGTCTAAACTTGTCCCGGCAAGGTTCCAAACCGATATAGAATTATGGGTGTTGGGTTGTTGAGAATCATGATGACGAAAGGAGGGAAGTCACATGTACAGGCAACGTGTAGACCAGATGAAGTCAGTTCCGCATGAGTTCAGTTGGGTTGAGGACGAAAGAATCTCGCTTAAGGTCTGATGAAGCTTAAAAAAGAATGGGCAAAATGTAGATTAGGACTTGCGTTTCCCTTAAGGCTAACCATGATTAAACATTAATCATGGTGCCGCATGGTTGAAGAAGTATGACCGTGACACCATGCATCCAAGGTCCCTTGTATTTAACCAAATTTTCATCTTGTTAGCCACACCATGCGTCCAACTCCCTATGCTTGCACCTTGGCCTAAATGTTTTTCCTTGTTACTTTTCACCTGTACTTAGCCAAAATCTTGTCCCTAACTAAGCTATGCGTCCAACTTCCTTGCTTTGGTCTTGGTGTTACCTTTCAACTATTATGAGTTGCCCAACACTTAGTCAAAATCTCACTAACTTATAAGCTATGCGTTCAATCTTCACCCTTTGGCCTAAGTGTCACTTTTCAACTATCATAAGTTGTTCAACACTTAGCCAAAATCTTCTCAAGACATGAATCTCTTACAACAATCTTAGTCACTTTTAAACTAAATTTGTTTCTAAACATGAAATCTTAGATAATTCTTCACTTAATTATCTAATATAACAATTATATTTTAATCAAAGAAAAATCTCTACATGAATCTTTACAACATTTTAAATAATTAAGGATTATTCTAACAATTTATATTTAAATAAAATGCATGATATGCTTAACTTATGGTGGGACTTTAATCTAATTGGCATACTTTATGCTGAAGGGAATTGAATCTCGACGGAAGCATGTGATCACATTCTTTGATTTATTGAAAGAATTAAAAATACAAAAAGTAAAGAAAAGGTTAAGCATTTTATATTTGCCAATCTATAATTCTCGAACCGATAGTCTTCTCCTTATAGTCTTCCTTTTCCAAGAGATCTTCCTCGCTATGACTCTAGCAAGAATTTGATTTGTAGGAATCGCTTTTTTGAAAGAATGGGAAAAAGAATTTTTTTAGAATTTTTTTAAGAAAATTGAGAGAATCAGTAGAGGAAGACTTTTAGAGTAACATAGAGATTATTCTCGTAGAGAGTGTGTTTTCTATGAAGGCTCGCAAGGGACCTATATATAGAACTCTCTGGGTTAGTCCTAATCCTATTAGGATAAACCCTATGCAGAGATTTTAAAACAAATATTTAATAATATCCAATATTAATAAATATCTACTCAAATAATATCTCATATTAAATGATTTAAAATATTTAAATATTATTGTTTGCAGAATCTTTAATTTGGATCTCATCCAAATTAAATAATTAATTATTTGAATTCAATTCAAATTAATTAATTAATTAATTTGGATCTCATCTAAATTAAATAATTAATTAATTCTCCCTCTATTTATTTTTTGCAGAATCTTTAATTTGGATCTCATCCAAATTAAATAATTAATTATTTGAATCCAATTCAAATTAATTAATTAATTCTCCCTCTATTTATTTATATGGATTTTATCCAAATAGATAATTGATTATTTGAATTATATTCAAATAAATTAATTCTTCATATTATAAAGTTATAATTTGAATCACATTCAAATAAAATCTCTAATAAATCATGCAATTAAATGTATTTGATACAATTAATATTTTTCTTAATAAATTTGAACATTTCAAATTTGTCTTTCAACATAATTGATCCTTGTTGGTCCATGGTGAGCTTGCAAGGGGACCTTATGGACCTACAGATCAAAAGCTCCAACGATATGAGATTAATCGGCTAAACTCGTTAACCACATTAATCAATTTTCGTTAACTGTGGGTACACTCCAGTAAACACCCACAGCTGCACTCTTCTCATTGTAGATATATTTTTGTGTCCATGGACAGACCAATAATAGCAAATTAGTCCTTCACAAGTGTTCGTAACACCAGCTAGGTCAAATTACCGTTTTACCCCTAGGTTACTTCTAGATCCTTAAGTACTAGTGCTCGTCTAATGAACAACCGGTTTATGGTCCAACCATTAAACATAAACCCCTCTCAGGACAGTGATAACTTGTAGAAATACAAGCTATTATATGTCTTTTTCCTAGAAAAATAGAGTTTAAATAGAGAATCATACGGTAGTTGATGTTAAATTCTATTGATAAATCTTCCTATGCGTTCTACTCTTGTAAATTGATGAAAATAATTGTTTTCAACCTTTTTGAGCCTTAAATGCAGGAACGCAAGCAACCTGTGGACGCGTTGACAACCCTTCAATGCAGGATGATGCGTTAGTAAACATATGGATGCGTCCACATAAGTGAACGCATGAACCCAAGTTCTCCATGGATGCATAAGGACCAGAAACGCAAGGCAACGGAAAATCAGATCAGAATCTTGAGAGATTGTCCGAAAGATTGACATGCATGATCTGTGGCTAAAGTAGTGGATCTAAATTGAATCGAGAATTACGTAATTAGGTGAGATAGACGCACGACATCAATTGCACCTCTAATCACGCAGATTTGCCACTGATTACAAACGCAGCCTCTATAAAAGGACAGACCTACAAGCTGAAAAAGAGTTGTTGATTCTCGGAAGAATTTCTAAGTGGGATTTTTGCATTGATTCATTTTTTTTTTGGATTATTTTTGTTGTAGGAATTCCTCAGTTAAAGGAGTATTGTGAGTTTCTCCTCTACTAGAAGCTCCAAACAGTATTTGAGTAACGGGAGCAATCCAGAACTTGATATTGACCCTGAGATTGAGAGGACCTTCAGATAGAAAGACAAGGCAGAATTGAAGAAGGACCAATCGTTGCTTGGACCTGATTCAAGCGACTAGTGAGGAATTGTCTGCATAAGCAGAAGGATTATTAGATATGACCTACTCGCATGCCGAAGATATTCTCTACAAAATTTCGTGGAATACTAATGAGTGGGTGGACGACGGATATGGATTCCGCTCCACCGATAGAAGGCAAACGTAAGCTGGAATGCTTGAAGCTAATGCTGCCACCAATCTCTCAGCGCGGATGATAACCATGACATCTCTACTGAAGACGATAGCCTTGAATAATTGTTCGTTATTATTTCTTATTTGAATTAAGTTGTTTCTTAGCTTGTTGCACAAAATAGATTTTAACATTTCTGTACAAGGATGCGTCGAGAATTACTCTAAATGTGCTCATGATTAAGCAAGTTTTCCTATAAAGACCCAAGTATAAGTATTTATAGGTATCCTGGTGAGTCCAAGGTCGAACGCAGGGATTTGTAATAACTAGGCACTGAGATTATAAGCCTGACTATGCGGTGAACTATACATGTAATATATGCAATTGTTTGTTGTGTAAAACTATACATTAAGAATGAAAAGAATCTCCTACTACTAATAATGAGGTGGACGGGGTGATGGTTAGTCATATGTAATTTAGTGTCAGATAGCATGCGTTAAGAATGAATGGAACCATGCGATAGGAGTTAATGCAAGAGTTAGTTGTTACCTAAACCTTCTGAGTACAATTTCATACCTACAAACTGCAATTGTGAATCCATCTCTCGATGTTTCGACGCCACATTAATCTTATTTCTAAGACGCATGGTAAGTTTGCGTTGGCAAAAGATGAACTACATCTCTGCAACTCATCTAGTCTTAATAAATGCTAAAGATTAACTATCCACTCTCTCAAGCTCGACAATTATGCTTACTACTTGTGTTTGTCAGACAAAGTCATGCAAGCTAAAGATATGCATTAATCAAGATGTAATATGCTCAGAATTGCTCAAGAAAACTAACTCTTAACATCAACTCATTCATTCAAACATGGTGTAAGGTGTTCAGTATAAAGATAGATGAAAGAGAATAGTCAATCAAACTCATATTAAGCGAATAAGTCATTCTCTCGAATGTCATTAACAAAATATAAGCAAGAAGGAGAAAAATGGAAATAAAACAGAAATGAAGGACGTCAAGCCGCCACTGGCAACGTCTTGCTTCATGGAGGCTTGAGATGGTCGCTATTTGATACATAAATTCCATAGGGTGAAGGTTCTCACTTACTGGGAGATGATTCTAAAAATGCTTAGAATCCTTCTCCCAAAAGAGCTCGAAATGGAGGCTGGTTATGGTGAGGGAGAAATAGTGCAGAGCTTTCGCCTCTTGAACTCGTCTCTCTCTCCCTTTTTTAGAAGCTTTTGGGCTATTTATTGGCGTCAAAAGGTTGATATCATAATGACCTGACACCTTTGCATTAAATTTCACCCATGCTGCATAGACTTTTCAGATTTCTCAGCCTATTTGTTCTGCCATGATCTTGATAGGTTGCTACTCTTTTTTGTAATGACATGACAGCTGCTTGAGCATGCTTGAGTTTCTTCTTCGACGCATGGTCTTCAATGCATGACCTCACCGCATAGGCTCGACGCATGTTCTCGCAGTAGCTTCATCCCTTCGTACTTGGTTGTTCCCACTTTTTTTCTTCTTAACCCTACGTTAGGAACAGAAGCTTATCGTTTTTCAGGCATTTTTCTTTTGCAAGTAGTGCCAACTCATGTTGATACATTTTTCATCATTTAACTACCAAAATCATGCGTTTAACTCCAAACTTACTCTAATTAAATCAAATAATGACTATAATAACTTGTATTTCTACAAGTTATCACACCCCCAAATTTGAGTTAATGTTTGTCCTCGAACATTTATTTGAAGATTTATTAATTTCTACCGCCCGTCTAAGTAAAAGCGCACTCTCTCAACATGCCTTCTACTCCTTGACTATATCAACAATCAGATAACCATACCAAGTTAGTTTTCAATCGCGCTTTGAAAGTACTTCTAATGTTTAGATGCGGCAAGCTTATTCCTCAAAAATACCCTTACTCATTTCTAGCCAATCTGATGTCCTCGTTTTAGTAATGTGCCTAGGAGTTCATTCATTCGTATAGATTTTTTTTTTTTTAAGATGATAGTGGACTTGCGTTGATCTGGGCTATCTACCTTCGTTTTGACATACCAACAATGGGGTGCATGGAGGCAGCCAACATCGAGCAAATACCCTTTCACAACTTGGCACTTATCGCGTTCCTTTTTGGTTACGTCGATGTGGTACCATTTATTTACCTTGCGCTGATCTTGGACTCTCACCTTTGACTATGGGGTGTTAAAAGAGCCATTCTCAACTCAACTCTTAACAGGCTAATTTTATGCGTTGTCAGCGGAGTTGTTTGTCCAAAGAAATATTATTATTATTATTATTATTATTATTATTATTATTATTATTATTATGCGTTGAACGCATGGCTCAAATCATTCTTACCCCCAAATTTGAAGGCAGCAAGGTCCTCATTGCTGAAATCGAGTTAAGAGATTGCCTTAGAATTTTTTTTTTTTTTTTTTGTAAAAGAGGCTTGAGGCAAAGCTTGCAACGCATACTAACTCTTAGAAGTAATTTACCAAGTGTAACATCCTAAGGCTTTGTGAGTCAATCCTCTTATTTCAATAAGTCCACAGGTGAAGTGCATAGATATCATCATGGAGGTTGGATGCAGAAACAAAAACAGGGCGGAGAAAATAATAAAGCAAGAAATAATTGAAAGCACAAACAAAAGAGAACAAAGAGATTCATGAATTGAATATTGTATTGATGTAAACGTATTATGCATTGTACTATTTACAAAAAGAATTAAAAGGAATATACAAAAAAAAAATAAGAAAAGTAGAGGAAGAATCCCACAGAACACCACCAAATTTAAGTTCTCCCCGGGGCGTTGTCATTGTTGTCCGCAGGGGGAGGATTTGGATCGTCAAATGGGAGGGGTTGCTGAAGGGATGGAGGAATAACTGGCGCTGGGATGCGTTGGACGAACACTTCATAGATATAATTCATCAAAGTGCTGAATTGTTCATCCTGACGCCGAGCTTGGCGTTGAACAAAACTCCGAAGCTCCAATTGTTGCTGCGCCATCTGAGTCACTTGTTGACCCAATTGTGAAACTTGTTGAGCCAACTCTTTTTGCCGCTGGAGACTTTCCATCTCCTTGCGCCGAATTTCATCCAGGTCTCCCATGATGGGGTGAAGGATCCCATCATCCAAGTACCTCAGCAGATCATCCAAGTTTAAATCAACAAACGGCAGCGGAGCAGAGGCGAGCCGCAAGTGGTATGGTTCTTCTTGATGATGCGTGCTGGTAGTTGCTTCTGCCTGTGGTTGAGATGTTGGGCGGGCAGAAGGTTTGGTAGTTGGAGTTGGAAGATTGGAAGCTTGAGGTTCATGGAGAGGCGGTGAGAATTGAAAGGGCACTGACTCCTCATGATCCAGAGTCAGGGTCGGCTCAAAGTGTGGTGGTGGTGGTGGAGTTGCCTCTCGAAAGGTGATTGATTGAGGTGGAGAGAGGGTTAACTCAAGATGGGGGCGAGAAGGCGGCGACACTTCCTTTGTTTCTTTGTTTAAGTCTGTGATAGGGAGTGGAAGAGGGCAAAGGAAGGCCGCGTTGGGTGGTAGGGGGTGGAGTTGTTCGTTTTGGATTTTAGGGTAAGGAGAAGGGGGAGTTGGTGGGGAAGAGGGCTCCTCAGGGATTGGATCGATAGGAGGAGGGTAAATGGTCAAGGCTTGGGAGTAGGCGTCGAGCTGAACAGTTTCTTCAGCTTCACTAGGTTGTGAGCTCGACCCCTGAATCTCAGAACTCTTTTTGACCGTCTTCCTCTTCTTGGGTTGAGGTTGGAGGGATGATGGTTCTTGTGACATTGGCGGCCTCTTCTTTGGGTTGGCCGCGTCAAGCAGATGCGGTGAGTCCTTTAATATCTGTCTCAAACTCTGCGCTGAAAGGACTCCGTTTACTGCTTTGACTGGTGCATCCTCCATGAATTGTGCGTTGGCGCACAATCTTGTCACAAGAAAGGGGAAGAATAGCTGACCCCTTGGCTTGAAGAATAGCCCCCGAATCTGTGGGGCAATGATGCGTCCCACGTCCAGCTGAATTCCCCACATGATGCAATAAACGACCATAGCACGGTCCCTTGAAATTGAGGCGTCATGCGTTGTGGAGAGCAGTGACCGCTTGATAAAATAGAGCCACAGGTTGGCCTCAGCGATCAAGCAGTTAGGCGCCAATGACTGAATACCCTTTGGGAAAGTGTTCCACTCTGACCCCGGTTTGGCGATTATTGAGAGGGCGTTATTCATTTCGGTGTCTGTAGGCGTTGACATTATTCTGTTTCCTTCCGCCGTCGCGATGTTGGGCAAATTAAACAACGCGTTAATCTCTTGAGGCTCGAAGGAAATTACCTCATCTTCTACTTTGACCAAGTGTGCTCTTCAGTGAATTGTTCCTTCGTAAAATGCCTCCACGGCGGTGGGTTGGATGACCTGGCCACTTTCACACAATTGCCTCCAACCCAATGCGTCGACTCCTTGTATGATGAAGGCGGGCAGCTCTATTGGTTCTGGGAAAAATCCCACTTCGGTGTAGAGCCCACTGAATTGCTTCTTTCGGCTCTTCGCCGCCTCCTTCGTTGGTTCCTCAACCACTTTTTCTTTTCCTTTCTCATTTCTTCTGATGGGACTAGCAGACATTCTCCTTGCGTTGCCTGCATCCGAATCCCGTATGACAACTCCAAGTGCCTTAGGCACCTCAGTCTTCTTTTTCTCTGGTCGTTTTGCTTTGGTGACCGCGACCTCTTTTTCTTTCTTCTTCTCCTCCTTTATTTTTTTGATGTTTTTCTTAATGCGTTCAGCTTTGGGTGGCCTCTCCGCATCACTCACTTCCACTTCTACTTCTAATTCCTTCACAATCTCTGCAATGCGACGGAGAAACTCGGCTCTTCGGGAGGCCTTTGCGACAGCTTGCTCGCTAGCTGCAATTCCTCTTTTCTTTTATTCTTGGCGGCGAGAAACGACTCCGTCCTTTTTTTCATCTTTTGGATGTCGTCTTTCAGCTTTTTGGACTTCTCTGCCGCTTTTGCTGCTAGCCGCTCAACAGATGATGCGGTGACTGAAGATGCGACAACCTCGGATGTCCCTGCGTCCTTTACTTTGTTACTTTTCCTTCTTAGCAGCGAAACATCTTCCTTGGCTTCTTCCCTCGCCCTCATTGGCCTGATCTGCTTTTCTTTGGTGGATTTCTTCTGTTCCACCGCCGCTATTACCTCTCTGATAGGTCTGTCATCGTAGTCTGATTCCTCAAGTCCGCTTACCGTAGGGACTGACCCACGCGGTTCATTCTTCATCCTCTGGTTGACCAACCCGTCCAACTAGTCATCGTCTTCTTCATCGATGGTGTCTAGAATATCTCCGAAGACGGTGGATTCGTCATTCTTTCCCACCATTTGGGCTTTAGACAGGTCCCTGGAGCGTGGCGGAGATGGGGATAATGTCGCATCCAACTCAGGACTGTTGAGACGAACGATGGTGAGGGGTTCAGGTGTGGTGGAGGTAGTGGACGGATTCCGACTACCCTGCCTCGAGGATCAGGCCATAGGTTTAGGGCTTTTGGAGGAAATGGGTCGTTGAGAAGCCATGGAGATGGTAACGGTGAAAAGAGAGAAAAATGGGTGAATCTGGAAATGGAAATCGCCGGAATTCGCGCCGGTAATTTGAAAACTGAGAGATATGGAAGCGTAACCTAGAAAAGGGGTGAAGAGTGGTTTATATAGGATTTAGAAGGCGGAGCGCATGGGTTATTGGCTCGATGCGTCAGGGGCATCATAGCCGCATTAAATAGTTTAACATCCGTCGATATCAGCCGACTTAAGCGCCGTCAGCCTTTTCGAATTCTTGATCTGAGCGATTTGACAGAATCGCTTCAGATTCCCCTCTAGGCGTCGAGTTAATCGTATCGCATCGTTTTCGATGTCGAGGCCTTGAAATTGAGTTCAGTTCACTCAACGCAATATAATAGATAGCGCCAAACAAAATTTTTCAAAGCAACAAAAAAATAAAATAAAATAAAATAAAATAAAATAAATAAAAAATATAAAAATAAAGTAAATTAAAATAGATTAGAGATGAACAAAAATGAAAATCAGATAAAACAATGTGGTAATATACAAAGAGTTAAGGCGCATCCCTGGAATATGAGTGTTCGTTGCCAACGCAGGGCGCGTCCATCTTTTCCTCATTCGATCTTTGCTAGGTCAACGGTTACTTTATCGCGTTCCAAGCCAACTCCATAATATGGTTTCACACGTTGACCATTAACTTTGAATGCGTTGATGCCGTCTTCATTCATCAGCTCTACGGCACCATGAGGAAAGAGTTCCTTGATCACGAAGGGACCAGACCATCTTGTTTTTAATTTTCCTAGAAATGAACGCAGTCTAGAGTTAAAAAGGAGGACCTTTTGACCTATATGCAAAGATTTCTTACTGATGCGTTGATCGTGCCAACGCTTTGTTCGTTCCTTGTATATCTTTGCGTTCTCATAGGCTTGCAGTCTCCATTCCTCCAGTTCATTCAGTTGAAGCTGACGCGCTTCTCCAGCTGCTTTTAGGTCCATGTTCAATCTCTTGGCAAACCACAATGCTTTATGTTCCAGCCTAACGGCAGATGGTAGGCCTTTCTAAAGACCAGCATGTACGGTGACATCCCGATAGGCGTTTTGAATGCTGTACGATATGTCCATAACGCCTCGTTTAATTTGGACGCCCAGTCTTTTCGAGAAGAGTTTACTACCTTTTCTAAAATAGTTTTCAATTCTCTATTGGAAATTTCTGCTTGTCCATTTGTCTGCGGGTGGTATGCAGTTGCCACCCTGTGCTGCACATTGTATTTTATTAGCAAGTTGGAAACGATTTTATTAATGAAATGCGTACCTTCATCGCTAATAAGGGCTCTCGGCGTCCCAAATCTCGTGAATATATTCTTCTGAAGAAAACTTGAGACTGTCATCGCGTCATTCCTAGCGCATGAGATTGCTTCGACCCATTTTGATACATAATCCACAGCTACCAATATATAGTTGTGGCCGTTTGATGGCGGAAATGGGCCCATAAAATCAATACCCCAAACGTCAAAGAGTTCAACTTCTAAGATAGAGGTAAGTGGCATTTCGTTCCGACTCGAGATATTTCCGATGCGTTGACATCTATCGCATCTGATCGCATAGTCCCTGACATCTCTGAAAAGAGTTGGCCAAAAGTATCCGCTCTGTAGGACCTTGGCTGCAGTTCGCTGTCCTCCAAAATGTCCTCCATAGGGGGTCATGACATTGAGATAGGATGCGTTGATATGAAGTCTCTGGGACGCAGAGTCTGAAGATGTGATTCGGCCCCCTTTTGTAGAGTTGGGGTTCGTCCCAATAATAGAACTTCGCATCATGCATCAACTTCTTCTTCTGCTGTGCGTTGAAGTCTTCGGGAAATTGCTTGCACACCAAGAAGTTGACAATGTCTGCATACCATGGCGCGGACTCGGTGACTTTCAATACAGCTTCATCTGAAAAGCTTGCGTTGACGTCCAGCTGTTTACGATCGTGTTCCATATTCTCGAGTTTGGAGAGATGATATGCTACGTTGTTCTCTGTACCTTTGCGATCAATTATTTCAGCGTCAAACTCTTGAAGAAGCAGAACCCATCAGATGAGCCTCGGCTTGGCATCTTTTTTAGTCATCAAGTATCGAATAGCTGAGTGGTTAGTATGGATGATGACTTTTGACCCTAGAAGATATGCTCTGAATTTCTCAACAGCGAACACTACTGCTAACAACTCTTTCTCTGTAGTGGTATAATTCGCTTGGGCTGTGTTGAAAGTTTTGCTGGTATAGGCTATGGGGTGCAGCATTCTGTCTCTGCGTTGAACTAATGCAGCGCCCATCGCATAGTCGCTGGCATCGCACACTAGTTCGAATGACTTCGACCAATCTGGAGCAATTAAAATTGGTGCTGACACTAGTGCTGCTTTCAGCGTCTGAAATGCCTTGAGACATTCTTCATTAAAAATGTAGGGTCGATTCTGCTCCAGCAATGAGCTTAAAGGGCGTGCAATTTTTGAGAAGTCCTTGACGAACCTCCTATAAAAGCCTGCATGTGCCAAGAAGCTGCGAAGCGTCTTTATGTTTGTAAGCTGTGGGAGCTTTTCTACGGCTTCAATTTTGGCCTGATCAACTTCCAGGCCCTTCTTGGATATCTTGTGACCGAGGAAAATTCCTTCAGTCACCATGAAGTGACATTTTTCCCAATTAAGCACTAGGTTGGTGTCCTCGCATCTTTTCAGTACTTTCTCCAAATTAGCTAAACATGCTTCAAACGAATTTCCGAAGACCGAAAAATCATCCATGAATATCTCCACAGATTCTTCTAGAAATTCAGAGAAGATTGCCATCATACACCTCTGAAAGGTGCCTGGGGCGTTACATAGTCCAAATGGCATGCGTCAAAATGCAAATGTACCACAAGGACATGTAAATGTGGTCTTCTCCTGGTCTTCTGGAGCAATCATGATCTGGTTGTAGCCTGAATAGCCATCCAAGAAGCAGAAGAATTCATTTCCCGCAAGTCTATCTAACATTTGGTCAATGAAGGGTAACGGGAAATGATCCTTCTTCGTCGCCGCGTTGAGCTCCCTGTAGTCCATGCAAATTCTCCACCCCGTGACAGTGAGGGTGGGGATCAAGTCGTTATTCTTATTTGGGACTACAGTCATACCTCCCTTTTTTGGGAACGCATTGGACAGGACTTACCCACTTACTATCAGAAATGGGGAAGATGACGCCTGCGTCCAACCATTTAAGCACTTCTTTCTTGACAACATCTTTCATTGCTAGATTGAGCCATCTTTGGGCCTCGATAGATCCGTCTTTTCCTTCTTCTAGACGAATTTTATGCATACAGTAGGTGGGGCTGATTCCCTTGATATCAGCCAACATCCATCCGACAGCTTGGATGTGCTTTTTCAGAATGAATAACAATGCTGATTCTTGACTAGGGGATAAAGCAGCTGAAATAATAACTAGAAGAGAGTTACCTTCTCCTAAGTAAGCATACTTGAGGTGAGCTGGCAACACTTTTAACTCGATTTCTGGCGCTTCTTCCAGAGATGGTTTTGTTTGTTGGTTGATTCGATTTTGGAGTCAAGGTTTCAAAAGCAGAATGGACCAAAGCACAGCATTGTTCAGGCTGCTGCGTGTCCAGATTTGCGATAGTTTCATCATTTTCTTCAAGCCACCTTTCATGGGACTCATCATTTTCTTCAAGCCACCTTTCCTGTTCCCCTGGATATTCCAACGCCTTAAGGACGTTGAATATCACTTCCTGATCATTAACTCTCATGATAATTTCTGCCTTGTGGACGTCAATGAGCGTACGACCCGTTGACAGAAACGGGCGTCCAAGTATGATTGGGACGTCCTCATCTGCTTCATAATCCAAGATAATGAAGTCTGCGGGGAGAATAAACTTGTTGACCTTTACCAACACATCCTCAATCCTTCCTTCAGGATACACCACGGATCGATCCTCCAATTGTAGAGTAACTGTTGTTGGCTGCGATGCGATCCCCAACTTGTTGAATAATGACAGGGGCATAAGGTTAATGCTAGCCCCTAGATCACACAACGCTTTTCCTATGTGAATTCCTTCAATAGAACAAGGAATGGTGAAGCTCCTTGGGTCTTACATCTTTGTGGGGACGCGTTCACAGACCATGTCACTGCACTCCAGCATTAGAGCTATGGTCTCATGTTCACCCATTCCTCTCTTTTTAGACAGTATGTCCTTGAAGAATTTAGCATAGGTAGGCATTTGTTCCAACGCTTCCACAAGAAGGATGTTGATGTGCAATTGTTTGAGTACATCTAGGAAGCGTTTGAACTGCCTCTCATTGTTTTTCTTCCTTCTTAACCGCTGAGGATAAAGAGGCGTTTGCAGCTCGGCTGACATGCTTGTTGATGCGTCTTTTCCTGATGAACTTCTTTGCATGTCAGCTTGTTTTTGTTGCGTTGATTGGTCAAATTAAGTTGTGAGGTTGGAATGATGAATTGTTGGTTGAGAATTCTCTGTGTGGGGAAGTTCATTCATTGTTCTTCCACTTCGCAGTGTCACAGGTTGACACTGTTCTTTCCCTGAACTGCCAGTACCGCGTGGGGCTTCGGTGTTGCTCGGAAGAGAGCCTTTTTGCCGCGTTTTCAATTCTCCTGCGATCTGGCCAATTTGAAGCTCTAAATTCCGGATGGATGACGCCTGGGTTTGTAACAAGGCGTCATTCTTCTGCATATATTCCTTTAGAAGAGCTTCCATGGATGATGATGGACCAGGCGCTGACTGATGTGAATTTTGCCTCTGATGTCCATGGGAGAATCCAGATGATCCTCCTCTTTCGTGCATCGGGGCACCTTGCTGCTCAGGCTGGCGATTACCACCCCATGAGAAATTCGGATGATTCCTCCAGCCAGGGTTGTAGGTATTGGAATAAGGGTTGTTACGTATAAAACACACAGACTGAGGGTTCTATGGGCATACTTCATATGCATGCGGCTCCCCGCATTCCACGCATCCTGCAGCGTTCATTTGATTTACTGCATTCACTTGGCCGCCGCCTCCTGTATCCGAATGATTCAGGGCCATAGTCTGTAACAGGTTAGTCATGGCGGTGACTTGTGCTTGCAATGCAGCAACACTATTATGTTCAGGTGCTCCTGACGCATGGTTTTGCCTGCGGCCAGATCTGCTATATCCATGGTCCTCCCAATCCTCGTGATTTCTTGATATTCTGTTGAGAATTTCCTTGGCCTCAGTATAAGTTTTATCCAGCAATCCTCCCACTGCGGCAGCATTTGCAGCGGTCTGAGAGGCCTTGGTCAATCCATCATAGAATATCTCCATTTGAACACAGTCGGAAAAACCATTATGCGGGCAATTTCTCACTAACCTCTTAAATCTTGCCCAAGCATCGCTCAGGGTTTCTCTGTCTTTTTGTTGGAAATTGGCAATGTCTCTTCTTCTTCGAGCATTCTCCGTTGGTGGGAAGAACTTTTTCATGAACTTCTCTATCATTTGGTTCCAGGTGGAGATCTCGCCTGGTTCCAAGGAATATGCCCACTGTCTCGCCTCATCTCTGAGGGAGAATGGGAACAGCGTTAATCGAATGTCATCTGCATTTATGTTTGGGAAGACGAAAGTGTTGCAGATTTCAATGAAGCTCTTTAGGTGAGCATGAGGGTCCTCACAAGGTGATCCCCCAAACTGTCCTGCCGTTTGCAGCATTTAAAGCATGACTGGCTTCATTTCAAATCTTGATCCTTGGGACTCGGGTCGCATAATTCCAGGTGAAAAATTATACAAGATGGGCGATGCATAATCCTTGATTGGACGATTTCGATCATGTGCCAATAAGATGGGATGAGTTTGTTGATTAATCTGCTGAGCTTAAAGTTGTGCTTGGGCTAACGCATAGTTTACTGCTTCTTCTCGTCTGTCAGCCTCATTGTTAGCTCTCAAAGGCTGGTTGGCGTTGTTTGCTTGATTTTGCATCTTTTTCTCTCTGTAAAGTTGTCACCGCCTTTGAAATGTCTTATTTCTTTTCCGAAAGGTTCTCTCGATCTCAGGGTCAGAAATGAACACAGGCTGTTCTTTGTTCATAAACTGTCAGATACGTCTTCGGCTAAATGCTCAGTACAGCCCAAGATTGAGATTTTCTGCATAAATCAAGAAATAATATCAAGACCTAAATTAATTCAAATCCCCGGCAACGGTGCAAAAAACTTGTTCGTTATTATTTCTTATTTAAATTAAGTTATTTCTTAGCTTGTTGCACAAAATAGATTTTAACATTTTTGTACAAGGATGCGTCGAGAATTACTCTAAATGTGCTCATGATTAAGCAAGTTTTCCTATAAAGACCCAAGTATAAGTATTTATAGGTA
>QLSR01000427.1:188637-314998 GCA_031780015.1 Citrullus colocynthis | reverse complement strand
TAAGTTTGCGAGATACACGATCTCAACAAAAGTGGTTGTTGTTTACCACCAAGTAATTTTATTCTCTTTTGTTCATATAAAAAAAGTATTCTCTTTTGATTTTTCTTAAGGTATTGTTTTTGCTACGACTTTACGATGAATTAGACTTTTATTTGATGGTAGATGGAACAAAAATTCACATTATCATGATTTTCGAATTGTTGAGGCCTATATTCCATTAGATTCATCATTTCAACAATTTATTGAATATGTCCAAGGTAAGCTTTTTCACTCTGGTAATTTAAGTCTATCTCGTTTGACAATGTACGAGGATGGTTTCAATAATTGGAATCAATTCCTTATTAGAATTGTTAAAGACAAAGATATTTTGTAGTTAATGACAATTTTGCTGTTTGTTATAATTTTCCTTTATTTAAAAACCTTAGTAGCAGTCAACAGTGTGAGAAAAAAAAGTTAGAAAACTCAGAAAAGAACAGTCTTCCGTACAGTAGGGTAATTCAGCCTTTTGAGGATGAAAGTGTGGTTGGAGCTTAATTAGTTGTCACTTTAAGTGAAATGTTTTTAATTTATTATTATTATTTTTTATTGTTGTTATTTGTTGTTGAAATTATTAATCTTGATATATATTTTTGATATATATTTTGTGTATACCTCTAGTTAAAACTTATTCCCTTTAATCGATTATAGTGGAGATTTTGACTTCGTTCCATGATTTTTTACTTCTGAAGAAGTTTTTCTAGGTTAAAATTGGTTGTGTCTTTGCTTGAAAATTTATTATTGTTTTCCAATTAACTAATTTCCAATTAAATTCGCATAGGAGGAGATAAATCAAAAAATTAAGTGCTTGTCCCAACACGACCTTACAGGTGATCACGGATGAAGGTGCGATGTCATTCCCTTAGGTAAGTTTTTGGAATATGCTTCCCATCTAAGCCTTCGAAAGTGAAAATAACCAGAGAAATAGATGTTGCCCCACTAATCCTTAAAAAAAAAAAAAAAAAAAAGGGGGAAAGAAGATAAAATTAAACAATTAAGACGGGGGGGAAGAAATTAGAAGAAAAAAGAAGAAAAAAAAAAAAAAAGATGTTGCCCCACTAATCCTTAAAAAAAAAAAAAAAAAAAATCATCTACTACAAATATTCAAGTTTTTTCCACAGCAGCAACGTTATCAACCCCCCTCCCTCATTTTATTTTAAAATGTTCAATGGTAAAATATAGCCAACATGAAAGCACAAGGTTCTCTATTTCAAATCTTTATGATAAACAATATCTATCTTCTACATTAGGGCTAGTGTATAAGCAACCTACAATTTTGTGAAGTTGTATTTAACTAGGCTATGGCATAAATGCATGTCAATATGCTTAGACATTCATACTTGGACTAAATTTGGATTGCTTTATATATTCCCCTATTTTCTTCTAAATTATGGCATGTTGCTAACAATCTATTGAGTTGAGAAACACAATATACCAATGTCACTCATGGTATGCATGCTTTGAAGTACACTATTAGTACTAACTCACAAATAATTTACAAATGGTATGCTTAAAGCACACAATATTCGTTTGTTGTTATCACCCTAAAACAAAGGATTTCACTGTACTTGTGTGCATTCTATGCATCAAATTGGAACTTATGTACATGAGATTGAGTACTTATTTGAATGTAACCAACCGGCTATACTAGACCTAATGCTCATTGTTCGAAGACCTGTTGGGGCCCAAAGCAAATATTATTTAAACTACCCTTTCGAGCTTGTAGCCAATAGGAGCAGGTTGTCTCCATAGAGAACTTGGGACAATCTTAGCCTTGACTTCAATTCGAATGGTCACAAGGGTTTTTTGAGAGTTTCTAATTGCAAAGAATTTAAAGGGCATAAATATAAAGCATAAGTGCATAAATATAAAGCATAATTGAGATTAATTTCGATTAAAGGAGCTAGCTTAGGGAATCCAGATTCCATTCATTCGCTTGGTTATTTATCGAACTCAAAGGAATGAATGCATGCTTAGTTCTATTCTTGACTCTTGTTTGCCTTACTTTGAGATCAAAACTTACTCTATATTGGACTAATCGATTGCTTAGTTAGTCTAAATGTTTAATTAACTAGTCCCAATTAGAGGCCTAATCAATTAAACACCACACTAAGCTTAGGTAATCTAGCAAAGTTCCTTAGTAACTGGGATAGCCCTAAATTACTAACTGGTTCAATTCTTGAATAATTAATCATGCAATATAGCAAAAGAATTGTCCTAGACAACTTATAATTAAGATATAATCTATGCCCTATTGAGATTAACATATAATGTACGCCTTTTTGGTGTTGCTCCCAAAAGACCCAATCAAATAATATTTATAATTATCGATCTTTACAACTATTACTACTAAAACATAGTATTAGAGGCAAGATCGGGTCAATCCGCAGGAAAGCATGAAAGATTAGTTCCTCAAAGGTCACCTTCAGTTAAAGTAGAAAGCGTGGGGGAGGTTGGTATGGAGAGTAGAAGATAGGAATTACATAAAAATAAAATGCAAGAAAGTAAAGATAGAAATGAAATTGATAAAGACATTCTAGCTTAGAGGATTGCAGTGGACCATAGTAATTTTGATCTTCGAGATATTAAAACGTAATTTTAGGTCGTTATCTTTAGGTAGTCCAATTGATTGGAAACTCAACCAACGATCCTAATTACCTAATTAGCTAAACATGAATATATGAATACATACCATGCATATTTCACTAACCATATTACACTTAGGGGATTACACTAGGATGGATGTGTAGTTTCCATTGTCTAATTAGACACTCAATCTAGTTTCTCCTAGGTCAGTAGATCAATGCTCTTCATTGTGCACGACAAATTACAAGCCTATCTAACCTATTGCTTCTATAGATCGCCCTTCAATTTCATGTCACGTATTGCATGATAATAAATCAATACATTCTCATATAGTTTGTCACACATTCTTGAGAAAATACAATAATAAATCAATAAAGAATAAGGAGAAACTCATTGGCAAGATGTAAAAATGGCATTAATAAGAAATCTCCCAAAATTACATTATTCTAAATCCTCTAAACTAGAAAACTAGATCTTACCTCCCCACAGAGATGGAGAACACAAAACCTGGCATGTCTCTATCGATACATGAGAGAAAGTAAAGAAAAATACAAGTGGAGAGGTAGAAAGTGGAAGAAAATTGGCTAAGGCCAAAGTTCGGTTGGAAAAATGTCATCTTCCCCACTAAAAACCCTAAAAATTCTTTATAAATTGAGAGTTGGTGCAGCGACGCTATACACTTTTTCCTCGACGAGCATGCTTCGCTTCCAGTTCCATCAAACTACGTAGCGTCACAACATTATCTTCATACCACCCAAAGCTTGCCTTTGGAAAAAGCATAGCATTGGTACCAAGCTAGTGTCCTGGCGTGGTTGCTTGCTGGATTTTTTTTTGCATTTGGCATGCTTTGCTTGCTAATTCTCCCGTTTAGGCTCGAAATGCATCCAAACCGTCCTAATGGCTCTATATGCTCGATATTCTACAACTACAAATATTTAAGCACATTAAATATCCTGAACAGGCAAGATTAAAGGCACTAAGATAGCATATTCTGAGTGTTATCAACACATACAAATGCATTAGTCCCTAGTAAAGCAAGAAAAATACAATGGGTGATCAAGTCATACATGATTTCAATGCAAAGATGATGAAATATAAGTACTAATTTCTCAACCAAGCAAAAATGAACTCATCCTACCCCTAAGTTAGAGGAGTTTACCTTAGCCACTCATTATATGCTAAGATCAACTCCAATGTCTAATAAATGAAAAATATAAAGTAGTTGATAGTGGTGGAGGCAAAGAAATCGAAGTTGGAATGACCTAATTCAGCAAAAACTACTTATATAAAAAGGATTGAGGCCGCAACGCCTAGGGACAACACTACGATGCTGGCAACTCCAAATTGGAGCACTGCAGCGCTTTATGGCTAGCCTTCGTTTGTCAAAGTTTGGAGTGTGTGGCATTGCACCAAAAAGGTAGTCACTGGAAAATGCGCCATGCGCAATGCAAGGTGCCTGCCTTAAGAGCATGTTAGTCACACCCCCTCCCAGATTATCCTCTTAAACCTAAAAAAAGGTGTGAATACAGCAAACATCACCCGTTTTGTGAGGTTCACTACTCACCTGTACCTATTTAACTTGTTGGAAACATCATTAAATATAGCCACCCACGATGTCCTTTTCTCAAAGCATAAAACATACAAGACCAACATCTAAAATAAATACAAGATCATGAAGGTTAAATGTTTACATCAACTGAACCTATAAACTATCATTATACAGGATTGGAATGCATACATCATGTACATTCTCACACCTCAACACTTGACTTAACTAGTTGTGTCTACATGCCACATTATCTCAAAATCATTTACACATGCAAAAGCTAGAAAGAAAAGTGTTTGTTGACAACTTGAATCTTAAGCAGAATGAGGCTTAAGTAGGCTAAGCTCCAGGAACTCTTTTGCTACCTAGGTGGAAAAGAAAACATTGAAAACGTGAGTTGGGAAGCCCAATGAGTGACATAATATAGAAAACATAAACTTTAACATAAGAACATTCATGCTCAGACTTTGGAGAAACCAAGCTAATAGTTTACTGAAATAAAGCTTTCAAACTCATCAATCTTTATCTTTGAATTCATAATAACCTTAGTTGAGGTGGAGTAAGCTCAATATACTCAACATCAAAAACAAACTTTAGCTATTAGTAATCTCGACACAACAGTGTCAACTCTCTCTATGTGCACATAGAAATAGCTACTTGGACTGCCCAAGTACCTTCTCAATGTCCTTCAGTACTAGGTCCCAAGATACTTAAATGCCTTCTCAATGTCCTTCAGTATTGAGTTATTTAATTATCTCAGGGTTGCTTTCTTAATGTCCTTCAACATTGGGTCCATTTACTAAACATTTTAAAATGCAAGCATGCTTTTAAAATAATCATTTCAACACATAACATTTCATGGAAAACTTTAGATTTTTTTTTTTTTGAAAAGGCAATTTATTATACAACAACAAGAGGTCCCACAACCTGGAGGCAAGGCAACAAAACAAGGAAAACAAACAGCCAGACAGAAGACAAATAGAGAATAAAGAGCAAGCACAAGTAACAAGAACACCATAACAAGGCCTCACCAAAACCAACAGATCAAACAAGAAGAAAGACAAAACCCTACAGCCTGGGGACAAGCACATACAAACCCTTAGCAGAACGGAAACCACACAGAGCAAAAAAAACAACACTAAAAGACACCAAAGAGGTCATCACTCTAGGACATAGCACGAGCAAGCACAGATGAAACAGCCAGATGCAAGATCACTTCCGCACTACGAAACGAACCATCATGTAAACGACGGTTCCTTCTTGCCACATAAAGTAAATAGAGGCACTCCATAAAACATGCCATAACTTCCTCCTAGCCCCATTACCACACCCCATCCTTCAAACCCACTCCAGTTCCATAGCCTACCCCGCCACCCAAACCCATAAACCTCAACACACCAGGTCACACTGGAAACCCAAAGGGGCACTCAAAGAATAGATGATCCCTAGATTGCACCCCAGCCTCACAAAGCAAGCATACTGAAGAATGCAACACCCCCCACCTACATAAACAATCCCTAGTCCCCAACCTATCCCTCACCGCCAACTAGGGACAAAACAAGTGCTGAGGAATATTACCTCTAGACCACAGAATACTAGCCTACAACACCCTCGTATGCCTTGGTCTCAACACCTCCTAAGCACTCTTGATAGAAAACTTACCAGACCTTTCAGGAATCCAGACCCACCTATCCTCACACCCCACTCTAATTACCACTCCCTCAACTAAGCCAGCAATTTCTGTCAATTCCCAAGTAGTACACGGCCACTCCCAAGAACCAATCTTTTAAATAAAATTTGAAAGATTAGCACCACCACACATGACAACATCGACCATCACCCACCTTCATTCTAACAAGAGGCAAAAGAGAGTCCCTACACTTGGGAATCGCACGGAAACACCAAAACATACCAGCATTCGCACAAACCAACCACAATGACCAATCTTGAAGCATATACGCCTCAACCCATGCCACCCGTAAAGAACCATATCGGATCAAAATCAACCAAATCTGCTTCATGATTATTCGATTCTAGTTTCACGCTTTTTTAAAGCTTAAAGAAAACAAACAAAGCATGCTCTTCAAGCTATATAAATCAAGTATAAATCATGATTTTCAAACATAGACTTCACAAGGAAAACATCTGAAAATAAGAAAACATATAACTTTCCTTTTTAAGTTTAACATTCCATAGTAGGCTTTTTGTGTAAAATCGGTAGACCATGCTCAATACTTAACAAAATCATAAAGAGAACACATTTTCATAAGAAATCATGGCTAGAAATCATAAAAGAATTCATTTTAAAGAAAACATTTGTCACTCACAGCTCCAGCCTGATCCTTTAGGGTTATAACTCGAACCTCAATTAAACCTAAAATACCAATTAAGAATCATTAGACCATCTCCTTGAGGTTCCCACACTTCCCATAATACTTAAACTTCATCCACATTGGCTTAAATCAACTTAAATTTCACTTATTTCTCCATCATTGCCATTTAGGGACCTTCTTGCAAAAATTCTCAAGATTTCCTAAAATATCCATAAATCAACTTAAAATTCAAAATTACCCATTTTGAGGCTAGAAATTCAAAGAAATATCAATTAGAGTAAAAAAAATGTCTAAAAATACCCAAAATGGTCGTAGGCTCCCCAAATGGGCAGCTAGTAGGCGTGGGCGTATGTGGGCAAGGTGCTGGAGGCATGGCGACAATTCCATGGATGGGAGTCGAACTACTACCTTACTCCTTTTTCAAGTTCAAGAGCAAACCCGATTCTTTTCATGGGTTAGGATCCAACTGTTACAATGTTTTTGAAGCTTTAAATACACACAATAAACTCTCTAAATAAAGTGAGTATACAAATTTAGCTCAAAAGCTTTTTTATCTTCACAATAAAAGAAGAACTTCTCTCAAGAATAAGATGAAAATAATAAACAAACTGAAAACTTGGAGAGAGAGTAACAATGGCGGCTTTTTGCTGGTTTTGAGGATTGTAAAAGTCGTAAAAGTTGAAACAATTTTGGGAAGATGAAGTATAAAAAGAGAGGAAAGTAGGGTAAAAAGTGGATTTTAATTTGAGCCATTGAATTGATCAAAAAGTAAAATGAAAGGTGGAGATTGAAAGTAAAAAGTATTTTTTTTTAGTTATTATCTTTTTAAAGACAACTAATCGTTAGACACAAACATATATAATATTAATTTTTTTCTTTTAAAATTAACTAGCCGTTAGACACAAACAAAAAATAGTATTAAATTCATTTTCTTTTTAACATCAACCCAAAAATAAAAAATCTACCATGTGTCACTCATTCCATAGCTCCAAATGGCACCCTCTTATTGGTCCAATTTGATGATTTGGCCACCACGTCACCACCTCGGGTAATTTTTCGTTAACCTTATTTCGACTATAACTTCTTCATTTGAACTCAGATTTGGGTGATTCAAGAGGCGTCGGAATCGTTGTTCCAAGCTTTACACTATGGATTATCCAAAACAATAAAGTTATTAGTAAACAAAATCAAGTTTGTTATCATCAAAACATTAATTAATTAAAATTAATTAATTGGAGATTAGGACTAAAAAGCCAACTGGGACTTGGTAAATCTCCCTAAAAGAAGTAGACCAATTAGATGTAAATGGATTTTAAAAAAGAAAACTAGACCTGATGGTTCAATTGAAGGATACAAGACTAGATTAGTAGTAGTAGTAGTAGGGTACAAAAACAAGGTATTGACTACTTTGATATGTATTCTCTTGTGACTAAAATAGTCACATTTAGAGCCTTGATTGCATGGTCAATAAATACACTAAATGGATGTAAAAACAACTTTTCTTAATGGTGATGTAGAAGAAGAAATAAATATGATACAACTTGAAGACTTTATAGTTTGCCAGTCAGAAGGATAAAGTGTGCAAACTTAAAAAATCTCTTTATGGTCTTAACCATGCTCTCAAACTGTGAATCTCAAAATTCTCATATAGAACATGTGTACTAAGCAAAGGAAAAGAATAATGAACTTTGAAGATAATAGTATAACCAGGCTTGTGGAGTTAGAAATATTTTGAGCCAGTTTTGAGAAGAGAATAGGTCCTAGAAGAGTTTGGGAAAAACCATGATAGATAAATTTTCAAGGGTTGGACTAAGGAGGCAAGTAGGTTGTGAAATTTTCTAAGTGTCACAACTATGCTTGGAAAACATAGCATGGATGCATAGTGCTTTAAGGGGAAGGAAAAATTTCTATGTGTTGGTGAGTTGGGAGCATAGTTGGAAGATTGCTTCAAGCTTGAAGACATGTCTTGGGGGAGAATAAATCAAGCCTTTGACACATAGAAGGCATGCTCAACGCATAGAGGAGTGTGTGGGAGGAATTTGACTAAGTGTTGGAGTGCTCATAAGTGTTGAAAGAAGTCCCTAGGTCATAATTTCACTAAGTACAAGAGGTGAACGCATAGCTCATGCTTGGAAGGGTTGCTAGCTAAATGTTGGAAGAGTTTTGGAGTTGAAAAGTAACATTTTGAAGGAAAAGGAAAGTTCATGGAAACGCATAGAAGGCTTCCTGGGTGGAAATTTGACTAAGTATAGTAGTCTTGGAACTAAGTTGGACACATAGTATAAGATGGTTGGCTAGTAAGCAAGATTATGAAAAAATACAAGGTTGGAACACATAGTTTGTAGGCCAAAAACAATAGGATGGACGCTTACTCCTTGAAGGGAAGAAATTTGGCTAAGTACAAGACTTCTAAAGGCAAAGTTGGACACATACATGGTGTTGGGAAGAAAAATTGGTAAGTGTTAAATAGTTGGATGAAGTAAAAGGGAGCAAAAGAGGACATCCCCTAAAAACCTACAAGTTGGACACATGGAGGGAAGAGTTGGATGCATGTCAAGGGTGGAAATGAGGTGCTAAGTGGCATGCTACGAGTTAAACACCTAACAAATAGGAGGTGTCATCCCGCATGGCCATAAACGCATGTTGTAAGACAAGTGCCATGAAATGTGTCAAACTAAGGACTAAGTTGAGGGTGACTAAGCCTCTCAAGGAGTTCTATAAATAGGCTCGAGGGGTCATGTAACACCCTAACCTGTAACCTAGTTGCTTAGAAGTCATAAAGAAAAGAAACTAGGGTAAATGGTGAAAACTTGGACCACACGCCTATGGAGTTAGAAAACTTCTGAGGTAGGAAATCTGGGCTTGTGGAGTTAGTCATTTGGCCAATGAAGAGGGCACTAGGCATTGAGGGCGGGGTTTTCTCCCATGAACTATTTGTGTCGAGTTCTAATATGCAATGTCAAGCAGTCCCGCTTGTATGGAGGAAAAAAAATGTTTATGCCAACTTGAGTTTTTTGTTGAGAATAAGTTGTAGGTGAGTTTAGAGGAAAACCATGTTAAGCGATTTTCGGATCTTGGACCACAAGGTGGCTAATGGGCTAATAATCTAAGTGTCACAACTATGCTTGGAGAACTCAACCATGCTATGAGAAGACTAGGCTTGGACGCATAGCCTAGGAAAAAAAGAAAATTTCATTAAATGTTAGAGAAGGAAGAGTTGGAAGCATAGTTGGGAGCTAGTTGTGAGTTAGACACATCTTTGGGAGAAAGACCACCATGCTGGACGCATGGTTGGTGAGAAACACATGGTGACCCTAATTTCTAGGAGGAATTTGGTTAAGTGTTGAGGTGTTGGGAGGAAACCTAGGTCTTGGGGAAGAAGGATGAACACATGGTGCAAAGTTGAAGAAGGAACCTCACCATATCTAGGGTTGGACGCATAGGCCAATCTTTTAGGAAGAATTAGCTAAGTGTTGGATGAATTGGAGAGTTGAGAAGCAACCCTAAGGAAGGAAAGAAAGGGGTTGGACGCATACTTGGAGATTTGGTGAAAAATGGCTAAGTATGGAAGGCATAGGAGAGGAAAGTTGGAAGCATAGACTTGGGAGGCATACCATGGATGCATAGGTGAGATATCAAGGAGTCCATGGGGCCATGTTGGGAGTCTTGGATGCATGGATCAAAGGAGTTGAGATGATGGACGAATACCTAAGGGGATTTGGAGGAAACCACACACATAGTAAGCTTTATGAGTAGAAATTTGACTAAGTGTGGGAACCTTAGGATTTGTTGGACGCACACCTCCTAAAGAAGAAGATTTTGGACTAAGTGTTGGACAACGGTTCATGCAGGAAGAGTGCTGGACGCATAGGAGGGTCTTGGTAAGGAAAATTTGGCTAAGTATAGGAAGATTGGATGAAGAAAAAGAGAGCAAAAGAAGCCAAACCCAAGAAGCATCATCATGAACGCATGATTGAGAGGAGATGGACGCATGATCTCTATCCCAAGGGCTAGTTTGGACGCATGGTTGAGTATTTTTGGTGCTAAGTGGCCTCATTTGGACATAACATTTCACAAGGAAGAGGTATTGGGATACATGACAAGAACACCATGCAAGGAGACACTTGTTTGGACGCATGGAGTGTTCATCATGCATGATGATATGTGAGAGCTACGTGTCAAGCTTAGGGCAAAGGTTGGATGATAAGGTTTGCCATCAAACATTTATAAATAGCACCAAAGGGTGGAGGAGCTCTCACACCACCAAAGCACCCGATTTTCACTAGAGAAAAGAGAGGAAGAAGATTGAAGGAGAAGCCTTGCGTCTATGGAAGGCTAGTAGGCGTCCAAGTGTTGTTTTCCTTGCTAACTGAGAGTTGTTTGCGTCCATAAGGTGCCCTAGGCGTCCAAGGAGGCTATCCTGTGTCCAACTGAGCTGTGTAAGGAGAAGAACAAGTTGTTCTGCGTCCAAGATGATATGCTTTGCGTCCAAGGAAGTGCCCTGCATCCAAGGGGAGATTTCCAGGCATCTGAGTAGCTGTTTTAGGGTTTTAGAGGCTTCCTGGTTGTTGTGTTCTCAGTTCCAAAAGCTCAGAGAAGCTGAGAAGGCTTCGAAACCAAGGTGAAGGAAGAAACCCTAAAGTTTGGAAACTACTTTCTCTATGGGTGATTGATTTCTTTCGTGAGAGGATTTAATTAAAACTCTTATGAATACTTGTTAATAGCACACTTATGAATATAGATGTAATTAAGACTCTTATGAATGCTTGTTAATAGCACCCTTATGAATACATACTTGATAGTATGATTATATGATGTGTGATTAATATTTGTGCTATGGTGAGGTATCAAATAGTTGGTATGTCACACCCCCTCCTAGATTACCCTCCATAACCTGAGAGGAGAGTTTCCAAGGGTTAAAGAAAAGACTTGTGCCAACACCAATATTGACTTTGCCTAATCCTGGTGTGGAATTTGAGATTTATTGCGATGCATCACGACAAGGGTTAGGTTGTATGCTTATGCAAGGAGGAAAGTTGCATATGCGTCAAGACAGTTAAAGAAGCACGAACGCAACTACCCCACAGACGACCTAGAATTGGCAATTGTTGTGTTGGCCTTGAAGATTTGGAGACATTATTTATACGGAGAGAAATATCATATCTTAACTGATCATAAAAGCTTCAAAAATACATTTTTGATCAGAAGGAATTGAACTTAAGACAGAGGAGATGGGTGGAGTTGATCAAAGACTACAATTGTACGATAGAATACCACCCTAGGAAGGCCAATGTTGTGGCTGATGCATTAAGTAGGAAGTCAAGACAAGCTAAGACTTCACTTAATGCTATTGGTGCGGAGCTAGTAAAGGAGCTAAAAAGCTCGAATACATTATTGTCATTGGGCAAATCGGGAGGTTTATTTGTACACTTTCAAGTGAGACCCACTTTGGTGGATGAGATTGTTAAAGGCCAAAAGGAAGACTCCATACTCAGGAAAATAGTAGAGGAGGTGAATCTTAGGTAGAGAACAGATTATGATATAAGGAGTGATGGAGCCTTATTGAGACAGAGAAGGTTATGTGTCCCTAATGATCCGACATTGAAAAGTGCTATTCTGGAGGAAGCTCATAGTTCGGCATATGTGATGCATCCAGGAAGCACAAAGATATACAGAACTTTGAAAGCATTATTGATGGCCAGGAATGAGGTGGGAAATTGCAGAATGTGTGGCTAGATGTTTGATTTGTCAAAAAGTTAAGCCAGAGAGACAAAGACTAGGAGGACTTCTGAACCCACTCCCCGTGCCTGAATGGAAGTGGGAGCATATCACTATGGATATCTTGTTTGGTCTTCCTAAAACCGCGAATGATTATGATGAAATATGGATAATTGTTGACAGATTTACCAAGACTGCACGATTCTTGCCAGTAAAAGTGACTTTCACCCTAGATAAGTTGGCCAAGCTATATGTTGACAGGATACTAAGCCAATATGGAGCTCCTGTGTCTATCATTTCAGATAGAGATCCAAGGTTCACATCTAAGTTTTGGCCATGTCTACAACAAGCATTGGGAACCAAGCTACGATTTAGTACAGCTTTTCATCCTCAAACTGACGGACAATTAGAAAGAACTATTTAGAACTTGGAGGATATGTTACGTGCTTGTGTACTACAATTTAAGGGAAGCTGGGATACCCATATGTTATTAATGGAATTTGCCTATAATAACAGTTACCATTCTAGTATTGGGATGATACCTTATGAGGTACTATATGGTAGACGATGTAGAACCACTATATGTTGGGCTGAAGTGGGAGAATGGAAGTTAATGGGACCGGAACTGGTATAAACTACATCGGAAAATGTTAAGCTTATAAGAGAAAAGTTGAAGATTGCACTGGATCGATAGAAAAGCTATGCTGATAAGAGGCAAGGGATTTAGAATTCAAAGTTGGTGATAAAGTTTTCCTAAAGTTATCACCATGGAAAGGAGTTTTGAGATTTAGAAAGAAAGGAAAGTTAAGTCCAAGATACATTGGGCCTTATGAGATTTTGGAATGCATAGGATCGTTAGCTTATCGATTGGCGTTACCTATGGAGTTATCCAACATATATGATGTATTTCATGTTTCTCTACTGAGGAAGTACATTCCAGATCCCAAACATGTTTTGGAGGCTCAACTTATTTAGCTAAGTGAAGACTTGTCTTATGAAGAGGAGCCTGTGCAAATTTTTTATCCAAAAGAGCAAGTGTTAAGGTCAAAGACTATACCACTTGTTAAAGTTTTATGGAGAAATCACAAAGTAGAAGAAGCTACGTGGAAAAGTGAAGACCAAATGAAGATCAAATATCCTCATATTCTTTTCCCTGAATGATCTTACCTGAATTTGGAGGAAGAAATTCTCAAAAAGAAGTAATGAATTGTAAGCCCTAACCTCTATTTTCCTTAGCTTTAGTAGAAGATAAAAGTCCTGGTTAAAAATTTGGCTAGGGTTGGCTTGAATGAGTAGGAAAGTATGTGGAATTCTAATGCAGTTTAGTAATTAGTATTCTTCTTTTTCCATTAACCTTTGCTAAGGAATAAAAGAGATGGAGTTAATGGTGTTGTAGTACAAGGAGGAGGGCTGGACTTAGGAAATTTTTATGGAACATGAAGGGAAGCTTAAGTCAAAAGATCAAAATTTGGAAATTGTTTTTGGAAATTATTTGGGAAAAATGTAAAATTAGGAAGTAAATATTAAATTAAATTAAAATGATTATTTAAATGAAAATTATATTTAATTTGGATGTTTAGGATAAGGAGAAATGAAGAGGAAACACGTTGAAGCAAACTGGTGTGTGGCTTAAGTTGATTGGTTGGTCTGGGCAGAAGCATGAACTCTAAGCAAGCAGCTCAATAAACCCAATGGTTCTCCCGATTCCCTTGTGCTATTTTTACCATTTCTTGACCAGAGGAAGCTCTGTGAGTTAGAAAGATGACCTAGGGCTGCCGCAGTGATTTGAGGTCGGTAAGCTTGAGAAATCATCAAAATACTGAAGATTGTCGCAGAAACCGAGCAAATTAGATGAGCTAGCTTGAGGAATTTTTCAAGGGTGCTCAGAAAGATTTTTGGAGCTGAATTTTTTTGGTAAGCTAGTTAAGTGGTTAAACTTGAGTCTCATAATTTTTATTTGATTTTTATTCGAAAGGAAATAGTGTTTTGGAGCTCTAAAAAATCGGGTCGGAAACACGTCATTGCTAGCCGAAGAGGCTGCCAGAGCTGCCACGCCCACGTCCACGCCCACGCCCAGCGCCCAGCGCCCACCAAGAGTGCCTACGACCATTTTGGGTAATTTTGGACATTTTTGGACCCAAATTGATAATTTCTTGAATTATTGACCTAAAATAGAAAAATATGAATTTTAAGTTGATTTTTAAGCATTTTTGGAAATTTTGAGAATTTTGCAAAAAGGTCCCTAAAAGGGTAAAAATGATAGAAATTGTAGAAATTAAGCTTGAAATGGACAATGTGGATGCAATGTAGTTAAGTGATGAATGTAAGGACCTCGAGGAGAAGATCTAATGGCTCATAATTGATATTTCAGGTCATATTGAGGTTGGAAAAGCCTATAAACCCTGAGGAACAGGCCCGAATAGTGAGTGACACATTTCTTCCTCTGTAAACGATTTTATTTAAAATGTTTAGCAGGCTTTCTTATAAAATGTGATTTTATGATGATTTATTACATGATAAGCATGATGGCTGTTTATATTTGTTTGTATGGCATGTTTCATCTGTTTTCTACAAGCTTATGAAAAACATGTTTATAAGATGCTATTTATTGAAAACTGCTTTGTTTTCCATGAAATGTTTTACAATGAACTGTTTATGCAAAGAATACCTGTTTCTAAAATGTTTTCTAAGGGACCCAATGCTGAAGAACATTGAGAAGGCATGTGGGCAACCCTGTGACTTAAAGGAGCTCAGTGCTGAAGAACGTTGAGAAGGCATTTGAGTTTCCTAGGGACCCAATACTGAAGGACTTGTAGAAAGTACTTGGGTATCCCGAAATAGTTCTATGTGCACATAGTGATTGGTGATGCTTTACTCCACATCAGCTAAGGTTTTCGACGTTGGGTGTGTCGAGATTACTCCGCCTCAACTAAGGTTTGTTTTCGACATTGAGTGTGTTGAGCCTTGCTTCGCCTCAACTAAGGGGACTTTTAAGCAAAAAGAGGGTTTGATGAGTTTGTAAACTGTATTTATGTAAAAGACCTGGCTTATGTTTTATTTCAAGGGTTAACATGAGTTTTATGCTAAAGTTATGTTTTCTCCACTTTTTTAGCATGATTTGGTTCATGAGTTGTGTTTAAAATACTATGTCACTCACTGGGCATCTAGCTCATGTTTTCCATCTTTTCTTTCCCACAGAGGTAGCGGAAAGTTTTCGGTGCTTAGCCTACTCAAACTTACCTTGCTCAAGCTTCGAGTTATCAGAAGATACTTTCTATTTCGGTTGTTGTATGTGTAAACAATTTTGTGTATGTGACATGTAGACATAGCTAGCTAGTAGTCGGGATGTGAGATTGGTTATTGTATATGTCATCTAAGTTTATTTGTGAACGAGTTTGGAGTACTTGGTTATGTAAATATAAGTTCTCATGTTATTGAATTTATGGGCGTGGTTAATCTTAATGACTATATTATTAGAATAAATGATATGAGTAGTTATGTAAGTAATGTTTCAACAGTTTATTCGGGTACAGTCAGACAATGAACCTTATAAGAGGGGTGATGTTTGCTATCCTCATATCTCCTCTCAGGTTATGGAGGGTGTCTGGAAGGGGGTGTGACGTGGTAGCATATCGAACTTTGTTTGATATATAGATGTTCCCCAATGTCAAGGACCTTGAGAAGGCATTGAGGGCTACGGTCGTGACTGGGATCGGAATTCGACACCGCACAAGATGGTCAGAGGGGTGGAAAGATCTAGTGTTTGAGCCTGTGTCGGGAATAGAACCTTGCGGGATGGTCAGGGGGTGCCGAAACCTAGTTCCTGATCCTGCAAGAAATATCTCAGGGGAATAGTCAGAGGGTCGACGGACCTAGCTTTTGATCCTTAGAGATAAGGCTATGTGCACATAGGGACAGAAAATACGAAAATTTCTGAGCCGGGTGAACCAGCAGAGGAAACCAGCAAATTATTAAGTTGTGTGAGCTAGTAGGTTAACCAAAGGATTTGTTGAGTTGAGAATGCCAGTAGGATAATTAAGTAACCCTAAGGGGGAAATTTGATTATAAGCTCAATATAGATATGCTTGCTCGTGAATTCTAATATAGTTATTATGTTTAAAGGGTTATATGAACCCTAATTTTATTGATTACTCACTAGGCTCCATGAAACTCATCATTTTCTTATGTTTTCCTTTCCAGGTAGCAATCGAGTTTCCATTGCTATGTAAAGTCAAGGTCTACTGAGATATCATATGGTCATTAAAATTTGGCAAAAACTTGTATCGAGTTAGGGTTATGTCACTTATAAAACAAATTCCATAAACAATGGTGTAAATAAAATTCTACTTGTTAAAAATACAATATTGTGTTTTGAATATATAATGTTGTATTTAGTAAGTCATAAAAAGTATAAGTTGACAATAGATATTGAAAAAGGATCAATGTCTAATGTCGTTACACCCCATATTGGGTTACGAAGGGTGGCTCAGGGCAGGGTGTGACAGGTCACTTCTGCATTCACTCAAAAACAATTCCAGAAGCTTATTGAGAGAATTTGAGAGCTTTTCTGACAAGATCAAGCGTCCAAAAATAACCCTAGGCATCCAAGGTGTGCAACCAGGCATCCAACACAGATGACCTTGCATCCAAGGAGTAGTTTGCTCCAATTGAGTGCAGTGTTGCATCCAAGAAAGGTGTCCTGCGTCCAAGAAGGTATTTCCAAGTGCTACATTGAATTATTTATTTCTCTTGAAATTTATCTTCAATGTTTATTTTTACACACGTCGTTTTTTAGGGGGCCTACAGCCATTATGTGGCATAGGGGTTACATCCCGTATGAAACTTAATAGTATACCGCTTCTACGGATAGCTCTTAATGCTGCATCTCTTCCGAGACCAGGGCCCTTTATCATAACTTCGGCTCGTTGCATACCTTGATCCACTACTGCCCGAATAGCATTTCCTGCTGCGGTTTGAGCGGCAAACGGTGTCCCTCTTCTTGTACCTTTGAATCCACACGTACCGGCGGAGGACCAAGAAATTACCCGACCTCGTACATCTGTAACAGTCACAATTGTATTGTTGAAACTTGCTTGAACATGAATAACACCNGCTGCATCTCTTCCGAGACCAGGGCCCTTTATCATAACTTCGGCTCGTTGCATACCTTGATCCACTACTGCCCGAATAGCATTTCCTGCTGCGGTTTGAGCGGCAAACGGTGTCCCTCTTCTTGTACCTTTGAATCCACACGTACCGGCGGAGGACCAAGAAATTACCCGACCTCGTACATCTGTAACAGTCACAATTGTATTGTTGAAACTTGCTTGAACATGAATAACGCCCTTTGGTATTCTACGCGTACTTTTACGTGAGCTAATACGTCCATTTCTACGTGAACCGATTCTTGGTATGGGTTTTGCCATATTTTACCATCTCATAAATCTAAGTCAGGGATATATGGATATATCCATTTCATGTCAAAACGGATCCTTTAATTGATTTTTATGTGTATATTGTGGGTGGCCTTTAGGGGTCCTTTTTTTATAAAGATTATCCTTGTCTTTGTTTATGTCTCGGATTGGAACAAATTACCATAATTCGTCTCCGCCTACGGATCAGGCGACATTTTTCACAAATTTTCCGAATGGAGGCCCTTATTTTCATATTTGTCATTCCTTACCTTAATTCCGAATCTACTTATTGGAAGAAAATAAGTTTCTTTAAATTTTCTATTTCGAATTGTATCCCTACAAAAAAAGAATATTGCCCGTGAAAAGACTACTTCACCTAATCCTTTGTTTCGTCTCTAAATTAAACCAGTTGTTGTTCACTTAGTTCCAGAAGCTTGAGAAGTTCAAACTAAGCCGGACCTTGAAATTAAGTCAGTCTCGAGTAGGGGAAGGAAGCTTTAAAGAACTAAGAACTCCATTAATTGTGAGTGGTTACTAGTTTGTTTCCTTAAGTAGTATGATGTTTTTTGTTGAGTTAAAGATATAATTGCTACGTATATGTGTTTGTGAATGTATGGTGTCAATTAAGATCGCATGAGATGGTTAGAGGATCTGTGGATCTAGTCTCTAAGCCTGTGGCAAGGTTAAAACCTCAAGGGATGGTCAGGGGAGCCGAAAATCGTTCTTGATCCTGTGAGAGGGATCTCTTGTGGGATGGTCAGAGGATCAATGGGTCTAGCTTCTGATCCCTTAGAGAAAAGGCTATGTGCACATAGGGATAAAATACGGTACCAGAATGAGCTTCTTGTATGAGGTTTGAGATGATAGCCTCCATTATATTTTATTATGGTCTCATGTTTCTATTTATGATATGATGCTATAAAAGGGGCTGTGTGTACCCTAGTTATGTGTTAACCACTCACTAGACTTTGTAAAGCTCATCCTTTCTTTTTATATTTTCTTTTCAGGTAGCAGTAGAGTTCTCTTTGTTGGGCAAAGTCGAGGTTTGTCGTGCCATAGTTATTGTACTTCTGAGTTAGGGTTGAATATGAGTGATGAACGTTTTACTTTTATAAAAAGTAAAAAGTTCGACAGTAGGTATTGTTAAAGGATCTGACAGTAAATATTGTAAAAGGGTCAATGTCTGTTGTTCTCACATCTTTTCCTAGGTTAATAAAGTAACTTGGGATGGGGTGTGACACAAAAAATGGGATGAAATTTTTTTTAATACTTTAATAAACAACGGTTTCAAGGTGAATTCCTCTATTACGAGTGATTACTCAAAATTGTTTAGAGTCGAGTGTTATATGTTTTTATGTTGATGATATGCTTATCTTTGGAACAAACATAGAAGTAATCAATAATACCAAGTTGTAATTATCGTCACATTTTGGAATGAAAGATTTTGGAGAAGTTGACATAATACTTGGTGTTTAAATAAGAAAAACAAAACATGGATTTTCTTTATATCAATCACACTACATTGAAAAACTATTTAAGAGATTTGATAGTTTTGATGACTTTCCTATAAGAACATTTTATGATGCTAGTATGAGTAATCTTAAGAAAAATAAGGGAGATATTGTTTCTTAGTTTGAATATGCAAAGATTATAGGAAGTATTATGTGTTTTATGAAATACATGAGACCCAGTATTGCATATGTTGTGAACAAATTGAGTAGATGTACACATAATCTTGATAAAAGGATTGCTCTTCGTCATTTATTAAGTTATCTTAGGGTACAATAGACTATTGTTTGCATTTTAATAAATTTTCTGCCATATTAGATGTCACACCCCCTCCCAGACTACCCTACTCAACCCGAGAGGAGATATGAAAACAGCAAACATCACCCCTCTTGTGACATACACTATTCATCTGTACCGGATTAACCTGTTAAATTATTTCATACATGTCTACTCATAAATTCAAAACCATAAGAACTTTTGTTTATATAATTAAACATCCCAACATGTTCACAATAAACTTATACAACAACCCATCTCACATCCCAACATATAGATAACCTCTACATGCCACTTATGTAAGGTTATTTACACAAACAACAACCACAATGTGAACTGTTCCTGATGACTCAAAGCTTAAACAGGGCGAGCTGGAGTAGGCTAAGCACCGGGAACGTCCTCGCTACTTGGGTGGAAAAGAAAACATGGAAAGCATGAGCTAAAAGCCCCGTGAGTGACTAGTTTTTGTAAAACTGTCCTTGGTTCAAAAACCAACACAATACGTATAAGATATGGATTCAAATCATAACTATTGGAAAAATATGCTCAAATGCCTTTGTCAAATCATACATGATCGTTTCAGAAAATCATACAGAATTCCATATTAATTTTACAATCATTTCCCTTAGTTGAGGAGGAGTAAGACTCAACACTCTCAACGTCGAAAACAAACCTTAGTTGGGGTGGTGCAAGACTCAACACACCCAATGTCGAATACGAATATTTCCCTTAGTTGAGGCAGAGCAAAACTCAACGCACCCAACGTCGACAACGAATATTCCCTTATTCGAGGCGGAGCAAAACTCAACACACCTAACGTTGAAAACAAATATTTTCTTAGTCGAGGCGGAGCAAAACTCAACGCACCCAACGTCGCAACCTCTATGTGCACATAGGAATATCTCGGGATGCCCAAGTACCTTCTCCGAGTCCATCAGTACTGGGTCCCTCGGAAACTCAAATGCCTTCATGCCATAAAATCAAGTTTAAGCAGCCATCATGCTTTTTAAATCATCATAAAATTACATTTCATAAGAAAGTCTGGCTAACATTTAAATAAAATCATTTAGAAAAAGGAAAGTGTCACTCACTACTTTTCCTAGGCCCTGAGCGGATTATACGCCTTTCCTAGCTCTTCTTGGCCTGTAAATACACATTTCTCGTGTTAGGCTTTCTTAAACTTCCTTTCCATAACCATTAAGTTTGCATAATTAAATTCCAATTATGTTTCATCATCGAGACTCACTTCTCCCAAAATAATTCTTAATGAGCAAGATTATTAACGAGATTGGCCTACAATTATACAACACTAGCGAGACCATAACGAGCGAGACTAGCGAGATTCACCTTGAGTAGCGATACATAGCGACACTCAGCGCGATTTGGGAGACGCATAGTCCTCTGTGCTACCAGCAATACTCGTCTTGCTACTCCCTCTCCAACTTCTCAGCGACACTAGAATTCCAGCGACACCCGACAGCCACAATTTTTTCCTTTCCTTTTGTTCTCACTTCTACCTGATAAAAATAGCATTTCCAACCAAATTCAGAACTTCTTCCCATCTACGAACTTGTAAAGGAATAGATTCTCTAACTTACCTCAAAATTTCGAGGCAAGATTCTTCTCTGTTGGAGAGAGATTCTCAAATAACACCGAGTTGCTTTTAATCGTCTAGCAAATCAATAGCAATCACTTCCACCTACAATTCTACATGTTTTTCCCTCAAATTTAACTCAAACATCCTTCATATAAATGGTTAGAAATTGAGTTAACTCACTAACCTCAAAATTTCAGCCCTATCTTCAACTTCCTCAGCTCGCACTTCTCCAAACACTAGACCATGGTCAGATTTCACGACCACAATCAAACTTTCTGTTCCAGCTTTAGTTACACCACCAAAGCGAATTGAATTCCACTTGAATTCGACATGAACACCTTCTTCTATCTTTCCTCGTTGTTTTTCTAAAAAATGGAACTGACTCGAACTCTGAAATGTATTTAAAATGATTAAACACTCAGCTAACTCATATATATATGCTACCGACTTAACCTCCACTTCCATTCCTTTTTAAAATAAGTTGGTCGGCGCAGACTTTTTCACCAACACACCAACGCATAGCAACCCTCGACGCAAGTTACCTCCAACGCCCACAGCAGCCATCACACACAACTGCCTCCAACGCATGGCAACAACCTTCAATGCTTAGCTGCAATCCATCGCATACAGCTACTTTCCAACGCAAAGTAACCTTACCAATGCATTGTAGGTCAAGTACAACTTCTCCTAGCTAAGCTCCAACTTCACTTCCAACACATGGCAACAACCTTCAATGCATAGTTGCAGTCCATCGCATACAGCTACTCTCCAACGCAAAGTAACCTTACCAACGCATGGTAGGTGAAGTACAACTTCTCCTGGCCAAGCTCCAACTTCACTTCCAACGCATAGTAACACCTTCAACGCATAGTAGCCCTATCAAAATATAAAAACTCTTCAACCTTACCAACGCATAACCATGGCCAACACTTAAACAGTTTTTGCTCCTTCACTCTCGACCACCATTCCTCTTTACAACGCATAACACATGACTTCTTCTTAGCTTGCCTTCTCCCAAGGCTAAGCATGTCTTACAAGTTAGGGCTTACTATTGGATATGTGTTCTTACTAAGTAGAAGAGTTATTTCATGGAAGTCTGCAAAACAAACTTACATAGTTAGGTTTACCATGAAATCTGAATTTATTGCTTTGAAGTTAGCAAGATAAGGTTGAGTGGCTTAGAAGCCTGTTGGGAGATGTTGGTCGAGCCCAAAGGGCGCTGAGGCCTTCAACTGGTCAAAATAATTTTCGTCCTCACACTAATTCAGTGGCAACAGTGGAGTATGGGTAAACCTCAAAGAGATGGTTAATTTCTCAACAAAAAAAAAAAGCCTATAGTGATCGTAACCAATGGGGGTATGGTTGGTGAATGCTTGAAACGTAAATGCACGAAATTAAATGGCATGCAAGTAAAAAGTAAATGAGAAAGAGAGTTGTGAAATCAATAATAAAAAGGTCTAGCTTGTGTTTGAATTGAAGTTTTCCCAATTAATTTAATTCATCATTGAACTCTAGATCACACCTCTTGTTTAAGCCTCGCCTAATTGATTAGAAACGCTAATCAACTGCCCTAATTAACTGACTAGCCAGCATGAAAAGACGAATTTGTTCTAATCATTCGAATTAATCGCATCAAGATTTAGGGGTTGCACTAGGATGAATTAATTAATTTTCATCGTCTAATTAATCATTCAATACGGTTTCAAATCAAGATCGATTAAAGCAATCCTTGTTAGTGGTTGACTCACATTCAAGCAAGTTAATCTATCCCTTTGCTTCCTAATGATTTAATACCCTAATCAAGAATAAATCTAAGCATGGAAATGAACAATCAAGCATTGGCCATCAATCAATAATAAAGATAACACAAATCATAAATAATATATTCAGATTAAAACTCATAAACAAGAGTTCAAAATTAATTTACAATAAAGAATAAGTCTCACAAATGAACTAAAGAGGGGAAATTTTCAAACCCAAGCTAGAGTGCTTACCTTACAATCATGATGAAATCCTAAAAAATAAATGTTGGTCAAGCACAAACTGGTTAAGAATTAACTATAGAGATGAAGTTCAAAGTTGCAAAAATGGGTAATTTTCTGTTTCATTTTGTGTTGGAAATGAACTTTTCCATTTAAATAATTGTTTGAGCGTCGTAACGCTTTCTAATCCCAAGTGTCAGGTGAGTGTTGTGGTGCTTCCACGCACGTTTCAGTTCTATAAAAGTTCATAGCATTGTGACGCTCTTGAAAGCTCAACTCTTGTCCTTGAGCACCACACACAATGCCTCTTGGGCGCCGCAATGCTCTTAGGCGGTGAGCAATTTGCCTCTCAACATCGTACTAGCACACCTCTAGAGTGTCCAGGTGCCATCCTCTTTCAAACATACTTCTTCCTCAAGCCTCAATCGTTGCTTTCAACTTTATAATAAGCTCGAAGCCAAAATTGACGATGGAGGCCTGATATGCCCCTTAGATGCTCAAAACCCTATAAATTTACCAAATAAACCCATTAAATGGTACAACGATCTCGAGTTAACTTAAGGGAAATAGCAAATTTTAGGTGCTATCAGATACTTCTTAAGTGATTTTTCTTGAGAGAAATTCAGAGAGACAACTTGAGAGAGAGCAAGGCAGTGAGATATTCTGTTTTGTTCTAATTTTGTATCTCATGTAGAAGTAACAAAAAAAAAAAAAAACAAACATGATGGGAGTAACTCCCCTCCCCCTCACCTACCATTGTTGTAGTGGAGTTAATTCTGCTTTATATATATAATTTGAATTCAAATTAAATCAAATTTTATTTAAATAAATAATCAAATTAATATTTATTTATTTTAATTTAAATATCATATATTTAATTAAATTAATATTTGGATCATATTTAAATATACTTCTATCTTATAACCTATATGTTGGGTTGGATGTCCTAAAACTTGTAGTTTGTAAATGGTAATCTGAATTTTATTTTGAATAAAGTTGTTGATGTTTATTCAATATAGTTATTGTTGAATTAATAACCCTAAATCCAATAAACTAAGAACCCTGACTAGAGTATGATTACTTGGACTTTATGTCGAGACATAAAAGTGGATCAAGTCTGAGTAAATCGCCAAAACATTTTATAGTATATGAAAAAGGTTAGGTACCTTATCCTGGAAACACTATTTGATGCAACCTACTTTGTATTTGATACAAATGATCTGATCCTGAATCATTTAGGTAGAAATATTCAAGTAGGGGCATCCTTTGCAATGAGTTTGCATGAGACCGGATCATAAAATAATCACTTTTACTTTATAACACCATTTACTGTTAAAACTGATTATTTCAACCTGATGACCTAGGTAACTTGATCTTAATCCTAAGCTAACTACGAACTCCTGTTTATTTAGAATTATGCTTAGATCTGCATAGGTGAGAGTAGCCCAACTTTGTTGCCCAACAAGCCTCCCATTTCAGGGGTAAGACCGGGTAGATAGTTGGGGACATACGGTGCAAGATGGAGTTTACTCCTACTCGTTTTAGGGATAGTAGATAGGTTGTTCCCTTAATGCTGATTCCAGGTCTTGAACAAGGGGCCCCACCCTCTTACTGACCCGAGCGGGACTCGATTTATTGGTTGGACCATAAACCTATTGTTCATTAGAGGATCAGTGGAATTTAAGGAACTAAAAGTACTCACAAGGGTAAAATGGTATTTTTGACCTAACTGTGATTACAGGTAACTTGTAAGGGATCGACTTACTAATCATTGTTATATCAAGTGGATAGAAATATATCTATAGTGAGAAGAGTGCAGTTAGTGGGCTTTAGTGGAGTGTCTTGGTAGTTAACAAACGTTGTTAATTAAGTTAAAGAGTTTGATCGGTTGATCTCGTATCGTTGGAGCTCATGATTTTTAGGTCTATTAGGTCCCCTTACTAGCTCACATTGGACCAAACCTTAGAACAGTGTGATGAATAAATTCGAATGGTTCAAATTCAATTCAAGAAATTAAAGCGTTAAAGGAGTTTAACGACTTATTGTTTAATTTTGAATTGAACAATAAAAAGAGATAGAAATATTTAAATATGATTTAAATATTGTGTATATAAATAGGGATTCATATCGGGAGTTGTTAAAATTGGGAGTTATGTAATTTAATATATGATATTAAATTTTATAAAAAATTAATTAAATATATAATTAATTATTTGAATTAATTATTATTATTATTATTATTATTATTATTATTATTATATATAATATTGATTAATTAAAATAAAAATTGGAATTTTGACTTTTGAAGTCAAAAGGTCAAATGTTGATCTAGGTTAGTGGATTTTTTGAATTTTCTCAAGTTTAGTGTTTTTATGACTAAGGCTTTTGAAGACTTGGCGTGTTCTTCATAAAATGACACTAACCTCACTTATGAATTGTGCAAATTAGTGTCAACTTGGAATTAAATCTCTTTTACATGCTAATTTCTTTAAAAAGAGTAGTTTTGAATCAGATTTCTTCTTGATGATACTTGATTTTTTTGCTGATATTTAGCACTAAAACTAAAAACTCTCAATCTCTCTCAACTCACAAATTTTTCTTCAATTCATCACAAGTTTGATCCCACAATCAAGGTCTAAGACTAGAGAATAGCAAAGAAGACACTTGTGGTAGTCTATATCCTATTCGTGATAGATTGAAGGATAAATTGCAAGATTCCAATGCTACAAAGGTGATATTTATCAATTTTCTGTTTTACACTTTGAAAATCGGCATGTTTTTCTTTGAAATTAAAGCAAATTAGAGTGTCTAAGATCCAATTGCTTCCGCTTGCGTGCTTTAATGTCTTTCATTATAGTTTTAATATGAATCAAATTCATATAAATTTAATATTTGAATCTTATTCAAATATTATTCTCTCATACTATATCGTTTTAATTATAAATCATATTTATAATTAACTATATACTTTAATGTATATACATTATCCTTTATATTAATCATATCATATATGATTAATATATATATTTTTCCTTAAATAATTTGAACCACTCAAATTATTCCAAAACTATTTACTTATTATTATTTTGTTTAATCTTTAGTGAGTTACTAGAGAACCTAATGGACCTATAGATTAAAAGTTCCAATTATTCGAGATTAAATTAATTAAACTCTTTAATTAAATCAATCACATTTATTAATTGTGGGTCACTTCATTAAAGATCCACAGTTGCATTTTTTACATTGTAGATATGTTTATGCGTCCATGGATATAACCAATTGTCAGTAAGTCGATCCTTCACAAATTGCTCGTAATTACAGTCGGGTAAAATTATCGTTTTACCCTTGCAATTACTTCTTACTCCTTAAGTCTCACTAATCCTTTAATGAACAACCTGTTTACGGTCTTACCATAAACAAATTCCTCTCGGGGCAATGAGAGGGAATGACCCCATTGTTCAAGACTTAGAGTAAGCACAGAGAGCAATTCATCTATTTTCCTAGAAGGCAGGAAGGAGTGAACTTCTTGTGTAGTTATGTTCTTAACTTCATACTTGGACAAATTTCCAAAATGGTAGGCTTATTGAGTCAAAGACATGGACCACTCTCACCCATACAAATTAACTCACTCAGAATTGAGATCGAGTTACCTATGTTCATCCTTATGAAATGTTAGTCTCTTCAATCAACGGTATTATAAAGAGAGATTAATCATTTCGTCGTTCAGTCTTATACAAACTCTTTGTATAGGATATCTCTACTTGTATGTCTTTACATGAACGATTTGGATCAAATCATTTGTAACACTTACAACACTTGTAAAATTTACAAAGTGGGTCATATCCGCAGTGTCACTAGGATATACAAAGTAGGTTGTATCCGCAGTGTCACTAGGATAAGGCACCTAATCTCTTATCCATATACTACAGATCTTTTAGGTTATTAGTTAAACATGATCAAGTATGTCTACCACATACTGTTCAAGCTACATTAAATAACATTGGATCTTAGTTTATTAGATTGAGTTAATACAATCTAAATGTCGAATAAATACTTCTTATTTTATTAAATAAATAAATCGTTTATACAAATTTACAAACTGATTTAGGATATAAATCCAACATAGAACACAACATGACATACATAAGACTGCCCACAACAAAAGCATAGGAAATCTGTCTCATCTCTTTGACTTCTTGAGGTGTCTTAGAACACTGTTCCTTAAATAAAGTAATTTCATGTCTGAAAGGTAAATTTCTCTTTTTAAAATTTTGCATCAAATATCTGACAAGTATTTTGTCAATATAAGATGTCTAAGACAAGGCTAACATTTTGTTCCTACGATTCTTTGGGATTTGAATCCCTAAAACATATTGCTTCTTTAGGATTTGAATCCCTAAAACATATTGCGCTTCTCTCAAATCTTTCACATGGAATTGAGTACTTTGCCAACTTTTAATATCAGTTAGGAAACCTATATCAATACCAATGAGTAGTATATCATCCACATATAGCACAAGAAAAGCTATAGTACCTTTAATGATCTTCTTATATACACAAGGTTAAACAACATTTTGATTAGAACTATAAGATTTGACTACAGTGACAAATCTAATATTCCAAGATCTATATGCTTGTTTTAATCCATAAATAGACATTTTAAGGTTCCAAACCTTTGGCTCTTCACCTTTTGCAAGCCTTTCCCCACATGTGAGTGTTGCAACCATCGTCCGAACAGATTCAAGTAGTTGCACTTGCTTGAAAAAGGATCTAATTCTTACTACCTTTCTATTTATAAATTATCATTTTTATTAAAACATTTTTCATTATGTTTAAATTCATAATTTTTTTTTATCTAATTTATTTTTTCCCTAACCATTTTCATATATTAAAGAGTGCATATAGCTTTACGACTGCTTTCTGTCCATTGTTTTAAGCATAGTTTTCGGTGATTCCATTCCTTGCTTCGCGCAAGTGCACGCTTGAGTTTGGACATTGTGTTAACTTTGGGGAGCAAACGTGATTTAGCACCGAGGTCGACTTGAATTTTGCTTTCAAAGCAGTGGATCTTCTATAACACAACAACGATCTACATTTGATGCCAACACTTATCAACCTCAAGGAAATGAGACTAGATTTCAAGGATTATTCAATTTTTAGGAGACTAGGGAGTATTCAGATAGTTGGAGAATCTTCTCTAAATTATTTGAGAGTTTTTTATTTATGAACCCCCATAGTGAAAGAGAGTTTCTCTATTTATAGAATTTCCATACAGCAATATGGGCTTAGGCTTGGGTAATCGCCACTGAGACCAATCAAGTGGATTTTTGGTTTGTTTGGTATGTGGGCCAAAATAGTCTAACTTTGAACTCAATTAAACCTAGACCCAAATTTGGCTGATGAGACAAATAACAAATTTTAAGATTTCATTAGAAAAATAGCAAGAAGTTTTCAAAACGCTAAAAATAGCGAAATAAGTTTTGAAATAAAAAAATACTCATAGCAAATATCCAAACTGCACCTACACACTAAAATTGATAAAAACCATCACAAACTAAAACAAATGCAGAAAAGGGCAAATACGCTGTACTGTTGCATTACATTTAAATCGAACGTCGTCAAACAACCCTTGCTCGTCAAGCACCCCTTGCTCGATGGCAGCTAACATTTCCACCAAACTCCAAAACAATACTTAGTTAAATTGAAGCCAACCATAAGAAAACCAAAACTTAAACAAAAAAACCCACAAAAAAAAAAACCCCGATACTCACCTAAATACTGCTGGTCGATTCCTCTTACGACCACACAACGGCAGTAGCGGTGGCATGAGAGAGGAAAGAGTGAATGAGAGAGGAAGATCCATGGCACTTATGGATGCTACCTCCGCGATGGAGGTAGTCTTGGCACAAATGGCGATGAGCAGAATGGCATAGACGACGATGTTGCTCTTCACTTGAAGGAAGAGAAGGGGGCGGCTTTGTGCGGCACTGTAGAAACTTAGCTTTCTTTATTTTTCTTTTTTAAATGTTATTTTAACTAACAAAAACTTAATTAAATATAATTTTTAAATATATATATCTTAGGGCCACTTTGTGGGGGCACGAGTAACAAAATCTGTTATATATATTTATATATATATAAGTGCATCTTAAATTCCAAATATTTAGTATCTTTTTCATATCTTTTATAAAATAATTATATTCTCCGATAAACTTAAGTTTGGCTGAATTCAAAATCAAAAGAAATACATTAAACTTCCAAAGTTATGAAACTTACATTCAAAATCTTTAATTCAAAAAATTTGAAAACTAAAATATTTTAATTTAATCTATTGAAAATTTAATTTATTAGATCTTAAACATCAATTAAACCCAAATTAAGCCAAATTTTGATTTTATCCAATCCACCATTTATTCCAAAAACAAGTAACAAATTTTGATGAAAAATGACAGTGGAATCAATTAGGGGGAGAAAAATAAGGAAGATATTGGTTTATATTGAATCAATTGATATTGGTTTATAATGAATCAATTGGTAAAGTAGTTATCAAAATCTAATTTGAATTCTAAATAAGGGAAAAATTACATAATGACATTTATTTTCGGTTTTAAAATCGAATCAGTTAGATTATAATATGATTAATTAAGTTATTAATCAAGCTCCCTATTATACTGTATTTATATTCCGATTATTAATCAAGTTGTCCACTTAAATTGTATTTATATCTCGGTTATATCAAGCTCTACACTTACACTATGTTTACTACTCCGGACATATTAACTAAGGGCAAATTAGGTATTATCAAAATGTCCCCTCACGTGCCTTGCACATTATTTGTCATTAGTCTTATTATTTTTTGTTTTTGCTATATATCCAAATGAATCCTCACTTGTTGCTGTCTTACCCAATTTCCTTTTTTTTTTTTTTTTAATTCAATGGTCATGAAGAATAGACATGACATTATGGATACCACTAATTTTTTGTTTTCATTTTTGAGCACATGTTAGCTTTTAATTAGTTCTAAATTCGATAATTTGTAATTTCTTCCCAAAATGACGTGTGATTGTCATTCAACTACGTATATATGTAGTATGGAAAAGAGTTTTATGTTGGAGGAGACAACAAATGAAAAATTGTAGAATAAAACAAGTAATTAATTTGGCACTAGATTTTTTATGGTGTTGCATATGTGGATATTGATAAGGTCGTGAATATGGTGTGACAGCTTTGGGAAGCTCAAAATAAAGTAGTGTTTTTGAGACAAAAAGTTGATGCCGAGACTATTTGTGATGCGATTGACAAGCATATTTATGACTCCTGCATTGGTGGTGAGTGGTTCGATAGCAAAGGAAATGAGTTGTCATTCTATCCACATCCCAATGCAGATCATCGACATCCTCCTGAACTATCTTATTGGAAGTTGAATACCAATGGAACTTGGAGCTGTGATACCATTTCAGGTGGGCTGGGTTCGATGCTCTAAGACTACTAGGTTCGTGTGTCGTTTTGCTAGCTTGAAGTTTGTCCTTAGATGCTAGAAGGTCAAGCTTCTTGAAGCTATGTCGATATACTCTGGACTTGAGAATCTGTCTTCCATCCATGTATCAAATATCTTGGTTGAGTCTAATTGCTTGGAGATCATCAATCTGTTGAATAATGTTGGTGTTGATTTTTCTAAAGTCTCTTTTTTTTAATTGAGGAGGCTAATAGCCAAGGTTTTTCGAAGGTCTTAACTCTCAGATAATTATCCGTTCCTACTAAGCTTGTGACAACGGTAGTAAGGGTCGAACCTCAAAGAATAATTGAGTTAACCGAAAAGGGGGGTTTTGTTGGTTGTTTGTAAACGAAAATAATAATAATAATAATAAATTGCACAAATGAAAATTTCAATCAAATAAAATAAGAGAATTGAAAAATTAATGTTGATAGCGTTTTCTTATGAATGAGGGCTTCTAGCTTGAATCATGTCGAAATTCCTTCTAACAATGAAAATTGATCATTGAACCCATTAACTCATTCAATTCGTATTTCTAGCTTAGTCTAATTAATTAGAGATGCTAGTTAATTATCCACGAGTAACTAATTAGTCATGATTGAAGATATGAAATGCATGCAAAACTAAGTTTAAAAACTAATAGGAAAGCCTAATTAGAACCTCAATTGTGTTCTTCCACTTAGTGGGTTAATCAATAATTATTAATTTGGCGTCGGAGAAACTTATTATTGAACCTCACTAAATGCCACAAAATCAATCCAAAACTTGACAAGTACAGATCAAGTTGAATTCAAAGCAATATACTAATCCCAACCAAAAGTTCAGAAATACAAGATTCAAATCAATTTGGAATATAAAGATGGATCTCACAAATTACATAGATGAGAAAAAAACTCCTAAGATCCAAGTTAGAAATTACTGGATTAGCTAAGAATCATCTTCAAAAGTGAATCCACAATATAAATAAACATCAAAGTACAGAAGTTGAGTAAAGAATGATGGGAAAACTCTATTTTCTTAGAGAGAATGGGAGAATTCGATCCTTTCTTCAAGTTGGCAGCTAGGTCACTTATAATTTGATTTGAGTTGGCATCGCGGCGCTCCAAGCAACCTGCGTCCATCAACCTTCATAGCGCTGCAATGCTCCTTCGAGTGCTAGAAATGGTGCTCTCTGGAAAAAGCATTGTTGCGCTATGCCCTCAGTTGCAATTTTGTAATTCTTGCTCTATTTGGTTCGGTTGCTTCATTAAGGCCTTGAATCAATCTGTTTTAGCTCCATTTGCTCCCTAACGCCCTAATTTGCCTCTCAGGTACTCAATACCTTTAAAATCACTAAATAAACGTGAAAAACTAAAGAACAAACCCGAGTTAAGCAGGATGGGATAACACATTTAAGTTGCTATCAGAGGTTAAGATAAAAGCAGTGAACTGGGAGTTGTCTAATGTTCGTCGTAGTCAGAATGTGTTGGTGCATTGTGTTGCACGTAAAATTTTGGATGATAGGGAGTCTTCAATTCTTTCTACTCCTTATCTTGAGTGGTTTACACTGAAACTATCATATTCTCCTTTGTTTTGTTTTTGTTGTATTGTTTATTATCTAAAAAAAAGTAAGTTAAAATGTTTAAATCTTTAGAAATTAGCAGTATTTTATTTTTTATTTAATGCACTTTTCGAAAATGTTAATCAAATCTAAATATTTGAAAATCTACCCATATAAAAGAAATAAAATCAATATGTATTAACAAAATCAATAGATATTATATGCAAGGGTGGATCGAAAACTTTACATGAGAGGAGGATGGGCACAAATATATATAAAGTTAGAAGTTTAGCACATGAATTTCTAGATTAGTTTGTGTTTATTTATAGGTACCAAACTTTTAAAAAAATGTCTAATAGGTTACTAGATTTTCGACTTTTGTGTTTTACATATTCCTGAAGTATCAATTTTGTATGTAATACAACCTTTTATATATTTGAAATGTTTAAAATTAAGGTCTTGTTTTGTAATTTTCAAAAGAGAAAAACAAAAACGAAATAGTTACCAAACGAAGCCTAAATGTTATATTAGAGATTAAGTGTAACTTTGTGCTTAATATGTACGGTTATACATCTTTCTAAAATTAATGAATCAATTAGCTACAAAATTAAATTTTAAAGTTCAAATAAAGAAACACTTTTTTTTCTTATGAGACCTTTTTAAATATTTTTAATATTCTAAGATCTATTACATATAAAATCGAAGTAATTTATAGATTTATTATACACTTTTAAGGGACTAGAGTCAAAATCTAAAGTTTAGGGGCTTATTCGTCGCAAATTTTAAATTTTAGATACTAAACTTATAATGTAACCTTCATATAAATGTAATTTTAAATGCACTGGTTTTAACATCTAGATTAAGTAATACTAATTACAAAATTATCATACCTTTATAGAATTATTCACCTAGATATATAAGCAAAAAATCATTCAATCAATTTTTGTATAATAAATTTTAAAATATTCAAAAGTATTTGTGTGTGTGAAAAATTAAAATGAAATTAAGTTTTTCAACTTGTTTCAAGTGTGCTAGAAATTAACTTTATGCGTGTGTGTATATATATTTGTTAGTAAGGAAAAGTAGAAATATGAAATATTTGTCAGCAAGTTAATTACAAATTAAAATTTGAAAACCAAAAGAATATATAAATAAATATATTTGAAGATTAAAAAATAGAAAAGAAGAGACAAGCTTGGAGCTTAAACCTGCGCTCGATGGCAACACAACTGCCCGCCACACCACACTGCGAAAGCAAAATACTAAAGTTTACAGTTAGCGAAAACAAGATATATAATTATAACCAAACTACAAATGTTTTATACTTAATAAAAAATTATATATTATAAATTTAGGACATCATCATTTCAATGTAGTCCTGACTCTTAATAGATCTGCCATTGATTAAATAGAAAGAGACACATACTAAGTAACATATAAAATCAAAATGACTTTTTAGAAATTAAGATTGTGGAATGATCTTAATTTTTCACCATATTTTCTTTCATATATCTTTTCTAATCCATTTCAATCAACAATGTTCGAAAGCTTTCCTTTTTTTATTTTTTTTGGTTGACAATTCCCTTCACTTCCCGACGAATTCTCTACGTCGAGGACAACATGCAGATACTTTCTTGTGGCCACATTTTATGCATTCATTATCATTAGAGAACTAAGAACAATCAATAAGACATTCAAATTCTATGGCAACAAATGCAATTACAATTAGAAAACACTATAAGGGACAAAAGCAATGAAGCCAACATCAATCACAAGTAAACTTGGTTCTAGTTTTGAAGTCCTCCATTCATTCCTTCTCAGCAGCAGCATACAAAGCTTTGATCTCTTCAACATCATCATAGCTACCAAGAAATATGGGAGATCTCTCATGTATCTTCTTTGGAACCAAGTCAAGTGCCTGCAAATCAATGAACATTCATCTTAAAACATGTCAAGGGAACATAACCAAACTCTCGAGGCCTTTTAGGCCTCGTTACAATGGCAGTACAGTACCCTTATTTTTCCGGTGAATGCTTGACCTCCTGCCTCCTCTATCAAGAACGCCATTGGAAAAACTTCATACAACACACTGGCATTGGAAAGAGGGAAAAAAAAAAAAAAGAAACAAATCATTTAATAATGTAATACAGGTAGAAATAGTTTCAGTCTCGGAAAAAGTTATTCAACGTGACTACTTCTCAACAACCATTGAACATAGATTCGGAACTTATACAAACTCTTTCTACTATAGCCAATGCTAAAAAAACTAGCCACATATTGTTGGGGTCTCCTCAAATAATTTCTCAAAAAACATGTGAGAAAGAGAGAGAGAATCGGTTGGGAGAGTATTTGTAAAACCGCCACGTACCGCAATTTCCCATTAGGGCTCTTCTTGTCACCAGGGTACAAAAATATACCACCATAAAGCAATGTACGATGGACATCAGCTACCATGCTGTTAATCAAAGCATTATACCATCAGAACTTTCGTACTCAAGTTCAGAGATGAACATACAAACAACAAATGGGGAAGAACCCCACTTCTTCAAAATCATTGATATTTGATTGTGAAAAAACAAATGTGTTTTGAAACAACAGATTCAGAGTGCCATTGTAGAAAACGAAGTTCTATGTCGTACATTGCAAAGTATGAGTTTAGAATAAGAATGAAACACCAAATAAACAATTTGATGAGCTAAACAAATATTTCAAATATTTTAAGGAATCCTTAGCTACCTTCCAACATATCTCAAAGACTTGGGAGACGAACCATCTGAAGGAAACTTGCACTTCTCAACATACCTAAAAGAGAGAACGAGTTGGAGTTCATATGATTTATAAGCCAAACTCAAACAAAAATCAAATCAACGAAACATTACTTTGCAGTTGGACCATCCCAGTTCTTTGCATTTCCTTCATTCACTGAATAGATCTTTCCTTTCTTTGGAATCTTCAGATGGTTACGGAAGAAATTAACCATAAACAAAACAGTCAAAAGACGCAAAAGATGATAGGATAGCAACAGATATGAAAAGTGGCCTCCCACATTGTCTCTTAAACTAATAGTAACGTTATATGCAAATTAGAGGTGTAGTTCTAAGGTTTAGCCCTCAAAGAATAACAAAGAAAAGAGAGGGAAAGAAGAAACATAAAAGTATAAGCAAGAAATGGTTAACCTTAAGGTCTGGGTGAGTTAAAATGAACTCCCCAAGAGAAGGATCAAGAGTGAATCCATTAACACCAGTTCCAGTACTTAAAACAAGCTGCAAAAACAAACCAAAAAAAAAAAAAAAAAAAAAGATTAGCAAGTGTTCACTAAGACTTGATTTACAATTAAGAAAAGAAAATATACTTTTCTACATGACCCAAGGACTTCTATAAATAATAACCAGAAATTTAGCATAATAATAACCAGAAATTTAGAATGTCCATCTAAAAATTAAAAGATCTATAATAATACATACAAACTGATATAAACAAATGAATACAATAGAGTGAGTTTGCCCATACTGTGCAAGAGCTGCCATACAAGCAATAGCCTGCTGCAACCATATTCTTTCCAGGTTGCAAGACGTCTTCTAGGTTAGGTTCGTGGCTGTCATTCAAGTGATAAATTCCAAAAATCTACATGAAAAGTAGATATTCAAATGATCAGATACTCAGCTAATTGGAAAGAAATTAAAGCAAAAAACATTCGGAATCTCATTCAGAAGGTAGTAAAGGGATGTTACCGTTCCGATGGAAACACCACAGTCAATGTTGGAGGATCCATCCAGCGGATCAAACACCACAGAATACCTTTGCCATCGGAAAATAAGAAGAAACAACATTAAAAATTAAAGTAAAGTAACAAGAGTTGACAATCGTTGTAAGCAGTATACAGAATTCATAATGAATGGAAAACAAACCTTCCACGCCGAGATGGCTCGACATATGTTGGCTCTTCATCTTCTTCGGAAACAAGGATACACTGCCATCAAATTGTCAACTGTTAGAGTAAATCACCAGAAATCTGTCCTGTCATTTGTATAATTAAATAGCAGCTTACAGTTCTGCCACTGCTGACCAAAGCCTTGATAAAGACTTCATTTGAGAGCACATCCAGTTTCTTTTGCTCTTCACCCTGTTGTCAAAGAAATTGAATAAATGTAAAGACCTAATTCAGAAAAGGGGATTTTAGTATGGGGTGATTTTTATCCTTTTTTCAAAAACAGAATTCTTTGGCTAATTCTAGATGTTTTTTGAGAGTTCATTGTAACAAATAAGATCTTACCTGAACATTGGTCTCTCCAGCAAGTCCAATAAGTTTAGCTAAACCTGCCTGCAAAAGAGGAACTTTTGTGGTTAATGAACTGTATATTGAATATTGAATCATACATAAAGCAAATACAGAACATTCTGAAATTCTCAGGCAAAAGGGTATTTTGGGAATTTGGAATTCTGAGCTGGAAGGATATCCTACCACGGAACCACTACATAATTTTGACTTTCAAGTTGGCAAATAATAAATTTGACACCCTTTGAACAAAAAAATGTCCTAACCTTTGTCATATTGTAATAGAAAAATAAGAAATTTGACCTTATCCTTTTCCTCTCCCTGTCCTCCTCAGCTGCACCACCCTCACCTTTTTGTTTTTAGTTCAACAATTGTGGGCACAAGGATCAAACCATCAAGTGTATAGGATAATAATCAGTATTAATCATTGAACTATGCTCGAATTGACACACCATTTATCTTAAAAAATATTTTAGTTCTACTATTCCTTTTTCCACCGTTCTACACACCCATTTAAATATGTTATTTTATTTTATAGATCCTACACTATTTGTATCGTATTAAATGCGTTACCAAAGTCTCTTTTATACATCTTGGACTACTAAATGGCAATATAAAATATAAAACGCCCAAATTTATATTTACCCTCTTTGAATAATATAAGTTCACATCCACCCCATATATGTACTTATAATATAACTTTTTTTTTCAATGCAAAACTATTAACCTTTGAAGACCTCTCTTATTTCAAGCCAAATATTCTGCAGTTTTCCCTTAAAATACTTAAACTGAAAACTTCCCCACATTTTTGGCCTTCCTTTATTACAAATCAAATTTGCCAACTCCAACATAGCTCAATCCCTCACAACCATTTGTATGAATTCGGATCATCAAACTGGAAAACAAGAATAGATACCATATCCCTTCAAACCCCAGAGAAAAACAAAAACCCCTTCATCAAAAAAATGATCAAACACAATGAATAATAAACTAAAACAATACCTAAAAAACAGGACAAAACAGAACAGAGTAGAAGGAAAAAAAAAACCTTATTAACAGCAGAGCAGACGAACTTGCAGCCAAGAACAATATGACTAAGCAAAATCGTAAAATCCCCTCGCGATTCTGGATACTTGGATTGCTCATTCAAGACGAAGCGTGTAATGGTCATCAAGTCCGTCCTCTGAGCATCCGCCGCGTGATCCATGGCGCTCAAAAACCCCTTTTGCGGAATCAGAAGAAGAAGAAGAAGAAGAAATTAGGATGAGATTCTTAAAGGGGTGCTAAATTCGAGGGCTGTGATGAAACTCCAACATCTATTTATATATGTGCATAGAGAAAGCACAAATGAATTGAAAATGGGGAAAATGGAGAATATGGGTTAGGAGGGACACGTGGCGAAGGAAGAAAAAGGGTAGAAATGGAGTGGTGGCTGATTGCTTTCGAGTTTTGAGACAGAAAAAGGGAATGGGGAAAAAGTTTTGCAGATAATGCAAGAAGTTCGTCGTCTTCTTCAATTTTGCTATGCGCCCTTCCATTTCTTCTATCTCTCTGCTTTGTCAGTTTTTTTTTTTTTTTTTTTTTTTCTTTTTTTTTTTTTTTTTTTTTTTCTTTTTTTTTTTTTTTTTTTTTTTCTTTTTTTTTTTTTTTTTTTTTTTCTTTTTTTTTTTTTTTTTTTTTTTCTTTTTTTTTTTTTTTTTTTTTTTGCTTGAACGCGTCATATTCGGCTCTCTCTTCTCTTCTTTTTCCTTTTCTCCATTTTGGATTTTTTTTCCTTTTTACCTTTTTTACCAAGTCACCTTGGGAGTTGGAACCAAAAGAGGATAAGCATATAATGTTTTAGGTAAATTTTGGTTGGTTGAGTTGAGTGTGAGTCAAATCATATCCACAACTTTCTATTGGATGTAATTTGGGGTTTGAGTTAGATTACATAAAGCTTTTATCTCTTTTATAAGTTTTACATATATGTGCAGTAATTATTTTTCTTTTTTTTTTTTTTTTTTTTTTTGCTTGAACGCGTCATATTCGGCTCTCTCTTCTCTTCTTTTTCCTTTTCTCCATTTTGGATTTTTTTTCCTTTTTACCTTTTTTACCAAGTCACCTTGGGAGTTGGAACCAAAAGAGGATAAGCATATAATGTTTTAGGTAAATTTTGGTTGGTTGAGTTGAGTGTGAGTCAAATCATATCCACAACTTTCTATTGGATGTAATTTGGGGTTTGAGTTAGATTACATAAAGCTTTTATCTCTTTTATAAGTTTTACATATATGTGCAGTAATTATTTTTCTTTTTTTTTTTTTTTTTTTTTTTGCTTGAACGCGTCATATTCGGCTCTCTCTTCTCTTCTTTTTCCTTTTCTCCAATTTGGATTTTTTTTCCTTTTTACCTTTTTTACCAAGTCACCTTGGAAGTTGGAACCAAAAGAGGATAAGCATATAATGTTTTAGGTAAATTTTGGTTGGTTGAGTTGAGTGTGAGTCAAATCATATCCTCAACTTTCTATTGGATGTAATTTGGGATTTGGATTAGATTACATAAAGCTTTTATCTCTTTTATAAGTTTGACATACATGTGCAGTAATTATTTGACTTTTGAAAATGAGTTTTTTTTTCCTTTTAATTTTTAATTTTATAAATGATTCCTTCTGAAACAACTAAAAAATAGGTACATTGTTTTAAATTGAATGATAAGTGATTTTTTGCCCGCGTCTACATCCTGTAAATTTACCTATTCGCCCTTGCAAACCATATGTGCGTTATGATTCATAAGTTTTTTTTATACTTGATTCTTAATACTCGATACTTGATGTTCAATCGCTTAATGCTCTATTGTAAACCCTACTTTCATTTGTAAGTACTAAACTTAAGTACGTAGTATCGTTGTGGACTTATTTGCTTTCTCTTGTGTAGATCGAAGGAAGGAGTGAAGGAAAGCAGGGAATATTTTTCGTAAGTTGAATTCTAAGTTATTATGAGATAAATCGAACTTGGAACTTATTTTGGTATAACATCATTCAAACCATAGTGGAAGGTCATTGTAACTATTTGTGTTACCACAATTATTGATGTATTGAAGTAAATGGGGGAAAAACATCACATATTAGTTTGTGGATAAATAAAGAAAATAAATATATATAAAGCACATTGAGTTTAAGTTGAGGATTAATGAAGGTTAAAGAAAGAAGAGGAAGAAAGAAAGTGGAGGAAAAAAAAGGAAAGAAAAAAGAAAATGGAAATTTGATTGTTGATTATAGTGTTTATCAAGTTAACCGGATGTACAACCGACATTTCTCATCTTCCAAATCTCAAACCGAATTGACCTTTTAGCTTGGCATCAAGGAGAGGAAGAAGACGACGACCAGGGCAAATTGGTGTGGAATTCTGGAAAAAATCGTGGTGAAATTGAAGCTGAAACCGAGACTAGTCTGGTGTTCATGCAATCTAAGTAAGGTCTGGTATTTGGAAGATATCGAGCTGTAGAGATTGATTTTAGGGCTGAACATTTGAGGCTATTGAGTTAATTCATTCCTTAACAACTTTTGTGAAGAATGGTTGAGTTGAATGTGAAGAGAAATAGGTTTAATTATAGGTGAAGTGACTGGTGCAAATTTCTCAAGTGATCTGGAGCAGGGTGAAGCAAAATTAAAATATCTGACGAACGAATGGGAGATAGACCCTATAATTTGGAGGTAAGTTAGAAAAATCATTTCTCTACAAGTTTGTAGAAGGAAAGAAATGCTAATTTGGGCTAGAAATGCTGCTTTTAGTAGCTAGAAGTGAAGACAGAAGCTCTGTGAGACAAGTCTTGCTGGGAAAGAACAACGACACTGGGGCGTGGAGCAAGACGAATCTCGCTGGTGTCGTTGGTTGCTTTTTGTCTCACAAATCCTCACTCATCTCGCTGGTCTCGCTAGTCAGGTAAATCTCGCTAGTCACAGTCTTACTGGTACAGTTTCGCTGGTTTCATGGTTTCGTTAGTCTAGTCTCGTTAGTGGTCTGAATCTCGCTAGTTAATGAATTTTCTTATGAAGTTTGGTCTCTGTGGTGAATAAACATCAATGTTTAAGACTTGTTTGCTATGTTAAAGGGAATTTTATGGAAATTTAACAAAGGGAAATGTCTTATTTCAGGCCGAGAGGAGCTAGGAAAGACGTATATTCCTTTAAAACAAGCTTACTTTAAACAAAGTTTTCATGATATATGATTATATTTAGAAACATGTTTATATGTTTATGTGTTTTCATGAGTTTAAATGTATTACGATGACTATTTGTTTGGAAGAAAGCATGTGCTTTCATGTAAATGCATATTATGATTTTGCATTGGAAATATTTGAAGCATGCTAATTGTTAACCGAGCTTTACGAAAGGCATGCTATTTATAAATCTATGGTTTTAAGGAAGCAGGATGATTGCTAATGGATTTGTGAAAGTTTGAGATATTATAAACTTGTCAATTTTTATTATGTTATTTTCAAAAAATGTTACTTTTGAATTATGTTTTTGAAAAGGGCTCCCAATGCTGAAGGACTCGGAGAAGGCATGTGGGTAACCAGAATATAGAAATGGTTCCCAATGCTGCAGGACTCGGAGAAGGTATGTAAGTAACTTGAGTATAGAGATAACCCCTAATGCTAAAAGACTCGAAGAAGGCATGTGAGTGGCCTAAATCTCTATGAGAATCGATACTAAAGGACTCGAGAAGGTATACAGGCAAACTCAAGATATGATATTTATGTGCACATAGAGGTATGATTGACGTTGTTGTGTTGAGATTACTCTACACAGCTAAGGATATTCGACGTTGGGTGCGTTGAGATTACTCCACCCCAACTAAGGATATTTCTTACGTTGAGTAGCGTTGAGCTCCACTTCGCCTCAACTAAGGAAAATGTTTCTGAATGTTCATGGTTTTCGGAAATGAAACATATATGGTTTGATAACGTTTTTCGAGCATGATTTGCCTGGACATGGAAATGAATTATCTACTGTTTATTAATTATCATATTTTGAACACGGTTTGATTTATTTCTAAGCTCGGAAAGGGTTTTTCCTGACTTGTCACTCACTAGGCAACCTAACTCATGTTTTCCTTGTTTTTTTTGTTTTCCAGGTAGCCAGCGAATGCAGGGTGCTTAGCCTACACAACAATGCATCTAGGCCTACCACCAGTGTCTGTGAACTTTGAACATTGTAAATATTTGATCTTAAACAAGTGTTGTACATATAGAGGGTTAAGGAGTGGGAACTAGTAAACTCATGTTGCTTTTAAGTGTGAGTGTAAATCTGGAATTGTATGATAGCTTAACCCTTGTTGGAGATAAATATCCTGTTATAGTTTATAACTGCCTATTAGGTGTATGGTCACATTTAAAGGTTGAATAGGTTGTCAATGGATGCCGTAAGAGTGTCAGTGTCTGTTGTCTTCACATTTTCTCCTATGTGAAGAGGGTACCTGGGAGGGAGTGTGACATCTATGCTTTATGTTCTATATTATATCCTCTATGTTATATACTACTTGATAGTCGATACTCGATGTTCGATGCTTGATTCTCTACACTCTATGTTGTAAGTTCAATCGATGCTCCAATGCCCTATACTCTATGTTTGATGCTCGATGCAAAGAAATGTAGAAAAAAAATTTAAAAAAAAAATAAACGAAGAATAAACGTAGAAAAAAGGGGAAAAAAATAAAAAGAAGATATGAACAAAAAAAAAAATCAAAAGTATAAAAAACGAAAGAAGAAATGAAAAAAAAAACACAGAAAAAAGAATTGAAGGAAAAAAGAAAAAGGAAGAAGAAGAAATCAAAAAAACGAAAAAAGAAAAAGAAAAATGCAGGAAAACAAGGAAAATAGAATAATAATGCATTTAGGGTTAAAGTGGTAAATTTACACCCTAATGACATATGCAGAAGGCCAAAATTCTTTGGTTTTAAAAAAGGCTTATGAGAGAAATAGCAAATTTTAAACGTTCATTTGGAGAAATGGCAAAAAAGTTTTTAAATCATAAAAGTAGCAAAATGAATTTAACTAATAAAAAATATTAATAGTAAAGGACCAAATCACCCCAAAGATAACCAAATTTGAGTACGAACAGAAACCTTCTAAAAAATAACTCAACCACTTATAAATCCAAATACACTCTACCTAAACATAAACATGCTAGAAGTAAAAAATTACCATCTCAACCAAAAGCTAAAAAACAAAATAAATGGTGACAAACATCTTAGAAAGGGTTCCAAAATTCAAAAATCACTCAATATGATTCTCACCAATAACCAATTTGGGGCGGTAGCTACGGCTTCTCCAATGGAAGATGATGATAGTGTGGATGTGATATGATGGTCAGTGGTAGTGGTAGTGGGAGTGGCTACACAAAGGACTAGTCGGTGATGGGCAGAAGAAGACTAGACAATTATTCAAGCCGAAACGCAACAAAGACAGAGATGGTGAGAGATCGAAGATGAAATGGAAGATTCTAAAGGAGACGTGCTACCAAGATGCAATTATCAAGAGAGGGTGTGCCGACGTGGATTTTAAAGGAGAGCTAGCAGAGATGTTATGACTATAGGTGGCGACAAAGGGAAAAGAGAAAACAGAGAAAGAAAAGGGTGGGATGGGAGGGAGGTAAAGTAGAATTAGGATTAAAAAAAAAAAAAGAATAAATTAATTAATATATATTTATAAATATGTAGGGAGGAGAGTGCTTATATTTTTCTTTTTAAATAAAAAAAACTATATAAACATATTGAAGCTTTGAAAGTGAGAGTTAGATTTTCTTTTTCTTTTAAGATATAAAAAGGTATGGTGGTAGAATTATAATTTTCTTTTCCTTTGCCAGAAGCATCCAAACAAGAAAAAGAAAAATGGATTTTTTCAATATATTTAACAAGATATGAGTTTTAAATCATTTTCATTTTTAAAAGTCCAAAATTTAAAACCATTCCTCTTCAATTATGGATACAAAACGAAGTATAAAACGCCCAATCTTTCAATATATTTAACAATAAAAAATTAAATATCCAATTATCTTCTCCAAAATTACTTTAATTTTAACTTCAAACTTCAAAATTAAAAGGAAACTAGAATATAATAATTCAAAATAATTAAGTTAAAATTACTTCGAACTTGAGATATCACAAAAAAGTAAAATAAATTAAAAAAAGATTTGAAAAATGAGAAAAACATAAGATAAATTCCAATTTGAATAAAGAGGAAAATCAGAAATTAGTTTAAATATGATTATAACAAGTGATATGCTAACATTAAAAGCAGTGTATTTGTAAATAGTGATGTGGACATCTTAAGGAACCAATAGAGAGCAAATTCGAAATATGGGAAAAGAAGTTCATGTGCATAAAAATGTAATTGCAAAAATGTTAAGATTTTTAATTAGGAATTACAAAATAGTTTAAATATGATATGAGTCGATACAATCACAATTAAATCAGATAAAATATTACAATTACCATCAACACATTACTTTTTCTATATACAAATGCACATAGATGTCAACCACATAACGAGTCCTTACAACGAATGTTAAAGGATTTACAGTTTGACATGAGGTAGTAAATTTAAAATTTTATTTAAGAGCAAGCAAGTAAATTGCTTTTTTCAGTACAAACCTGCTCTTATAAAGAAACCTTCTTTTTTCAGTAATGTGTTGTGAAGATTGGGGACAACTATGGATTTTTTATGTAGTATTATCCAAAAATAATGTATTTGCAAGAATTAGGGGCCTAGTATATACGTGTCAACCACCATGCACAAGACATTTTGGGGGAAATCAATAAAATTGATATTAACCATAATATATCCTTATCTTCAACAATTCTAATAATATTTGATCCATTGTAACCATTCCAATACATGGTTAAATGAGATATATTTTGATTTCTTATTAGAAAATCTTAATCTGAATATATTCCACAAGTTGTTGAATTTGACGGAATACCTGCCTTAAGAACTCATAAATCATGATAAATGGAATTTTTCATCTCATCTACTATCAAATAGAAGTCTAATTTGTTGTAGAGTCATAGCATTAACAATAAATTGAGAGGAAAAGCACAATAAAAAGTAAAATTTAATACATTCTTATGCGTGAAGAAGAAACATAAGCTACATCCCTTATTGATTATCAGGAAAAATATATAATTTAGATCATCTACAAATCTATTGTTTAAAAAGAATACAATGTTTTATTTTAATCATGAATCACAAAAATTGATAGTTGAAAATTTGCAACTTAATATTAATACAGAGTATGTGTAAATGAAGATTAGTTACATTATAGAAACAAAGGAAGGCAAATTGAGTATATGGAAATGTCATATGACGTGCAGATGATCTGATTTGCTAAAATTTTTATTGAATTCAAAATTTGCCAAATCTCCAAAATAAACCTTAAATCTTGCTATATACTCCGATTACCCTTTTAGAAAAGGTACCCATTTTTCATTTGGGTCCCATATTTTAGGTCATCTATGTCATTGTTCCTTTGAAAATTCGTTGACAATCCATTGATAACATTCTCTGGCGACCACCTCTGTTTAACCAACTCTATTAACCATCTCTAACATCCAACTCCAGCAACAACCACCATCAGCGACATGTTTTGACAACCACCTCCCGTGACCAAATTCTGACAACCACCTTTGATGATGACTACCTCTAATGAATACCACCTCCGACGACCAACTTTGACAATCACCTTCGCTAACCAACTCTATCGATCATATCCAATGGCTAACTCTAATGAGAAACTCAATCGCATATACTAAAAAAATAAAACAAACTTGGTTGGTGAAAGTGTTTTTAAATACAAAATTGGTTCATTGTTTTTAATAGTCGTCTTATATAGTAGTTTACACCCACATGACTTTACTTTAGGTTTCAACCAAGAGGCGTCATATGATTGGTGATAATTGCTCTCCCTTATATACTAATAATAATCCCTTTATCTAGCTAATGTGGGGTTTGATCGCATTCCCAACACCAACATACATGCATAATATACCATAAGCTACAATTTGACATAAGATGCCATAAAAAACCCTATACTCCTTGATGACCTACTTTTTCTGTGTGCATATTACACTCATATATTCCACTAATGTGAAAGTATATTATCATTTTATTGTTTGTATGAAACAAAAGTATTTTGTTTACCTCAAGCACAATGATTACATGTAAAAGATTTTAAAATATATGTCAATGTTTTAAGTCAATGGTTAAAAATTTAGAAAAATATATGTTCAATTAAAGGGTTGGACAAAAAGTTGGAGCAAACAAAAAATAAACAAAAGAAAAATTATAATTTTTTAATTACAAAATCTACACCATATATCCCTTACTTAATAACTCAACTATGTACCCTAAACACAGACTTCCTAACTCCATATTAACTCTAGTTTTCAAAACTCAACTCAACATTCCAAATATTCCTTGAAATAAAAGAGTTTAATTCTTAGTGAAAATCATAAAAAAAATAAAAATAATAAAAAAACAAGTTATTAAAAATCACTTTTTTTTTTTTTAATTTTCATAATTTGACTTGGTTTTAAAAATATTGGTAGAAAATAAATACAAGAGCAAAGAAACTTGAAATTGAGAGGTGCTTGTACGCTTAATTTTGAAAAACCAAAAATTGAAAACTAAGGCCTTGTTTTGTAACCATTTTTTTTTTGTGTTTTTGAAAATTAAGTCTATAGACACTACTTCCACGTATAAATTTATTTTTTATTATTATCTTTTTTTAACCAATGGTTTAAAAAACCAAGCCAAAATTTGAAAGAAAAAAAAAATAGCTTTTAAAAATTTGCTTTTGTTTTTGGAGTTTGGCAAATAATTCAATTATTGTAAACGAGAGATGCAAATCAATGTAAGAAATGAGGAGGAAATCAGTTTAATTTTCAAAAACAAAAATAAAAAATGGAATAGTTACCAAATGGAACCTAAATAATTACTAATAAATGCCTATGTTATGTTAGGATTACATCAATGAAGTTTTGATAAGAAATTTGACGGATTTTAGTTGTAGAGATGACAACACTTTTTTTTTTTTTTTTTTTTTTAATTTGTTAATTTTTGTTATTATCAATTTTGTGTATTGAGTTGTTAGGGTGTGATTTCTAATGTGATGGGTGGCTTCTTTTTGGAGGATTTTTTTTTTTTATAACAATAATAATAATTATTATAATTATTTGAATGTGTGGAAGAATGTAACGAAAAAAACCCTAACATAATGTAAAACTAAAACAACCTTAGTTTGAATTATTTTAGTTTTAAAGATGGTTGGTACCAATTTGTGTTTGTTATTTCTTCTGTCTCCTATGAAAGGTTCAAATATTCTATGTTCACTCATTGTATTAAATGAAATAGACTATCAAAGTTTGCACCTTTTCCTTTTATAATTTATAATTTTGTAAATATCTTCTAAAACACTATATGCCTCAATTTTCTTAAATCTTTATTACCCAACAACACTAATAAGATACAAGATCTTAATTAAGAACAAAAGATACCCAACAAGAGTAATCAATCTCGCAAAAGACAGTACAATCTTCCTCCTCACGAGAAGGAACTTGGGGATAAAAAAAATTACAACAACACATGTATGCCCGGAGAGTGTGGACGAGAAAATTACATGAACAATTACAAAAAAAGAAAAAAAAAAAAACCCAAATCCCTAAGAGGTGGGCAATTACTAAAGAGGCATCAATCCCATTCTTGGTTTACTACGAGCAACGGGCAGCTCGTTAAGGACACTAATCATACTCACAATCAAAGATTGGTATGACTCCCCTTTCAGCTTGAAAAGGGAAGTTAAGTCAATTCGAATAGCTTCTCCTTTCAAAGTCTTGATAGGCCACCCTTTGTTGAATCTCTTCAATTTGAGACAAATAGGAGAGCCCTTAGAGTCACGTGCAATCCCCCATCATAATTGGAAAAAAAACGAAAAAAACATTATGCCATTAATTTATTTAGATTTAAACATAACTTAGCCGTTCATTTTTAAATATGTTCTTTTCTTTTTTTTATTCAATAATTGTGTAGTTATAATTGAACTACGAGATGATAATTACTGTCCTATCATATCATGAGATTGACATCTAGTTTAACATTTCCAATCTCTTTCATCGAAATGTTGTATATCAGTTTTTTTTCTTTTTTTTTTTTCCTTTCTTCCAGCTTTCTTAGTGAATGTTATTGAAAAACGTTTTCTGCTTTTATTTAATATCATTAATTAGTGTTTGACATATGAAAAACGTTTTCTGCTTTTATTTAATATCATTAATTAGTGTTTGACATATTTCAAAGAAATATATGACGATCTTCATTTTTGACTTGTGAGATTAGTATCATAAATCAACAAAATCACCTTTTAGAGCTATGGTTATCTTAAAAACCAAGATAACCATTAATTTCAAGCATTGAAAAATATATATATATTCATCAATGTTTAGACATTTTTTTTGAACAGTTTATCGATCAAAACGGTTGAATATCCTTGGAGAGATTAAAAGATTAATCAAAATACAAAAAATGTCGAGGTCAATTACGTGGTATGTCAACAAAATAATAATAATAATAATAATAATAATAATATAAATGAGAAAAGTACTTATGGTGAAGGGAAAATTGATCAATTCAATAGTTTTCTTAATTTATTTTTAATTCTTTCTACATCCTAATAAAAATAGAGTTATTTTTTAAATTTAGCAAAATGAACAAATTTATTTACAAATATAGTAAAATGTCAATAGACTACTATTATTTATCATTATTTATTAGTGTGTATCAAATGCCTATCAGTATTAACTTGGATAGACGTGACATTTTTTTATATTTAAAAATATTTTTATTAGTCTTGTCATTTAAAACAATTATTCAAAAAATATTCATTAGACGTGATATTCTCATCTAATTAGACTTGATATTTTTTTAATGTCAATATTTAAACTTTTTATTTCAAAATTTCCCTCTATTTAGTTTAATGAAATAAATTCCGACAACGTAATTTGTTGGTTTGGTTGTATAGAATTCAATGTTGATTAGCTCGTGAACACTATTTTTAGTTTAATTTTCGAAGAGGTATTTATTTCCTTACTTATTCAAATTGAAGACTTAAATGAATGGAATTGAGATTTTGACATTAAAATCTAGATTATTAAACTTATGATTGCCATGAAAATAAATTGTAATCTCTCAATCTCTTATATTCTTATTTTGTAAATTGAAATTTAATAATACGTAAGAATTTTGAAACTAATAATTATATAGGCTAAAAGGAGGCTAGTGAAAGAAATAGTTCTATAAAACGTCACCATCACAAGTTGCATGAAAGTTATTAACCAAAAAAATTCCGGCAAATAGAAATTTGTATCCCTGAATTTTCAAAATTGTATTCATTAAAATTTTAAATAAATAATGGTATCAATTTAAACCTTAAACTTTTATAATTGAGTAAATTTAGATCTTTTGTTAGTGTTAGAAAATTTGTTAGTGCTAGAAAATTTGTTTGTGCAGTATGATTGATTAATTTTATTACAGGGAAAATTCGAACACAACATGCCTCACAACGTGATATGACATTGTTTGTGACATTGTTATGTGATGGACAGAAAAAATTTGCAAAATATTTTCTTTCCTTATCTGTTGTGGGATTTTGCAGATTCGTGGTCTGCTGTCTTTTCACCTACAAAGTTGGGTTATTCCTCCCTTGAAGATCTTTTCAAAGCTATCTATATACATGTTGTGGTTTTGTTCAATTTTAAGGTTGACCGTTTTGAAGATTTATCGAGCTGTGTACCTTGTGTGTTCATCGTAAATCACAATGTGTCAATCCTTGAGATTGTGGAAGCGTGTTGCTGCTATAGGTCTTGAGTGATTCTCTAGATCTTGTTGATTCGTTTTACTACAACTTGAGAAGAGATTCTCAAACTTAGGGGAAACTTAAGTTATTCAAGTGAAGGGGACTTCATTTGAAGGTGGAAAGAAAAATATTCTTGGTGAGAGAGAGCTTCACACTTAGGGGAGCCTAAGTAATTTATTCACTAATATTCTTATACTTAAGGGGAGCCTAAGTACGTTGAATGTGAGGAGATCTCACACTTAGGGGGAGCCATAGTGATCATTCTCTAAGTTAGGCTATTTGAGTTGTAATTGCCATTTATAAATAAGTAAATCGTTGTAATTGTTTGACTTTATATTAGTGAAAATATCTTTCCATAGGCACACTGTCCCCCTAAATGTAGGTAGTATTGCATCGAACTAGGCTACCAAACTTTATGTTCTGTTATAGTTTTTTAGTTTTTTGTGTTTATTTATGATGCTTCTAACAATATTGTAACATCTTATATAACATGTTCTGTCGTGTGCTAGATAACCTTTATTTCAGTTAGTAATTTGAAACTATAATTTACACTCGATTTCATTTAAAAATCAACTCCAAATTACCTAGGTAAAATAATTCTTCTAAAAAAATTTACCAAAAATAACAGCTAAATTGTTGCATAATTCTTTTTAGTAAAAAAAGAAAATAGAGGAATACAAACATATAAAAATTGCTCTCTACTATGATTATTTGATTCTCGGATTTCTCTTTAATTTTCAATTAATTATTTGCATTTAAGGAAATTTTCATGTTCACATTTGTAAGTATTGCATTAACGGGTTTAAAACAAAATTCTAATAAATAGTTTAAATTAGTATACTTATCAAATTTATAGTATAAATTAATATAATTATTAGTTTGATGTTTAATAGATACCATCTTTAAAGTATAGGAAAATAAATTGACATCCCTTCTAAAAAAAGGTATAAGTTAAATTATGAGTTTTGTCCATAAACTTTAAAGTTTGTGTTTAAGAGATTACCAACTTTTAAAAAACATTTAATAAATCCTTAAATTTTCAATTTTATGACTTTTTGAACTATTTTAAAAATATTTAATAGTTTTTAATTTTGTGTCTAGTAGATATTTTAATTTTAAAAAATCTTAAATAGATCAATGATGTATTTTTTTTTCAAGTTCTTAAACTAAAAGTTAAGAACTTATTAACTAGCACTTTTAAAGCTTAATAACCTAATTTGCACAAACTTAGCTAAAAGTTCAAAGAGTAAACATATAATTTAATGTTGAACCTTTGCTACCTCTTTAACCTGATAAATTTTCTTTTCTTTTATCTAACTCCAATTAATAAAAATAAAATAAAGGATAAATTGTAAAAACCACCCTTAAAGTACGGTTATAATTGCAATTACAGTTTCAAACTTTCACATGTAAAAATTGGGCCCCTGAACTTTTACAAGTGTTAAAATTAGACCCTCAAGCTTATAATAATTGTAGAAATTGAACCAACAAGTGATAAAATTTGAACCCTCAAACTTATACAAATGTTACAATTTATACAATTATGTAAGTCTGAAGGTACAATTTTAACAGTCATATAAGTTTTTGGCTAAATTTTGAAAATTAAAGTTTCAGGATGTAATTGTAACTATCATCATACTTCAAAAGTGATTTTTACGATTTGTCCTAAAATAAAATAATATCTAAAGATATATGTCTATATTGTTACAATTTTAATTTGATATCATGGGTCACACTTGACAAGAAGTTTATGGGTTAGAATTAACATTGTTTAATAGATCTGATGATAGAACTTTAATATACTTATCCTAGGAATATGTTATCCACATGTTAAATTAAAAGAAAAGATTTCAAAACTTTTGTTATATATTTCTACTTACTGTTCCACCAAACCATGTATGGTGTATATTGATCTTATCTTCAATAATGTCAAGTTCAAAAGTTATTGATTCTAAAGCACATATATATATTTTTTTGAATTCATGTTAATACTGGATTAGATAATTCCTTTTTTAAAAACATGGTCAAAATGGTGTTTGGGAAGTTGTAGTAATTCAAGACATTAAAGAACTCAAGAATCTATAATAAGGTATCTAAAACTTTAATTCTAAATTTCTATGTTTAATAATCTCTCAACTTATAAACATGGGCATGGCCTATGAAATCATATATTCTCGTTATTGGTAATATGCAAAATTCTTCCGCTACTAATAGTATTAGTAGTGGGTATCTCATATTTATATATACATCGACAATATGTTGGGTGGAGAAACTCGAACCTTTTAATTTTCTTGAATAAGAATTGTATAACTTAACTAATTAAGCTATGCCCATGCTATCCTCCAAAATAATGAGAAGGAGTGTTATTTTTTAACTAAGTTAATACCTATGAATCATCTGAAATCATGTATGAGCTTCTTTTACAGGTAAATATGTTCAACCTATTAAATAACCTAGGCTAAATGTTAAAAAATACTCTTGAAATTTGTAGCTTGTTTCAAAAATACCCTAAAACTTTTAACCATTTCAACAATAAACTTTCAAAAAAGGTTTTAAAATATCCTTATTAGTTTTTTTTTTTTTGGAACTTGTTAGTACTTTTGTTTAAAAAATATCCCCAATTTTTCAAAAGTTCAATTAGCTCTTGAAATTTAAAAGAAAAAAAGAAAAAGAAGAAAAAGAAAGAGAGAGGATAGAAACTATCCTAACCATTCGTATATGGACATAAACGGTAAGTACTCATTTCAAAAATACATTTTAATTTTCAGAATTGCATTAGTACCCTTAAACAAAAGCTAAAGAATGTTCTTACCGTCCGTATAACTTTTTTTCATATAGATTCTTTCATTTTTCTCCTATATATGTGTTTAATTACTATACCAATTTTCTTAGCAACCGAACAAAAATCAAAACTTCAAGTAATTAAAAGCATAAAATCACACAAAATCTCACAAAGTCCCAAAATAAAAAATTTCCTTCAAAGGTAAACAGAACGATGAATCTTCAAATACAAAAAGAGTCGATGGAGGAACTTCAATCATAAAAAAACTTCTTATATGACTACGACAAATAGACTAGTTTGAATTGCAAAAAGGATCAACAAAGTCTTCATCGCTACAAAATTTTCTAATATATATATTTTCCTTTTTTCCCACTCTTACTCATTATCCTCAAAGTTATGACCCAAATTCTTAATGTGTCTCTTTCTGTGTGAATTAGGCTAAAACAACGTTTTATCATACACTCATCTACTTATGTATAACCTTTTAAGATGTTAAAGCTCTAAAGTCTGTTGGTGGTTCCATCATTCTCTTTCTTCTTGCTAGCCTATATACTTTTATTGAATGGGGTAATTTTAAAGATTATGAGATGAAAAACAGAGTAAGAAAATATTTAAGAACAAATGGGAAAAAAAATGATAAAACAAGAAAATTTTAGGCGATAGATTGAAATCGAGAAGATGGAAGATGGAAGTGATGGAGTATAGATAAATGCTTTTCATATATATACTAATGCTAACAATATTTTTTTTTTTTTTAAGATTAAGAATATTAATATAAAAGTTGGAAGTTTAGAGATATTTTGAAACAATGTACTAATGACAAAAAGTTTATTAAAGTGTAGATTAAGAGTATTAATATAAATTTTGGAAGTTTAAGATTAAGAGTATTAATACAATTACCTTTTGTAAAGGGTAGATATGACAAACAAAAAAAAAATCAGCTTTTAATTTTCATTTTTTATATATGCCAATTTCGCCCTATTCCTATTTTTTCTCCAGCTTTCAGCTTTTGGTAGCTTCACATATCGATATATATCATTTTAGGTGTATTAATTAATTGATATACCTAAATATTATTACAAATATTATATCTGTATTAGATGTTCATTATATAGCTAAGCTTAGTGGCTAAATGCCATGTGTCTCCTAAAGACACATCCTTAGTGGTCATGAAATGTCACTACGTACTTGCCAAGGTGAATATTGTAACACATACATTAGAGAGAAAAAGAAGAGAAAGGATTGGTGAAATTTGAAATTTCATTTTCCATAAAATCCTACTTTCTTTATTTTAGTTTATTTTAAGTTTATTTTATTTAATTTGATTATTTTAATTACTTTTATATTATTTTATTATTTTAATATTATAATTTCTCGATTTTTGTGCTTTTTTTTCATTTTTCTCCTCAATTTTACAACACGTTATCAGCACGAGCTCTTGCCATTTTTCCATTGAAGATAGGTTCTAAAGGTATGTTATTTTTTGTTTGTTATAATTAGTAAATTAAATGTTGTTTTGCATGTTTAGTATATATTAAATTGCTAATATAAATATAATTCTTTGTGATAGTGTTATCATGACAAATCTTACAAAAATAGAATTTGCAACGCTTGACATCAATGGAAATAATTATTTGTCATGGGTGCTTGATGCTGAAATACATTTAGATGCCATGAACCTGGGATAAACAATCAAAGAGGGAAATCCAACATCCCTTCAGGAAAAAGCAAAAACTATGATTTTCCTTCGTCATCATCTCCACGAGGGATTGAAGATGGAATATTTAACAATAAAAGATCCCTGTATCTTGTGGAAGAATTTAAAACAGAAATATGATCATCAGAAAATAATAATTCTACCAAAAGCTCGTTATGAATGGGTGCATTTGAGGTTCCAAAATTTCAAATCAGTAAGTGACTACAACTCCGCATTATTTAAAATCAGTTCAAAATTGTTGTTATCTGGAGAGAAAATTATTGATGCGGATATGTTGGATAAGACATTTTCTACATTTCATGCCTCGAATATGCTCTTGCAGCAGCAATATCGAGAGAAAGATTTTAAACAATATTCTGAATTAATTTCATGTCTTCTCGTGGCTAAACAAAATAATGAGTTATTGATGAAGAACCATGAATCTCGACCAATTGGAACAACACCATTCCCTCAAGTGAATGCTGTAAATTTTAATAATCGTGATCGAGGTTGTGGTCGTGGTCGTAGTCGTGGTCGTGATCGTGGTAAATGAAGAAATAATTATTATTTTCATGGTAGTCATTCTAATTTCAAAAGAACCACCCGAAATGATGATCATAAAGGAAAAGCTCCACAATATAAAAATTCAAAAGATGATGAGCATAAATGCTTCTGATGCAGGATAACTGGGCATGGGTCTCATGTTTGTCGTACAGCAAAACACCTAGTTGATCTCTATTAAGCTTCCCTGAAGGAAAGAGGAAAAAATGTGGAAACAAATTTTGCATACCAGGATAATGATATATTTAACCCATCCAATATGACAAATTTGGATGTGACGGACTTCTTTGAATCTCGTGAAGAGAAAATTAGCACAGATAATGGAATATCAAGTGTTTCTTTTGATTTTGAGAATATTTAGAATTGTTTTATTTATCTATCTTTCATGTTTTTTTAAGTCAACCCTTGTATTTAAGTTTTGTTTTTCTTATTGTAATTATCTTCTTTAAATGAAGAATCATTGGGCAATTTTCATATATTGAGTGACTAAAAAATGAGGAATGAAGATCTATGTTTGTTAGACTGTGCAACTACACATACAATACTTATAAATAGAAAATATTTTTCCAAATTGACAATGCTGGAAGCAAAAGTCAATACAATATCAGGTTCTGCAAACCTGATAGAAGGATTTGGAAAAGCAAATATTACTTTGCCTAGAGGAACAAAATTTACAATTAACAATGCTTTGTTTTTTAGTCAATCAAAGAGAAATCTATTAAGTTTTAAAGATATACGTTGCAATGGTTATCATATTGAGACTGATAGGAAAAATGAGATAGAATATCTTTATATCATATCTCCTGTCTCACATGAAAAACGTATATTGGAAAAGTTGCCTACTTTATCTTCTGGATTATATTCATATACGAGTCATTGAAACATATGCAACAACGAACCTGAAGTTCATGAGTCCAGATATATTTACAATTTGGCATATAACCGGTTAGGTCATCCAAGATCTATAATGATGAAAAGAATCATTGAAAATTCAAATGGACACCCATTGAAGAACCAGAAGATTCTTCAATCTAGTGAATTTTTATGTGATGCTTGCTCTCAAGGCAAATTAATAATTAGACCATCACCAGTTAAAGTGGGAATTGAATCACTTGCATTTTTTAAACGAATTCATGGTGATATATGTGAACCTATTAACCCACCAAGTGGACCATTTAAATACTTTATGGTATTAATAGACGCATCTAGTAGATGGTCACATGTGTGCTTATTATGAAGTCGAAACCTTGTATTTACAAGATTACTTGCTCAGATAATTAAGTTAAGAGCACAATTTCCTGATTATACAATTAAGAACATTCGTCTTGATAATGCTGGTGAAATTTCATCCTAAACTTTTGACAATTATTGTATGTCAATTAGGATAAATGTTGAACATCATGTAGCTCATGTTTATACACAAAATGATTTAGCATAATCATTTATAAAACGTTTGCAATTAATTACTGGACCATTACTTATGAGAGCGAAGTTTCCTACATCTGTATGGGGACATGCTATTTTGCATGTTGTGTCACGTGCAAGCATTAGGCCAGTAGCTTATCATAAATACTTACCATTACAATTAGCTTATGTTCAGAAGCCAAATATTTTCCATTTAATAATTTTTGGATGTGCAGTATATGTTCCAATTGCTCTACCACAACATACTAAGATGGGTCCTCAAAGGAGGTTAGGAATATACGTTGGATATGATTCTCCATCAATTATTAAATATCTTGAACCCCAAATGGTGATGTATTTACTGCATGATTTGTTGATTTTCATTTTAATGAGACAAATTTTCCAACATTAGGGGGAGGAATTAAGAAGTTGGAAAAAGAAATTGCATAGAATGCATCATTGTTGTCTCATTTAGATACCCGTACAATTCAATGTGAACTTGAATCAGAAAATAATTCATTGCAAAATATAGCAAATCAATTACCAGATGCAATTTATAGATGCAAAGAAAGTAACTAAATCACATACCCGTTGCAAATGTTTCGTTGAAAATTGATATTCCAATACAGCAAGTTGTCACTAATGAATCTGGAACACGCTAGAAGTGTGGTAGACCAGTGGGTTCCAAAGATAAAAATCCTTGGAAAAGAAAAATAAACGATAGTAAAAAAGACTTGGTTGAGGATGTAAATATCCATGAAGAAACCCTGGACATGACCGACAATCCAATTAGTGAAGAAGGTGAAATATCTAAAGATAATAATGAAATTTCAATAAATTATGTCATGACAGGGAAAAGATGGAACCGAACTCATGTAATTATTGATAATACATTTGCATATAATGTTGCACTTGATATTATATCTGAAAATGAGGATCTTGAACCAAAATATGTTGAAGAATGTTGACATAGAAAAGATTGGTTTCGGTTGAAAAAAGTAATCGAAGCAGAATTAAACTCACTTTCAAAACGTCAAGTTTTTGGATCAGTAGTCTGGACACCAGAAGATGTCAAACCTGTGGGATACAAATGGGTATTTGTGAGAAAAAGAAATGAAAATAATAAGGTCACAAGATATAAAGCAAGACTAGTTGCACAAGGTTTTCCACAAAGACTTGGTATTGATTATAAGGAGACATATTAGTGGATGCAATTACATTAAGATATTTAATTAGTCTGACTGTGTATGAAAATTTGGACATGCATCTTATGAATGTTGTCACATCATATTTATATGGATCTCTTGATAATGACATTTATATGAGAATCCCAGAAGGATTTAAGATACCTGAAATACATAAATCAAGTTCTCGATAACTATATTCAATAAAGTTACAGAGATCACTATATAGATTAAAACAATCAGGACGAACGTTGTATAATCGCTTGAGTGGATATTTGTTGAAAGAAGGATATCAAAATAATCCAATATGTCCATGTGTTTTTATAAAGAAGTCACAGTCAGGATTTGCTATTATATCTGTATATGTTGATGACCTAAATATAACTGGATCTCCTGAAGAGCTTTTAAAGCAAAGAATATCTTAAGAAAGAATTTGAGATGAAAGATCTAGGGAAAACAAAATTTTACCTTGGATTTATTGAACATTTAGTAGATGGGATATTGATTCAACAGTCCAACTTATACATAAATTTTTTTTAAAAGATTTTATATGGATAAAGCACATCCATTAAAAATTTCAACGGAAGTTCGTGATGGATAAATGAGCATGTAGCGGAAGTTAATTTGATCAATTTTCACTCTAAGATGCTCAATTTAGAGGATTAAACATGCAATTAAAAAGAAAAACCAAAGTTCAAGAATATTTACCCTTGAAGCTCCAAATTCTCTTTATATTCTTAATGAATTTCAACACCACTTGGTTGTAGACCACCACAAGAGTCTTATCTACTATTTTCTAGGCTTAGATTGGATGGTGGGATCCAAAATTTGTGGTGAATTTTAGAAGGAATGAAGGTTGGAAAGAAGATGAACAATGGATGGAATTTTGCAAAATTAACCCTTAATTTCACAAAATTCTTAACCATTTTTATGCCAAAATCATCTCTATTTATTAAAAAATAACATGCAATCCAATTGCATCAAAATTTGATACACAAAATGGTTAATTTGTTGGTTAATTGTGAAGAAGACAACCAAACTCCTAGCTTAGTTAGTGGGAAAATCCAATCTTCAAAAAATCAATTTTAAAATCAAATTTTCAATGAATTTCTAAAAATTGAGTTAAAATTGATTTTTAATTTCAAAAAAAAAAATTTAATAAAATAATAAGAATAATTTAATATTTAATTATTTAAAAATAATATTATTTTATTATTTAATATTAAAAAATATTATTTTTCCCACTTATCTCCATTTTTCTAAAAAATCGATATGAATCCTTATTCATATGATTAATATTTAAATCATATTTAAATATTATAATTAACTCTATTTGTCCATTTAATTCATAATTAAACGTTGATATATCATATATATATGATTTTCATTTCTTAAGCCAGGATTTGAACAGTTCAAACTCATTCACCATACTATCTAAGATTTTAGTCTTATTTATGAGCTAGTAGAGGGACCTAATGGACCTGCAGATCATGAGCTTCAACGATTCGAGATTAACTGGCCAAACACTTTAACCTAGTTAACCAACATTCATTAACTAACGGGACACTCCACTAAAGCTCGTAGTTGCACTCTCCTCACTGTAGATATATTTGTGTCCATTTGACATAACTGTCAGTAAGTCAATCGTTTACAGGTCGTTCATAACTTCAGCTAGGTCAAATACCGATTTACCTTTGAGTTACATCTTTTCTCCTTAAGTACCACTGTCCCTTTAATGAATAATTGATTTAGGATCTAATCACTAAATCCATTCCCTCTCGGGCTAGTGAGAGAATGGGGCCCCTTGTTCAAGATCTGGGAATAGCACTTAAGAGAACAACCTTACAATCCCTAAGTTGGGTAGGAGTGAATTCCATCATACAAATTCTATGTCCCCAGCTATCTACCTAGTGTTATCCCTGAAATTGGAGGAATGTTGAGCAGCGCTATTGAGCTTACTCTCACCTATGCAGATCAAGGGATAATTCTGAATAAACAGGAGTTCATATGTCACACCCCCTCCCGGATTATCCTTTCTTAGCCCGAGAAGAGATGTGAAGACAGCAACCTTGACTCTTCTGTAAGGTTCGCTGTCCAACCATTTCCGTCAAGAACAGCCCACACGAGGTTTCCGTGTAAGCAAAGCATCCTGAACTCGCTTGCTACCTGGAAAATAATTAAAATAGGAAAACGTGAGCTACAAGCTCCGTGAGTGACTGGCTTTGTAAAAACTATCTTTAATTCGAACAGAGGCATGTCAAAACAATATCCATAAAACAAGGATTAAGCAAAATAGCTTTTCCGCAAAACCTTGTCAATCTCGGGAATCCATTCTGAAACATATAGAATCGTTATCAAATAAATAATTCAGAAAACCATTTGGCATTTCAATCTTTTCCCTTAGTTGAAGTGGAGCAAAACTCAACACCCCAACGTCGGAAACATATAAGGCTCGATGCGGAGCAAGACTCAACGCACCAGCATATAACCTCTATGTGCACATAGGAATATGGCGGGTTGCCTAAGTGCTGGGTCCCGGGGAAGTTCACATGCTTATTAGCATTGATCCTCCTCTAAAACATTTATAGGCGGGTTGCCCAAGTGCTGGGTCCCGGGGAAGTTCACATGCTTATTAGCATTGATCCTCCTCTAAAACATTTATAGGCGGGTTGCCCAAGTGCTGGGTCCCGGGGAAGTTCACATGCTTATTAGCATTGATCCTCCTCTAAAACATTTATAGGCGGGTTGCCCAAGTGCTGGGTCCCGGGGAAGTTCACATGCTTATTAGCATTGAGCCTCCTCTAAAACATTTTCTCCATCAATTTACATAAATAGTTCATCAAAGACTTTTTTAGAAAACAGGGTGTTCCTCGATAAATATATTTTGCAACATGCCTTTCGTTACCATAAAGCAATCAAGTAAATCATGTCTTTTGAACCATATATTCAAGCATTACGCTTTTCACAGAAACAGTCATCTCAAAATCATATCACATAACAACATTTTTAATAAAATTCATTTTCGAAGAAAGGAAAGAGTCACTCACAAATCTCTTAAGGAATTTCCTCTTTTCCTTCCAAATTCCCGTTTCCCAAGCTCCTTAACGCAAGGCTTCAGCTTTTAGTCCACTAGGTAGCTACTCTCTCTCTCAGTAGCTTAGTTGGTCATAGCGTTCTAACTCTGGAACGCAAAACTGACTTTCCTCTATCAGTTTGGCTGGTCACAATCCTGCCCCTCAACGCAAGGTTGGTGACTACTGCAAAGTGCACCCTAACTCCTCTTATTTCTTTCGGATGTGTCGACTTCTCTTGAACGCAAGGTCAACTTGAACGCATCGTCTCTTTTCAAACACCACGTTCACCTTACATGTTGGATTCGTTTCAAACGCAAGGTCGACCCCTCTTCAACACAAGATAACTTCTTTAACACCAGATGACTAAATTGTCAAGAATATCTTCCTTCTTGGCCGCAAACCTCCTTTTACAACGCAAGGGGGTTCATTCTTTCTGTCTTCGTTCTCCTTCTTCTCTCAAGGATTTTTACTTCAGAATCATCAGTCGTTACCCTTCCCCCAGGGTCCTATTTAAAGAGATCTTGCCATCCTACTCCTCTTTTGCCACTTGATTGCCATATGTTGCTCTGCATGTCTGACTAACCATGCATTTGTCCAAGTGTTACCTTGCATGAAACACTTAACATGCCTTTTTAACACATCCTTATTTTAAGGTGTCAAGTTTATATGAAGCCACCTGGCCTTTATAACTTATCTTATTCGTCCATTATTTCAAATAGACAGCCATTCAATCCATGCAGCGCCCTCATGCGTTCATTGAGTTTCTCCTAAGGTTTGAGCTTCCCTACTCACTTGTCTAACTCTTAACTAACTACACCATCGTCTTTGACGCGTAGAGGTAACCGTCTCAACGCATAGGGACCTCAGTGCATAACAACCTCACCAACGTATGGTAAGCTAAACACGTTTCTTCTCCTGTCGACACGGCGACTACTTCAGCCCACAACAACCATTCGTGATCACTTTCAACGTATAGTCGCTATATTACAATCCAGTGTTTACACAATACCGCTAAGCGTCAACGACAACAAATCCTTCTCAAGCTCTTCCTCTATGCGTTGGTCCTGTTGCGTTCACTTCCATCCTGCGTCCAAGACCATCCTCCTATCCTTAGTCATTCCTTGATTATTTCCCAAGGTTATTCTTTTAAACTTTTCCTTATATTACTATTTTTTTTTAGATAAATTAGCCTGCGTCCAACATATGTTCTAGTTCATATGCCTACTTCACCACCTTCTTCTTTCCAGCTCTTAGAAATATCTTATAATAGAAGTCTATGCGTCTTACTTCTTTCCCTTTAAGTGCTTGAGTACTTCCTATACGCCCACTTTAACTACGCGTTACTTCAGTCTTGACCATGCGTCCAACGTGGTCTTTTATTCCTCTCCTTCTGACATTTCAACGCATTGGTTGCTAAAAGTTGGGTTGTCACATCATAGATATCTCAAGATTTAAATCAAGTCATCTAGGTCATGGATAAGTAAAATTAATCAGTGTTAATCGTAAACGGTGTTAATACGTAACAGTGATTATTTCAGGGTCAGTCTTACACAATCTTATTACGTAGAGTACCCCCGCTCACATGTCTCTACATAAACAAATCAGGATCACTTCATTTATGACACCTTACAACATTTGTAACAATCATGAAGCAGGTCGTATTCAATAGCGCCTCCAAGAAGAGGTACCTAACCTGATCCATGTACTATAGACTATTTAGGCTACTTACTCGAACTTGATCCTGTTTATGTCTCCACATAAAGTCCAAGTACTCATGACAATAGCCAAGGGTTCGTAGTTTAATTGGATTTAAAGTTAATAAACAATTAATTCACTTGAATAACTTCATATGTACTAAAATTCAATAACTACGAGTTTTAGGACATACATCCCAACAAACTTCCACTTGGACTAAAACTCCTAGTGGGTTACAACAAAGTTGAGTACAATAAGAGAAATCTAAATACAATAAACTAGAGCATCCCATACCCACAATCTCCCACTTGCCCTATTTATTCTACTCTTAGTCCTAAACTCTTCAGGTGGCCCTAAAAAACAGTAGCCGAGAGGGCCTTTGTAAATGAATCAGCAATGTTATGCTCAGATGCTATTTGTCTCACAATAACGTTTCCTCTCTGCACAATTTCTCTGATGAGATGGTATTTGCGCTTAATATGCTTTCCGCACTTATAGCTTCTTGATTTTTTGGAGTTCGCTACTGCCCCACTATTATCACAATGTAAAGTGATTGGCAAAAGCATGTCTGTAACAACTTCCAGATCATTCAGGAACTTCCTAATTCATACTGCTTCTTTGGCTGCCTCACATGCAGCAACATATTCTGCTTCCATTGTAGACTCGTCAATGAAGCTCTGCTTAATACTTCTCCATATTACTGCTCCTCCGTTAAGAGTGAATACCGATCCCGAAGTAGATCTCTTTGAATCTATATCGGTTTGAAAATCGGAATCAATGTATCCAGCAAGGATCAGATCCTTATTTCCATACACAAACACGTAGTTCCTCGTTCTCCTTAGATACTTGAGGATATACTTAATGGCAGTCCAATGTGCAAACCGGGATTGAACTGATACCTACTGACAATTCCTACTGCAAAACATATGTCTGGTCGAGTACATAGCATTGCATACATCAGACTCCCAACAACTGATGCAAGTAGGGAACTCGTCTCATATCCTCAACCTCTTGAGGTGTTTTAGGACATTGTTCCTTTGATAAATGTATTCCATACCTGAAAAGTAGAAGACCTATCTTGGAATCTTGCATCTTAAACCTAGACTACACTTTGTCTATATAAGACGCTTGAGACAGGTTGATCTACAAGTTCCCAGACTGAATTGAAGTACATAGACTCCATTTTGAGGTCCATGGCTTTGACCTATTGATCTTGATCAACATCATTCATTGCCTGTTTATAGGTCAATGGATTCTTTAAGCCATCATCAGGTATGGTGACTTCAGTTTCAGCTAAACCTATATAGCGTTCGAGCTGTCTAACAACCCTCCCACTACGTCGAGGCTCTCTCAGCTCTTGAGATGGATGTGACGGACTAGATGTGCTTGGTCTATCAACAACTCTTGTTGATTAGCCAGCTTGATCAGCTTTGTTGATCTATCTGTAGCAACTTTTGAAATCTCTTCCAATAATAGTTTACTGCGTCGTTTATGATCACGTATGTGGTCTTCCTTTAGAAATGTGGCGTTTGTCGATACAATTACCTTTTCATCTTAAGGATCATAATATAGACCACCTCTCGTTTCTTTAGGGTATCCTATAAATAGGCATAATTTTGAACGATATTCTAATTTTTTAGGATTTTGCACCAACACGTGTGTTGGGCAACCCCAAATCCGGAAGTGACGTAAACTAGCTTTATGACCTGTCCATAACTCATAGGGTGTTTCTGAAGCACTCTTAGAGGGAACATTATTCAAAATATAAACCGCAGTCTCCACTACGAATATCCAAAACAAGTTAGGCAATGATGCGTAGCTCATCATCGAACGAACCATGTTTAATAAGGTTCTGTTTCTCCTTTTAGATACTCCGTTCTGATGTGGCATACTAGGTGCAGAGAGTGGAGACTTAATTCCATGTTCTATCATATAGTCCTGGAATTTAAGTCCACATACTCTCCACCTCGATCAGATTGAAATGTTTTAATAGTTTTACCTAATTGGTTTTCAACCTCGGTCTTAAATTCCTTGAACTTTTCAAGGGTTTCAGATTTATGATGCATTAGGTAAATACAATAAAGCTGATGAAATATTCATACCCTTCTCGAGCCCTTACATTCATTGGTCCACAAAGGTCTGATATGCACGAGTTCTAAGAGTTCTTTGGCTTGAAGACCTTTTCCAGTAAAAGATCTCTTTGTCATTTTTCCCTCGAGACAAGACTCACATGGTGATAGAGAGTCATCTTCCAACTTGTTTAGAAGTCCACTCTTGACCAATCTTTCAATCCTATTGAGATTAATGTGGCCAACTCTTAAGTGCCAAAGATAGGTACTTTGAGAAACGTGTCACCGTTTTGTTTGAGTTTCGGTTGTCTTAAATGTTTCAGTATTGTAAATAGCCTTAACTCTGGTTGGTTTTAATTTATATAAATTATTATTTAAGTTTGCAGAACAAATTTGTACACCTCTTTTAGTAATGAACACTTCATTAATTTCAAAAGAAACTTTGTACATATGTTTAATCAAACAAGAAATAGATATTAAATTCCTCTTGCAAGAGGGTACATACAGAACATTTTCTAAGTATATATATCTATTTCCAAAAAATAACTTTACATCTCCTACTGCCAAAGCTGACAGCCCCGATTACTTCCGTGATGTTGAAGTGGACCATCATGTCCAGAACATGTTTCCTAACATTCGTTTCTTCTTTCATCCGGCAATTGTAAACATATTTGATAGCATTATGCATAGCCGAGGAGGACAATTGTCCAAACAGGGCTTGCAGTGAGTCCATGATCTCCTTAGCGGTGACCATTTTTTCATGCTTTTTGGATAGTATATTTGATATACTTGCCAAAATATAGACTTCGGCTTTTTCATCGTCCATCTGTCATGAGTGTCCCGAACAGTTCGGTTCACGTTCTTAGTAGGGACTGGAGGACATTCCTCCGTTAAAACAAACCTCAGATCGTCAATAACTAGTATAGTGTTTAAATTAGATTTTCAAGTTCCATAGTTATCGCTGTTAAGTTTCTCGGAAGCTAATAGTTGAACTATAAATGTCCTCGTTGCTGGAAAAAATTAAACAAGTTTAATTAGTGAATGTACTCTAAATTTTAATGCAATTTATTTAGCAAGTAATAATGTGCCCATATTTCATTATCTATTTTGCAACGATACTTCAGTGAGTTAGAATGGCCCCTACTGAAGCGCAGTCGACCACTCATTTACTGAATCAAGATACTCTTGACTAAATACTAATACCAAAATAACTCTTATTCTTATAGTATTTAGTTACTGTTTCTTTGGTCAAGAACTTTACTAACACTTAGTAAGTTTTGTAAGTGTATACCCTCAATTTTCGAATCACAAAGATCAGAATCAAACAAGCCTGCGAAGGAGAAACAATTGCTTGAAAACGGGCATAAGTAACTTTATCCATTTTTGGAGTTCACGGAGTTCCAAATCTTATGTTAGAAACCCTCCGAAGGGATAGGCGCCTATAAATGCCAAGTAGGTGCAACATAGGAATCTTACGGTGTGACCTAATGGAAGAGACCGTAGGACGTGTTGACACACACCCTTCACCCACTTTCTATGAACTACTTTCCCTATTCACCTTGCTATTGACTCATGCAAACACTTTCCGAAGGGAGATTGCCCAAATAGCAACTCGAAGCCGAGCATGGGATCTTACGTTGTGAACTCTTAGGGACGTGAGAGCTAATGATAATGTATTGTATACATTATTAATCTCCCACTGAAGTGTTATAATTTAATTGGTATTTACTTGGTTATAATCCGGCTAAATATAACACAACCTAAGGCTAGGTGAACAATCAAAGTATAACGTTTATACTGGTTTATTTTAACCTATGATGTCTAAGTGATTTATACCATTTTAACTCACCTTACACCGCTCTCGCATGCTCATAAAATCGGGTTAACTCAACTCAGACGCCAACTCGATCCCCAGGTAGTAGGTGTTCCGTAAATCGTCAACTTAAATACCTCCAGCCTTAGATAGGATTTTGTTGGATGAGTTTTGTAAACACAATATTACAAGATATTGACCTAATTTTAACTATTAAAAGAGGTTGATTTGAGTTGCACCGGTTTGCAATTATCTTTGTTATAGATTTTAAAATTCTAATTTATTTTATAACAATTATAAAATAAACATACAAAAAACCATAACATACATATACATTTCATCAATCAATATAACTAATTATATTAACATTCATGAAATTAAAATAATTATGCATACTACACATTATAACATTTATAATATACATAAAATGCATGAAACATGCTTATCCTATGGTGGGGATTCAAATCTATATGGCATACTATATGCACAAATAAATTTAAATTAAGTAAACATACATTTACAATGCATAAATAATTAAAACACACTAAATTGGACCAGTTTTGGCATTTTTTGCAAGCAAAGAACTAAATTATTACAATAATAATTTAAAACACTGCTCGAACAAGTCTCGAACACTTCAAACCAGCTTGAACCGGCTTGAAACACCTCGAAAACGGGCTGAACCGATTGAAAGAGGGTTGAACCGGTCAAATTTTGACTGAACCGGTCAAAGTTTGATTGGTCAAGTTCATCTTCTTCTTCCTCCTGTGTGTTCAACCAAAAGAAGAAGAAAAAAAATTGCTGCTATGTTTTCCTTTTTCATGAACACTTCTCAGTTTTCTTCGAAATTCGGCCAAATTACAACTCGATAAATCCCGAAAAAATTACGACTCTTCCCAACTCATTAATGAGCAAAACACCAAGATTAATTACAACAACTGACCACAAATTGAAGGATAAAAAAAATGCCAAAGCCAAAAAACCAATTTAGCTCCAATAAACATTCATCTCATGAATTAAGCCCCAACAAAGTAAATTGAGTGAAATTAATTTGCTCTGATACCAGTTGATGGATAAATGAGTATGCAGCGGAAGTTAATTTGATCAATTTTCACTCTAAGATGCTCAATTTAGAGGATTAAACATGCAATTAAAAAGAAAAACCAAAGTTTCAAGAACTAACTCTTGAAGTTCCAAATTCTCTTTCAATTCTTGATGACTTTCAGCACCACTTGGTTGTAGACCACCACAACTTCTCTACTATTCTCTAGGTTTAGATTGGATGGTGGGATCCAAAATTTGTGGTGAATTTTGGAAGGAATGAAGGTTGGGAAGAAGATGAACAGAGGATGAAATTTTGCAAAATTAACCCTTAATTTCACAAAATTCTTAACCATTTTTATGCCAAAATCATCTCTACTTATTAAAGAATAACATACAATCCAATTGCATCGAAATTTGACAACACAAAATGGTTAATTTGTTGGTTAATTGTGAAGAAGACAACCAAGCTCCTAGCTTAGTTAGTGGGAAAATCCAATCTTTAAAAAATTAATTTTAAAATCAAATTTTCAATGAATTTCTAAAAATTGAATTAAAATTGATTTTTTAATTTAAAAAAAGAATTAATAAAATAATAAAAATAATTTAATATTAATTAATTAAAAATAATATTATTTTATTATTTAATATTAAAATAATATTATTTTCCCACTTGTCCCCATTTTTCTAAAAAACCGATATGAATCCCTTTTCATATGATTAATATTTAAATCATATTTAAATATTATAATTAACTTTATTTGTCCCTTTAATTAGTAATTAAACGTCGATATATCGATATATCTGACTTTCATTCCTGAAGCCAAGATTTGAACGTTTCACACTCATTCACCACACTATCTAAGATTTTAGTCCTATTTATGAGCTAGTAGAGGGACCTAATGGACCTACAGATCATGAGCTCCACCGATTCGAGATTAACCGGCCAAACTCTTTAACATAGTTAACCAACATTGTTAACTAACGGGACATTCCACTAAAGCCCGTAGCTGCACGCTCCTCACTGTAGATATATTTGTGTCCATTTGTTATAACCGTCATCGGTAAGTCAATCGTTTACTGGTCGTTCATAACTTCAGCTAGGTCAAATACCGATTTACCTCTGAGTTACATCTTTTCTCCTTAAGTACCACTATCTTTCTAATGAACAATAGATTTAGGATCTTATCACTAAATCCATTCCCTCTCGAACTAGTGAGAGGATGGGGCCCTTTGTTCAAGATCTGGGATCATCACTTAAGAGAACAACCTCTCTACTATCCCTAAGTTGGGTAGGAGTGAATTTTGTCGTGCAAATTCTATGTCCCCAGTTATCTACCCGGTGTTATCCCTAGAATGGGAGGAATGTTGAGCAGTGCTATTGAGCTTACTCTCACCTATGCATATCAAGGGATAATTCTGAATAAACAGAATTTCATAAATAGCTCAAGATTCAAATCAAATTATCTAGGTCATCGATAAGTAAAATTAATCAGTGTTAATCGTAAACGGTGTTAATATGTAACAGTGGTTATTTCAGGGTCAATCTTACACAATCTTATTATGTAGAATACTCCCGCTCACATGTCTCTACATGAACAAATCAAGATCACTTCATTTTTGACACTTTACAATATTTGTAACAATCATGAAGCAGGTCGTATTCAATAGTGTCTCTAGGAAGAGGTACCCAACCTGATCCATGTACTATAGATTATTTAGGCTACTTACACGAACTTGATCCTGTTTATGTCTCCATATAAAGTCCAAGTACTCATGATAATAGCCAAGGATTCGTAGTTTAATTGGATTTAGAGTTAATAAACAATTAATTCACTTGAATAACTTCATAGGTACTAAATTCACTTATTTACAAAAGCTACGAGTTTTAGGTCATACATCCCAATAGTTCGTTCATTAGATGTGAAGAAAGATATATTTCGACCTCGAGAAAATAATGAAGAACTTCTTGGTTCTGAAGTACCATAACTTAGTGCAATTGGTACACTTATGTATCTTCCTAATAATACAAGACCAGATATTGCATCCTCAGTAAATTTATTAGCTAAATACAGTTCTTCTTCAACAAAAAGACATTGGAATAGAATTAAACATATACTCTGTTATCTCCGAGGAACGATCGATATGAGTTTGTTTTATTCAAATATTTACATTGAATAGTTATGCAGATTCTGGATATTTATCTGATCTACACAAAGCTTGATCTCAAACATGTTATCTGTTCATTTGTGAAGGAACTACTATATCTTGGTGACCAGTGAAACAGACCATAACAGCTACTTCCTCAAATCATGTTGAAATTCTTGCAATCCATGAAGCTAGTAGAGAATGTGTATGACGAAGATCAATGACTCAACACATTCGTGAAACATGTGATTTGTCTTTTAGTAAAAATCCTCCAACAACATTATACGAAAACAACACAACATGTATAACCCAAATCAAAGGAGGATATATTAAAGGAGATAGAACAAAGCATATTTCACCAAAGCTTTTCTACACTCATGATCTTGAAGAAGATGGTGACATCACTTTACAACAAATTTGTTCAAAGAATAACTTAACAAACTTATTTACAAAATCATTACCGATTGCAACCTTTGAAAAATTGGTGCAGAAGATTGAATGTGGCGACTCAGAGATCTCAAGTAATGTTCCTACGAGGGAGAGCAAATGTATTGTATTCTTTTAAAAGCATTAGATTATATGAAATATGTACTCCTTTTCCTTCACTAGGATTTTTTTTCCCATTGGGTTTTTTTCCAAGTAAGGTTTTAACAAGGCATATTTCATATAATATATAATGAACATATAAGAGGGAGTATTATAAATATTATATTTGTAATAGATGTCCATTGTGTAGCCATGCTTAGTGGCTAAAGGCCATGTGTCTCCTAAACACACATCCTTAGTGGCCATGAAATGTCACTACCTAGTTGCTAAATTGCCTATAAATAGAGGTTTTTGGTGAATATTGTAACACACAAATTGGAGAGAAAAAGAAGAGAAAAATTGGTGAAATTTGAAATTTCATTTTCCATCAAATCCTACTTTCTTTATTTTAGTTTATTTTATTTAATTTGGTTATTTTAATTAGTTTTATATTATTTAATTATTTAATTATTTTAATATTATAATTTCTTGATTTTTGTACTCTCGTTTTTCTGTCATTTTGCTCCTCAATTTTACAGCATATCAATTTTTGAATCACCTCTCAAGTATGATTTTCTTTTGAATCTTATTTCTTCTCTCTTGATCACCACTTTTCTTCTCTCTTTATGTAACGACCCGCCTAGACTGGCCCCTAACCGGGTCATTACTCGATGCGTACTTGACTCAAAATGACGCTATGCAACAACGTAGAAGAAAAGGAAACACAATTTTAAACAACCCTTAGATTTTTTTGTTACCAAATATGGTCTCATTAATAAATAATAATCAACAATGCTTCGGGGTACCCCTAATAAAACATTTCAAAAAAATGTTCGAATTTTATTTAAAAGAAATCAATGGATAGATAAATTAATAATTAAAGGAAGCATACTTGTTACCACTGTGCCTGATTTATCAGCCTCTCGCCGAGTCGTGGTGTAAGCTCGGCCCTGCTGCTACTGAGGTCTACTAGAGTTCCCACGATAAGAGCTCGAGTGTTGGCCCTTACCCTTAGGCACTTCCCTTTTGGGGCATTTGTTGGACACGTGCCCCTCCTGGCCGCATCGGAAACAGACGCCTGAACCTGCTAAACATCGCCCTTAGTGGCTTTTTCCACAAGACCCACAAACGGGTTTATCCCTTTCTACCACTCTTGGTGCCAAAGATGGGTGCCTGAAATGCTGGATAGGCCTATCTGAGCCCCGATTCCTCGGAGGAAACTTTGAGGCTTTCTGGTCTGCCTTCCTTTTCTGGCCCGAGAAGGGTCCCAAAGCCATTGCTCTAACATACTCTTCTCCGGCCCGAGAGTCAATTCTAGATGCCGCTCTGAATGCAGATGCATAACTACTAGGTTCCAGAGCCTGCACAAGGCCTCTCAACCTATCCTTTAAGCCTTGGACGAAGCACTCGATCTTGTCCTCCTCTGTGGCCACCATCTTAGGAGCAAAACGGGATAATTTGGTAAATTCCTGCTCATACTCCTCCACCGTCATGACTCCTTGCTTTAATTTCCTGAACTCCACCTGCTTGTTATACCTCGTGTTGGCAGAGAAGTACTTCTCATAGAACTGCTCTTAGGAGCAAAACGGGATAATTTCGTAAATTCCTGCTCATGCTCCTCCACCGTCATGACTCCTTGCTTTAATTTCCTGAACTCCACCTGCTTGTTATACCTCGTGTTGCTAGAGAAGTACTTCTCATAGAACTGCTCTTTAAATTGGGCCCAAGTAATCGACCCTCCATTAGAAACTACTGATCCTTTCGCTGACTACCACCAGATTTTCGCATTATTAGTTAACACGAACACTACACACTGAAGTTTCTGGTCTTCCGGACATTTCATGTAGCAGAAAATAGTCTCAATGGAAGACAACCACATTTCTGCCTTGGTAGGGTCCTTCAGCGATCCGTCAAAGGTGTAGGGGTTATACTTCCTAAAGTCTCTCAAATGCTTTGCTTCAGGGGACAAGTCATGATAAGGCTGAGGCTGGGTCTGCACCTGCGGAGGCGGAATCTACTGCTCTGGCACTTGGGGAGTTGGGACTTGCTTTGCCAACTGTTCTGCCAAAGCTGCACGAGTTACCTCTTGAATTTTGTCCATCAAGGTGGCAGTGACAGTTTCATCTATTTATGCAGCCACTGCCGCAAAATTGGTTTGAGCCCCTAGTAGAGCCTGCGTTTCTGGTGGCTTGGGCGCGTTACGGGGCCGCCGCCTTGCCCTAGTTTTGTGCTCCCTTGTCCCATAGGATCTTGTGCGGTGGAGGTCCTTACGGTGCAAGAGGGTCCTGAGGCTGAGGGTCCTGCTCCACGGGGTCCTGAACTTGAGGGTTTGGCAACCCTCTTCCCTACCTCTCCTGCCTGCCCTGCCACATCCTCTACCTCCACGGACCATCTCCTAAAATTACATACAACCACCATAAATTTCCTTACTAAGGATGTCATGCCAAAATAGTAATGTAAGAAAAAAAAAAAAACTAGTAAGTTTTCAAGCAGAACACCCTAGAGGCATATACTTGGAATGTGTACCTGGCAATGACGAAGAATCCTTTAGTGGCTATGGGGACAATCAGACTTACATAGTAAGTCAGTCTACAGAACCTAAAACTCTGGCTCTGATACCAACTGTAACGACCCACCTAGACCGACCCCTAATGGGTCATTACTCGATGCGTACTCGACTCAAAACGACGCTATACAACAACGTAGGAGAAAAGGAAACACAATTTTAAACAACCCTTAGTTTTTTTGTTACCAAATGTGGCCTCACTAATAAATAATAATCAACAGTGCTTCGGGGTACCCCTAATAAAACATTTCAAAAAAAAAAAATGTTCGAATTTTATTTAAAAGAAATCAATGGATAGATAAGCGAATAATTAAATGCGATATAAAACTAAATGTGCAAAATCCTATTCAAGCTTCCAAAACTACATGAAAAGAAAACATGTGCATGCAGACACTAGTGAAAAGTCATGCGAGTCCCCATAGCGCCTCAAGGATTCTTCTTATCATTCGCCAACACGTTCTTTCTTTTACCTAGAGGCATAAAAGAAATAAAAGGATGAGTACAAAAATACTCAGTAAGTAACCCCGCTACAAGGCTCAACTAAACATTAATCCTGTATGTAGAATAAACATAGAGCTGCACAAGTAGCCCTTGTTGTTGGCCAATGGCATTCACAAACTGGTGGTCCCGAAGGAACATGAACTGGTGGTCCTAAAGGAACACGAAATGGTGTCCCGAAGGAACACAAACTGTGGTCCCGAAGAAACACATATTGGTGATTCCTAAGGGTCACAAACTAGTGAACATGCCGCCAACGTAGGGAACACTATCATGCATCCAGGGGTATACAGGGTCTCTAGAATACTACCTGGTATCTATCACATTGCAGTAACATGCCAGTAACATAATATAGTCAACAGAAACCCATAAACATCCAGGGAATGCTATACTAATCACACACATATATCCCATACTTATCCAAGGTTTTATTTATCAGAGACAATAGTCCATACATCCCAATTGTTCAACAATTCCAGTTTACCAGAGAAATATCCCAATTACTCAACAATTCCAATTTACCAGAGAAATATCCCAATTACTCAACAATTCCATTTAATACAGAGATAACAGTTCAACATCCCAAACTTTTACACAACAACACTCCAAACATCCAAGGTATCGAGTTCAGCGATACCGTCTATATGGAAATTGCTTACAGTGAGGTTTGGTTTAGTCCCCTAACTGCGCTATCACTTCTTGCCAAAACTCTTGGGTTGAAGTCCTGACACGCCCACAACAGTAATAATCCAACAGTTAGACTAAACCACAGATTCCAAGCAAGAGCACACTGCCTTACCCCGACCGACCAGCGGTAGACGACAGCGGCTACAGTGGTGGCGTCCGAGAGAGAGAAATCGAGCAGCTGCGGTAGCGAGAGAGCGAAGATCGATTAGGAGAGAGGTGGCAAAGCGGCGTGACTATGGCGACGTAAGGGAGAGTAGCTGAGAGGGAAAACACGTCAGGGAGGAGAGAGAGAATGCCGAGAGAAGCCAAGAGAGAGAGAGAGAGAGAGAGAGTGCATACCGCCGAGGGGGAGAAAGAGTGCCGACGGAGGAGAGAGTGTCGTCGGGAGAGAGAGCCGGACGAAGGAGAGAGAGAGCCAGCGAGAGAGAACCGATCAGAAGAGAGAGAGAGAGAGATGACGGCAGCAACAAAGGAAACGTGAGGGAGAGAGAGAGAAAGCTTTTTTTTTTTCCTTCTTTGCACACTTACTGAGGTCTCCACATAAAGAACCTACAATTAACCCTAAATTCAAATTTCCTCTAACTTCTTTTCCATCTTCCCAAAGACTAATTCCACCTCCTTACTTAACATAATTTTTTGTTTTTTTCAAAACCACTTATTCTAAAATAAAATTTTTAAAAAATAATAACTTAAGTAATTAATCCAACATACCTCAAAATTGGAGTGTCACACCTTACGATCATCACGTTGTACTTTTTGCACTTTCATCTGCATGCCAAAAATTTCATCTTTGCCATATATTGTATTTTATATTTGCTCCATCCCTTTTTTCTTTTTCTTTTTTTTCTTTTTTTATTTTTTACGATTATACATATTTCTGTTCGATTTAATGCTTTTTTTTTTGTTTAATTTAGTGATTTTTTTTCCATATGATTGAAGTTTTGGACGAATCCATTTGTGTTTTTTGTTTTAAATCAAGTTTTAATGGTATATCATATGTAAACCGTACTAATATATAAAATTTAAAATTAAATCAAGTTTTAATCTTTGTGTTTACTATTAAATTTGGTATATTAGTAGTATGTTTAACAACAATTAACATTCAAAGTGTATCAAATAATATATCTAGCAACAATCAATATTCAATCAATTATTTATTTTGGAGTAAAGCAATGTGTGTTTCAAACTCCCTCTTAGATGATCAACAACACCTATTCCACATTCTTAGTTTTTGAAAAGAGCTAATTTAGTGTTTCTAATCTCGCTTGCTTGTTATATTTAATGTGCATAAATGTTTGTAACTGTAGATTCTAGCACAAATTATTGATTGTAGAACATTACGTGTCTTCGGGATTAATTTGAATCAATTAAGAGTGTTTATGAGCAATCGAGCTTCAAAGATGTAGAAATGACCAAAATGCTCCTCAAGAGAGCGCCTAGGTTCTCCTTGGCACTCAAAATGGCATGTTTTCTCGAGAGCTCATGATAGGCAAGCATCGTAGCACTCCAAATTTTGACAGAGAAGGGTGAAGCACGCAAGCTCCGAGCATCGACGCGTAGCGCCAACCGACGCTTGGATTAGGGCTTTAAGTACCAGGACACTATTCCTCAGTGTCGCAATGCTTCCTTGTATTCTATATATTCATCTCATTCTCTTAAGGTTTTTCAAGCTGGAATTCCGTGGAGGCCAAGGAGATGCTCAAATTTGGTTAATTCAATTGAGTACCTAATAAATTAATTGCACAATAGAATCTAAATCGTAATTCAAATGAGTTAGTTCTAGATGGACGCTTTTGAACACTATAGGACTGAAGCATTCAATTTAATTAGGGTTTAGACTTTAATTAATAATTAGGGCACTTGGTTTAATCCAACAAGTTGGCTGCCTGCAGCATTAAATGAGTTTGGTGTTGGGATTTATGTCCTAAATCTCGTAGTTTGTAATGTATAAATAATGTTCATTTAGTCAATAAAATAAAGAGTTATTTTATTCAATTTAGTCTAGTGTAACTCAATCCAATAAGTGGATCATGTTCAAATAATAACCTAAAAGGTCGGTGGTATATGGATAACAATGGGTCCAGACATGTGAGTGAGGGTATCCTATATAAAGAGTTTGTATAAGACCAGACCGCGAAATGATTAATCTCTCTTTATAACACCATTGTTTGAAGAGATTGACATTTCATAGGATGACCGAATGTAACTCCATCTCAATCACAAGTGAGTTATGGACTCTTGTTTACGAGGACAATCCTTTGATTTGTATGGGTGAGAGTGGATCATGTGGCCGACTCAATAAGCCTACCATCTTGATGACTTGTTCAAGTAGAGAGCTAGTAACATAGTTATACAAGATGGAATTGACTTCTTCTTGTCTTTTAAGGTAAGTAGATGAATTGCGCCCTTAAGGGTTGATTACAGGTCTTGAATAATGAGGTCTCACCTTCTCATTGGCTTGAGAGGGATTTAGTTTATAGTTGGACTATAAACTGATTTTTCAGTAGATGGATTAGTGATACTTAAGAAGTAAGAGGTAATTACAAAGATAAAACGATAATTTAACCCAACTATAATTACTAGCAATTCGTGAAGGGTCAACTGATTGATAACGGTTATATCCATGGATACAAAAATATATCTATAGTGCAAAGAGTGCAGTTTGTGGGTATTTAGTGGAGTGACTTACAGTTAATGAATGTTAATTAATTTAGTTAAAGAGTTTAATTAATTAATCTGTATCATTGACACTTCTAATATGTCCATTAGGTCCCCCTATGAGCTCACTAAGAGTAAAACAAGAATCATTTTGTTTTGAATAAATTTGAATTGTTCAAATTAAATAAGGGAATGTGCATTAATTGTATAATATACAATTAATATAATGCATTTAAATATACATTATAATATAAAGTTAATTTTGAATGAGATTTAAAATTAAACTTTATAAGATAAGAGTATTAATATTTAAATAGGATTCACATATTAAATTAATATGAATAAGATACATATTATAAGTGAATTATATGTTAGTTGTATTAGATACAATTATTATAATGTATATATATTATAGGGTTGGTTTTCAAATATAGGAAAATGAACCAAAATATTTGCAAATATAGCAAAATTTTATTAAGCGCGATAGACTATTATCTGTGTCTATTTATGTCATGATAGACACAGATATTAGTTTATCATAGATAGATTGTGATATCTTGTTATTATTTATAAATATTTTCAATAGTTTTGTCATTTAAAATAATTTTCCTACATTATATTAAAAAGTTAATTTTGAATTATATTCAAAATTAAATTATACAGTATGAGAGAATAATATATTTGAATAAAACTCAAATATTAATTAATATGAATAGGATTCATATTAAAACTATAGGTTAAATTTAATATAAATGAAATTCATATTTAAACTATAGTTTATGAGAGGAAAAATATATTTTAATAGATTCAATGTAGTATTAATTAAATATATGATATTTAATTAATTAGATTAATTAATAATTAATTAATTAATTAAATAAAATTAAATATGATTTAATTAATCTTAATTTAATATTAACTCTCCATGGTTAAGAGGAGTTATTGAAGGTTAAATGAGAGTGAAGGGGAGTTAACTCTCTTTTGATATTGTACAGAAATGTGGAAAAACATAGAAGAACATAGTTTTTTTCTTCTTGATTATTATTCTCCCAATAGAGAAAATTCTCTCAACTCTCAATCCACACAAAAGAGAAAAGAGTTTCTCTGTATTTCTCCATCTTCCTTAGTCTTCTAAAAAGGGGTTCCCACAAACTCAATTGTTATTGGAGAATAGTGGGGAAGATTCTTTGGTGGTGCCTTGTTCAAGATCGAAGAGGATGTTGTTGAGACCGCCGGGCAACGCCGTTGCATGGTAGCATCGAGAATGTACTATGTTGCTTTGCTTAATTCGAGGTTGTCCTTAGACTTTACGTGTTCATTTAGTTGTTTTATAGGTTTTGAACACTTGTGAGGTAGAATTGGGCATTAGAGCTGAATTGGAAATAAAATGGGCCAAAACGGAGCTTAATTGCATCAACCTAGAAAGAGAGAGTAAAAATTACCAAATTGCCCTTGAGAGCACGACGCAAGAACACTTTTTCCTAAAAGGGTATGTTTTATTGAACTATCGATAGTGCTATGGCACTCCCTTAGTGTCATGGTGCTTTGAAGCTCAATGCCCGAGAATTTGCAACAGGACCTCAACGGTGCACCCTAGCGTCATGATAAAGACAAGTTTCAACCACCTAACGAAGGGGGATTTGCATTCCAGCCAACATCCAACATTTTATCTCTTCTTTTCTCTTATCATAAGGAACTATTCATGTATCTAAACTCTACCTTATCGATCTTTATGTCAATTATGGGCTGAGGTAATACTTTCTAGCTCTGGTTTTTAGGAGTTTTTCCAACTTTGATGTATTTGTGAATTTTCGAATCAAACTTGATGTGAAATCCAAAATTTTGACCTAGTAACTTAGATACAGTAAAGAGAGAAAACTAGGGAAAATAAGGGAGCTCGAGTACAAGCTTATAGAGTAAGAAAAATTTAGAGGCAAAAAATTTTGGCTTGTGGAGTTTGACAAAGTAAGTGTTGAGGTGTTGAAAAAATCCTAAGCGTTGGAGAGGAAAGTTGAACGCATAGTTCAAGTTGGAGAGGAGAGTCTCACTAGTTGAAGTGTTGAACGCATATTGCATATACTCCGGGAGTGATTTAGCTAAGTATTGGATGACTTTAATAGTTGAGAAGAAAACCATAAGGAAGAGAGGGAATGGTTGGACGTATGGAGTAGGGTTTGGTTAGGGAAAGGTCAACTTGGTTTGAGAAAAGGAGGAGAACTAGTAGCTTAAGCTTCTTAGTGAAGAGGAAACGCATGGAAGACTATCAAGGTGAGAATTTTGGCTAAGTATAAGGTGGATGGGGTAAGTTGGATGTATACCCTATAAGTGGAAGGAAAAATGGTTAAGTGTTGGGTGATTGAAGTTGGAAGCAAGGCAAGTGTGTGTAAGAAAGGAAGTGTGAAACGCATAGAAGAGAAAAATTGGAAACATAGGCTTGGAGGGGTATCATGTACGCATGAGAAGACTTAACAAGGAGTTCATGGAATAAGAATGGGGGACTTGGATGCATGACCCTCAAAATAAGTTGTGTAAGACACATACATGGGTTGGGAAAGGAAAATTGGCTAAGTATTTAGTAGTTGGATGAAGTAAAGAGAACAAAAGAGAACCAACCCTAGAAGACTACTTGTTGGACGCATCCTAAAGGAAATGTTCGATGCATGACCCATTTTCGGGCAAGTGATGGACGCATGACGAAGAGGAAAAGTGGTGCTAAGTGGCAAATTATGGGTTTAACACATCACAAGTAGGAGGTGTCGAGATACATCGCTAAGGCAACATGCAAAAGGACTTGTTTGAACGATTGTGTCATGATGCATGGTGAGGTTTTCATGCAAGGTGCCAAGAAGTAGGTTAAGTGTCAACCTTGTTGGGGTTGATGCCCTAAATCTTATGGTCTTATAGTTGTAAGTTTTATTTGTATAAACAAATGATTTATTTAATGAAATAAATGTTATTTTAGTCAACATTTAGTTGCATTAACCCAAAATCAACAAACTAAGATAAGGTTATTACCTGTAACATAGAGATATAAAGGTGGATCATATTTAAGTAATAACCTAAATGATCTGTAGTAGATGGATAAGGATGGGTACGTTATCTTGGTGACACTACGACCCGCTTTGTAGTTGTTACAAGTGTTGAAAAGTGCTACAAACGATTTGATCTTAATAATTCATGTGGAGACATGTGAGCGGGGGTATTCTATACAAAGAGTTTGTATAAAACTGGACCACGAAATGTTAACTCTCACTTTATAATACCGTTACTAGAAGAGACTTAAATTTCATAAGGATGACCATAGGTGACTTGACTTGAATTCTGAGTGAGTTGTGAACTCCTACCTATGAGGGCGGTCCTTTGATTTGCATGGGTGAAAGTGGCCAGTTCGCCGACTCAATATGCCTACCATTTTGGGGATTTTTCTGATTGGGGAGCTGGGAATGCAGCTACACAAGAAGGAATTTACTCCTTCCCTACTGTTAGGGAAAGTAGAGAAATTGCTTCCTTAAGGGCTGATTTCGGGGCTTGAACAATGTGGCGCCACACCCTCTCCTAGCTCGAGAGGGGTTCGGTTATAGTTGGACTATAACTAATTGTTCATTAGAGGAATTAGTGGTACTTAAGAAGTTAGATGTAACTACAGAGGTAAAATAGTAATTTTGACCTAGTTGTACTTACGAGCAATTTGTGAAGGGTCAACGTGCTATTGATTGGTTATATCCAATGGACATAGAAATACATCTATAATGTGAAGAGTGCAGTTGTCAGTCTTTAGTGAAGTGACCAGCAGTTAATGGATAAAGATTAATTTAATTAAAGTGTTTAATTAATTAATTTTCTATCATTTGAGCTTAAATCTATAGGTCCATAAGGTCCCCTTGTTAGCTCAATAAGGAATAATGAGAATCAAATTAATTTTGGATTAATTTGAATTGTTCAAATTAATTAAAGGGATTTAATTGTATTAGATACAATTAATATAATGTATGTGATACATTATAATATAAATTTTTTTTAGAAAAATAAATATTTAAATGTGATTCAAATATTAATTATATGGATGTGATTCATATATAAACTATAGGTTATATATTATATGGGATATAATAGTTGATTTGAATTTAATTATATTAATTAATATAATGAAATTCAACTTTAGATATAACTCCCTTGGGAGTTTTTCACTTGAGGTAGTAGGGAGTTATTTGATAACTCCCACACATAAGTCTCTCCCTATATATATGATTTACAACGAGGAAGACAAAGAGGGAGGTGAAAAAAAAGTTAATCTCTACAAATTATCTTCTTCTTCCTTTTTTGCAATTCTCTCTCAAAAGAAAAAAAAAAGTTTATCTTCTTCCTTTCCCAAATTTAATCCAAACAAGTCCACACAACTCTGCCGTGATTCTCACCTTGAGAATTTCAAGGAAGATTTCATGGTGGTGATCATAGTTGAGGTGTCTGTAATCATTTACTGCGGAGAAACACTGAAGAATTGGAGAAGATTGAAGATCTTTTCAAAGATATTTTCTTTCTTCTTAAATTTGTTCACAATAAAACATATTTAATTAAAATATGTTTAAATTTCTCTGTATTTCTTTAAATTAAACACATAAATTAAAAGTACACGTGTTCAGACGCTTCTGCACGGAATTTAATTCCTTTAATTGGTATTAAAGCCAGATTGTACTTTTAATCCTGTTTTGGATTGGAAAAAATAGAGAAAATGTGGGTTTTTTTTTTGCATAATGTATGTGGGTTTGCGTAATAGATGTTTACAAATATTGGCACTTAAATTTACAAATTTTTACGTTGATTTGATTAATGTAAGGGCCCCTTGTTTTGGGCATTTATTATGTAAATTGAGTCTATAAGTCCGGGTCGTTCGTGGCGAAGAGTTTGCTGTGGAAAAGACTAGAAATGGAGGTGAAAGACGATTTATGGAGTGCAGACTCGAGAGCTTCTATGCAGATTTCTATTGTTCGTCATCTTTTGTGCGTCATTAAAAGGTCAAACTGCTGTCTGACATTGTTTGGCATCATGGAAAGGTCGTGGTAGTTTCAAAATAGTTTTGTTCCAGAACCAAAGTGACAATTTTCCCCAGCTCTTGAAGGAAATTTTTTGTTTTTTTTAAGTGAATTTAATGTAATTTATTTTAATGTTTTATTAGGGTGCTAATATTTGGTCCATTATTGCTATAATTTAGTTTTACTGTGCATGAGATGTATGTTTAATTATATTAATTATATGTTGCATAAAGTATGCCATATAGTTTAAAATCCCACCTTATGTTAAACATATTCATGCATCATATCTTAATATAAATGTTGCTTATTAATTAAACATGTCATGTATCATTTTAATATAAGTGTTATATTATTTGATAGCATGTTTATTATGTTCATTAGTTTTAATATAAGAGTTATATTAATTAATGACAAAGAATAATCATGCATTATATAAAATATAAATGTTATATTTAAAGTTTAACATTAATAACATTTTCATGCATCATTTTTCTATTATAAGTGTTATAATGTATAGTATGGTTGAATGGATGAATGTTATTATTTATTTTCATTACTTTATTATATAAGTGTTATGTATGTTGTAATGAAAATGAAAGGCATGCCGCATGACATCACTTTAGTAAATTTATAATAGTTATAATTTTTTTTTAAAGTGTGTCATTAGATGCATGTATATGTTTTAATTGTTTCATTAATCTTTATAATCGTTAGGAGTTGCATGCAAACATAGATTAAATTGATTTTAAATACTTTAAAATTAATTTCATATAGACCTACGTTCACAATATTTTTAATAGGATTAGAAATAGGAAGTGACTTTTGTCTAAAGAAAGTTTTGCCTAAGGCTGTTGGTGGTTCTTATAAAATTGTTAAATTTAAAGGGTTGTGCGAACCCTAGTTATACATTGACTACTCACTAGGCTTTGTGAGACTCATCCTTTCTTTATGTTTTCTTTTCAAGTAGCAGCCGAGTTCCCGTTGCTGTGCCAAGTCAAGGTCTGTCAAGATATAATGTTATAATATTTTATAGGCAGGAGTTTGTATATGCTATGGTTCTGATGTTTATAATGAGTTGATTATATAAACTATGCACACTTAACAAAGAAATGCAATGGGATTAGTAATAGTTATTATAAAAGAATCCATGTTTTCTCATCTCTTCGTAGGTTAAAAAGGGCAACTCGAGTTGGGGTGTGACATTTGGATTAAGATTGTATTATCATGCGTTTTAGGATTTTATAATCATTGCTTTGATTAATGTATGATGTGTGACACTTGATTATATGTTAAACCTAAGAAGTAATAGGTTAGGTTAGCATGCGAATCAAACTTGATGAGTATTGTTCTAACCAACTTAGGATTGAACCAAAACGAATATTCAACTAGGCGGTTGAAAGTTAAATTTTCTTCCTAACGTTCCTTAGATCTTAATGCAATTAGGATAATTCGAATATGCATTCCTAACATTCCTTAGATCTTAATGCAATTAGGATAATTCAAATATGCACGCATTTTATCTTGTCGAGTTAGATTAGTCAGTTGTTTAGGACAATTTGATTAGAATTTCTAACTGAATTGGATAGGAGCAAGCAATTGATTGATTTTGGTAATGGGAATTCAATGATCAAATACTTTGAATAGGGAAAATTCCATTGCAACCCAAGTTAGGCTTTCTTATATAAATTTTTGAAACTTTACTTTGTGATTTTATTTTAAACTCTTTAAATTCCCTTGCAATAAACAATTCCAAACACCCCCCTTTTCCAACTGTTACCCTCGAGCTATAAACTATTTGATAGAAAAATTCCAAGGTTCCTTATGTTCAACCTGTCCTTGCCGCTACTATGACAGGTTGGTGAGAACGGTTGATTATTTTGAACAGAGTTGGGTGACGAACTTCATCTTCCACTGTGCCAGGTTACCTTAAGCCCCATTTTGCCTTTTTGCCTCTTGTTTGCTATTGTGAACATTCTGTTTTAACTCCATTTGCATCTAAACATGTCTCGATGGTCTTATTTGCTCAATTTCCAATTTAATCACTCAATAAAACGTTAAATTCATGAAACTAATAAGATTTAGGGCGAGAAAAATAGCTTTTTTAGGAAGTTATCAGTATAGTTTGATGTTATAAATGTATATTTAATATGTCATTGATGAGCACAAGTGTGAAGTAATAGTATAGTAAAATGGTCTAAGATATTGAGTATTGTCTCATAAGAGATCAAATCATGGTTATTGCTTAACTATTCAAGAACGGATTGACTTTAGTTAAGGTTTCAAAATCGAGTTTGAATTTGAGTTTTTGAAAACAAATAAGAAAGTCAAGACAATTTGAGAAAATCCAAGAGACAAAAAGCGTTCTAAGGTGTTAAATTTCATTATTTACTTCATTAAGTTTTGTTTAAATTTTCATAAAATCATATGTAAACAATATGCCTAAGTCTAGAAACTTATGTCTGGATTATGTTCTATAAAAAACAATCTTTTATCATGTACATTAATTTATTACTAATTTCTTGAAACCAAAGTAAGAAACATGGCATTAAGGGCCCGTTTAGGGGATGGGGTTGGTTTGGAATGTTTTGGGCTAGAATTAAAAGCCCATGTTTGGGGAATCGGTTTTGCCAAACCAACCCCAAACCCACACTCATTCCAATCCCACCGACTTCCCTTCGTTTTCCGTTGGTTTCCCACGCTTCACTCTGCACGATGCCCTCACTCCTCCCGATTTCTCTTTTCCCACTCTCTCTTTTGTCGCCTCCTCTCCCTCATTCAATTCCACCGACTCTCCCACTTCTCTCTGTTACCCTTCGTCTTCCGCATTCATTCTTCCGACTCCGATTTCTCTCATCCTCTCTCATCTCTCGCCTCTTCTTTCTCATTCAATGCTACCGACTCTCCCACTTTTTTCTTCTGCTCTTCGTCTTCCTCATTCATTCTTTCGACTCCCTTATCCCTTCTCATCTTTTGCCTCTTCTTCCTCATTTAATGCTACCAACTCTCCCACTTCTCTCTTCTGCCCCTTCGTCTTTCTCATTCACTCTTTGCTCTGAAGCGTTAATCAATGATTCAGAGGAGACCAGAGGGGACGTCGAAGCCCTCTCTTATCGCTCTAACGACGGGAACGGTGGCTCTTGCCGCCGTTGATTGCTTGGTAGGTGGTCCCGTTACACCGGTTTGGGTTTTGGTAGGGGAGGGCTCCTCTCCACCTATTAGGTGAGTTATAGATTTGTGGTTTTTCTTTTTTTTCATCTTCCGGTGTTGCACGTTCATAGATTTGTTCGATTTTTGTTTTTTTCGACATTCGGGCAAGATTAATTGCGGATCTGTGTTCCATTTCTTTTTTCCTTGAAGATCTGTTGTTTTATAATTTTTTCCTCCTGTGATTTTGTTGCATGTTTATAGATTTATGGTGTAATCTTTTTTCTTTCATGTTCGGATGAATTTGCATATTTATAATACTTTCCCATTTTTTTTCCTCTTTTGGGGTTGCACGTTCATAGATTTGTTCCATTTTTTTTCCATCTTTGGGTGAGATTTGCAGATCTATTCCTTCCATAACCTCTTCTAATTATGTTGCATGTTTATAGATCCATGGTTTCAATTTTTTTTTTTTGTCATGTTCGGATGGGTTTGCATTTTTATTCTCCGCTTTTCATTTTTTTCATCTTCTCGTTCGTTCTTTTTTCATATTTTAGTGAGCTTCATTGCAAATTTATTCCTTCTATTTTTTCTCCCACTTCTGATTGTATTGCATGTTTACAAATATGTGGTTTTCATTTTCCATATTTGGTTTGCTTTTGATTGTTTATTGGCCAATGATGAGGATTTTGCCGATTTTCATTCAAATTGTATTAACCAGATAATTTTCTCTTCTCGATTACCATTTCGAATTCTACAATTTTCATCTTACGTTTTTAAATGAATATTTGTTTGAAGCATGCTGTATTTTATCTTTGTTTTTAATCTATTGATCGATTCTGTTTCAATTTTTTAACTAAAATTGATTTGTTATCTCGTTTTTTTCCCCACACCTGAGACCATTATTTTAAAAGAAAAAAAAAATCAACTGTTTAATTATAACTTGTCATTGTAATTGATTAGTTGGCTATTTGGTTCCATTCTAACTGATTCCGTTAGATCACAACTATTTTTTTTTTTATTATTATGTTATTATATGTTGGTTGGTGGTTTATTAGATTCATGTCATTTCCAATAAAAATGTGTACTGTTCATCCTTTTAATTTGGTGGTTGGGTTGTTTAAACTTCATTAACTCCATGCTTATACATACACCTCATTCCCCTATTCTTAATCACACACCATTTCAGAAAGGAAATTTTGTCTCCAACTTCATCACTGTCCAATGGTAAGTCCCCTTGAAGCCCAACCTTTTTTGTTTTTTTTGCCTTATGTTCTGAACTTGTTTTCATCTCAACTTGTTCTCAATTTGTTTTACTTCCCTATTTCATGTGACGGTGGATTTTTTGTTTCTTCTCTGTCCTATTCGCTTGATTGTTCAACCCAATTGACAGTATGTTTTTAATGGGTACGTACATATGCTTCGTTCTTTTCTATTGTTCTGTACTTTTGTTTTTTTCTTTTAATATGTTTGTAATCTTTACTTATCAAAATTTTTTTTTTGTCAATGTAGGGTGGAAACGATCATCTAACCTACCCCATCTGATCTTCACTACACTACACGTAACTCATTTGTACTACCCTCGTTTTTTTTTTTTTAAGTACATCTTACTTGTAGAACTAGATGTTTAAAAATTGTATGTTGTTGTATTTTGTTTGAAATGCTGTGTATAATTTCAAAACAAACTCAAGAAATAATATGTATATTGTAACAACCCCAAATCGTTGGGGTAAATCCTCCTAGTAAATAAGTTTAAGTTATTATGTGTGAAAAGAAAAAAAAATAATAATAAAAATATAGTTATCTTTATGTATTCATGCCTTTATTTAAGCTAAGATGGAAAAAAATTTCGAAATTTGAGCTAAGGAAAAATTTGGAATTTAGAAAAAAAGATAATTTTATCTTGGGGCAAGTAAAATAAGGTGATTAATTTTGGTGGGATTGGATAATTGAAGTGAATCTTGGTTGTAGAAGATTTTATTTGATTTTATTTTGTTTGGTTGGAAAAGAAAAGGGGAAAAAGAGGAAGGAATAGGGAATTAGGGTTTTTTATAAATAGGCCTCGATTTGCGTGCCAAAATAAAAAAAAGAAAAAGAAAAAAGGATTTTCTCTCTCTCGCGCGCAGCCCCCCCCCCCCCCCCCCCCCCCCCCCCCCCCCCAAAAAAAAAAAAAATCCAAGTTCCAACAATTCTCTACCGTGAAAAATATGTGGATTACAAATTACTTAACAAATACGTTCCTAAACTAGAAAGCAATCATTACATAATAAAAACTGAAACAACATTTTGATGAGATTATTTGGGGCTAAATTGTAACAAAATTAAAGTACGGTTTGGTCCTAAGTGAGGAAGTCCGGGAGGGGGAAAGATTTAATATCTCCTTATAGGTGGTTGTTAACAAGCTATTTGGTAACTATGATCTTGGTTTGATTTTGTAGGATTCAAAAGGATAATTCTTCAAATTGAGAGGAAGATGGGGGGCTTTTTTTGGAAGCTGATGAAGGAAGAAATTAACATTCCAAGACCTAGGAGTGTGGGGATAGGAATTGGATACTTGAGGAGCAAAATTGAAGCTCGTTCAGTTAAATGACACAAGTGATTCTCTGAAGAACCTCACGAATTGTGGCATAAGGAGGTGGCTAGCATTGTGAGAAGGGTGAGAATGGTAGCACTTGAAATTACAGCCAGAGGCAATGTGGCAATGCAAGAAATTCTTCGTGGAACATTTAAAAAAGTTGCCCATATACTAATGCCATTTCTTCACACAATCTATTCTTTAATCAATCCATTTCTTCACATATGCTCCCTCGTGCTCTTTNCGTTTCAATCAAACACTCGCCTGATTACTCGTCACCAAACCGGTAACGTTCGAGTAAGTACCTCGGACCCAAGGAAAATTTATAGCATAATTTGGTTAAACTGTTGATGCTTGAGACTTATGTGATAAAAATTCTCTTAGGTGGCCGGAAATTGTGTTGGGTAAAAAGGATTGGAGCAACTGCAAGTTAAGCCACACTTGGTGGACCAAGAACTTTCCAACAGACTGCTGTGTGGGTAAGTGAATATAATTGCTCAGGTAAGTGACTTTACTACCTGAACCACCTTCCCGCCTTATGTTTAGTTGCCATGATGAGTAAAACTTCTACGCCCCATTGAGATAGCATGCTTGTATGATTTACCCATGTTTAAAGGATGTGTGTGAAATTGCCATATGTTGAGTTGCCGTGATGAGTAAAATTCCTAAGCCCATGTGATATAGCATGCTTGTATGAGATTCCCATGTTTTAAAGGATGTATGTGAAATGCTTATGCTTGTATTATGAGATGATTGTAAACAGCGCTGTTAGTGTATAAATCCATAGAAGGAAAGGAGTGAGAATTTAAATTGGTCATGAGTACTGGGTAGTGGTAACTCCCCTACGTCGGTTGGATGTTCACCAGAGGTTGTGTTCCTTCGGGTTCACCAGAGGTTGTGGTCCTTCGGGGTCACCAGAGGTTGTGTTCCTTCAGGTTCACCAGAGGTTGTGGTCCTTCGGGGTCACCAGAGGTTGTGTTCCTTCGGGTTCACTAGAGGTTGTGGTCCTTCAGGGTCACCAAAGGATGTGTTCCTTCGGGTTCACTAGAGGTTGTGGTCCCTCGGGATCACCAGAGGTTTGTGATCCTTTGGGATCACCAGAGGTAAGAGTTCCTTCGGGGCTCCAGAGGTTTATGGACATCCAAATCCAACTGTAGGGAAAGTATAACCATTTCCCTATAAAAGTATGTTAGATATGTCTGTCTTACGACTAATCACTTAAAGGACTTGGGTGCCAGTATAACCAGTTTCCTATTGAAGTATGTTGATATGCTTGTCGCATGACTAATGCACTTAAAGGACTTGGGTGCCTAGCCCGGCTCCGGTAGTGGGGTCACTTACTGAGTAATATAATTGCTCACCCTTTCATCTTATTTTTTTTCAGGTAAGGGAAAGAACGTGCTGGCGAATGACAAGAGGAATCCTTGATGGCTTCACGGGACCCATAGTAGCTTCCGCCTAGCACTGCATTTTTATGAGCTTTTGTCAAATTTTTGAGGCTTGTCTTTTATTTTGTATATGGATTTTTTTTTTGTTTTCTGTTCATGGAATTTTGTTGATTTTATTAGGGGTACCCCGAACCAAAAATTCTTTCTATATGATTATTCATTGCGTTTTCTTGGGTTAAATAAAACAGAAATTTCCGTAAGAAGCATTGTTTCGTTCTTATTACTCAGCGTCGTGTCTTTTCTTGAAATTTGCATGCATTGAGTAATGGTCTGATTAAGATGTATTAGTCGGGTCGTTACATATATTTTACATATTTCATTATTAATCAATGAATTTGAAGTATATATTTTAGTTTCTGGGCTCTATTATGTAATTTTCTTTTATTTTAGGTAAAAAACATATCTTAGAAATAAGATCAAACATTTGTATTCAAAATGTTAAAAAAAAAAAAAAAACAGTCAAGAACAACAAAATTTTTTTAACTCAACTTCGAATGTTCCTTTCAACTAATTCATGAAAGCATAAAAGAAAGAAAAAAAAACAAACAACAAACAAAAAAGACCAATTCAATTCTCAATCTTATTTAAAAGATTAGTAGAAAAAGATTTTTTAATTTCAAAGTATAAGGTATAATTTATAATTAAAATACAAATGTTCCATTAGGAAAATAGAAATAAACAAAAAGAAGCATATTTTATAATTAAAATCCAAAAGTTTGGTACTGATAAAGTTAACTAAATTTCAATTCCATTTCTATAATTAATAATCCAATGTTTTGTACTTTACAAAAATTTTTACTCAAATAAAATTTCAATCCCATTTTGTAAGTAACATCCAAACTGCTGTATGTGCGGCCATTGGAGGACAATCGGGAGCGCCCGTCTCCACTTATTAGACATCAAATTCGACAATTGAATTTCTTTCGTCTGATATACGAAGATGATCAGACATGTCGTGAGAACACTCGTATAGATAGGAGAACGTTCACGATTCTGTGTCAACTACTTAGGACAACGGGTGGGTTGAAGCCAATGAAATGTGTAGATATGGAGGGAAATCGTGGCCATCTTCCTGTACATAGTCGCACACGATGTAAACATCAAGTGATGCGACACCAATTTGCAAGGTCTAGCGAGATAGTGTCCAGGCATTTCAATATTGTGCTGAATGCAATATTGAGACTTTACGAAGTTCTGTTACAGAAACTAGAGCTAGTCACTAAGAACTGTATAGATGACAGACGGCGCTGGTTTCAAGTACAATCATCATGTTGTTTTAACGGTATTGTTTGGGGGTTTTCAAATTACCTTAAACTTATCATTGAAACAACGTTTCGTCACAAAATTGCTTAGGTGCACTTGACGGAACCCACAAAAAGGTAAATGTCAGTGCAGCTGATCGACCATGGTATAGGAATAGAAAGGGTGAGATCGCCACGAATGTCCTTGTTGTATGCAATCAAAGCTGTAAGTTCATATTCGTTTTCGCTGGATGGGAAGGATCAGCCGCTAACTCAAGGGTTCTGCAAAGATGCATTGTTCAGGCCAACTGGATTGAAAGTCCCAAGGGGTTAGTTTATAAATATTTGTATACCCTTCCATACAAATGAACAATCATCAAGTGGTAACTTGACCCAAATTCGCAGGATACTACTCTCTATGCGATGCCGATTATCCAAACGTCGAGGGATTTTTGGCTTCTTATCGGGGACAAAGATACCATTTGACCGAGTGGCGGGGAGGGAATTCGCCAACAAGCTCTAGGGAGATTTTCAATATGAGACATTCATCTGCACGAAACGTGATGGAAAGAGCATTCGGGATGTTGAAAGCTCGATGGGCAATCCTTCGAGGAAAATCATACTGCCCGATTGATGTGCAGTGCAAGACCATACATGCCTGTTGTCTCCTGCATAATCTAATAATTTGGGAATAAGCACAAATTCATTACTTGACGAAGGAGAGGGAAGTCAGAGGGGGCCAATTCCAACAGCTACTGAGAATATTGAATTTGTAGAGACATCTGATGCCTTTACTGCATGGAGGGATGATCTTGCAAATCAGATGTGGATTGAATGGAATGAAAATTAAGGACACCCTAAGAAAATTTTGTATAGTCTTTTTTGTTATGTATACAGTATTTGGTTTACAACCGACGTGTACGTTTTGTCATGTTTTGGATAATATATGTGAATATTTCAATGTATTGTGTGAATGGATTGATTCTTATTATATACAGTCTCAATGGATTAATGCTTGTTCACCACACTACACCTTCATGTTCAAGCCTGATTGTGTTAACATGTTTAATTTTAGATGGAAGCATCCAAATCACGTGCAAGAGCTTCAAAACATATTTGGACGGATGAAGAGGACAGAATCCTGGTGGAGTGTTTGGTCTTAAGTGTGCAGTCTAGACACTAGCAAGCTGATAACAGAACTTTTCGACCTGGATTCTTAGCAAACGTACTACGGATGATGCAGCAAAGGATTCCAGGGTGTTTCATACAAGTAAGCCCAAATTTGGAGTCTAGGGTCAGGACGTTAAAGAGACAGTACAGCGTGCTCGCTAAATGTTGGGCCTAGGATGTAGTGGGTTTAGTTGGAATGCGGAGAGCAAATGTATTGACTGTGAGCCGGAGATATTTGCCGCGTGGGTCAAGGTAATTTTATTATTTTTCCATTTATTCTAGGTTGTTTTAAATATGTTTTAGCCATAACATAACACATTTCATCTTTAACAGGGTCATCTGAGTGCAAAAGGACTGCACCATAAGTCATTTTGTTTTATGACGACTTGGCCATTGTATTTAACAAAAATAAAGCAACAGGAAGTCGTGCCACTACCACTGGGAAGGTTGGTTCTGAACTTGTTGTGAAAGAGGAGAACGAGGACATCTTGAATAACCAGTCCTCGGACTTTGAGAACTTCTATATTCCTGATCCACCGTTCGCTAGCTTGCCCACATTAGAGAACCTTCCAACTACCCCCAGCGGTAGAGGGTCTGGGAGTAGCATGTCAACAAGAAGTAGGAGGTCCCGAAGTTCCTTAATTGGAGAGTATAGCGAGGTGGTTCGAGAGGGTTTCCAACTTCTAACGAAGTCCATCGACGACATTGCAAAGTGGCCTATTGTTAACGATGACCTAGCAAGGCATCATCATTGAGAACTGTACAAAGCTGCAATCAATTCCCAATCTGTTGATGCATCGCTTGACTGTTGCATGGTCATTGCTTGCAGATCATATGTTGTTAAGTCACTTTTGGACTTCCCACCGCAGTGGAAGTATGATTATTGCATGCAAGTCTTTGAGCAATCTCGAGATCTAGCACCATGACTCTACTTTTTCTGTACCCTTAATTTGTTTAACTATTTCTTCCTTCAATTGCAATCCAAGTTATCTTATGTTTAATGAACCTTATCTTTCCATGATTTTGTTTGTAAGTTGACTACAAGTAATTGTTCATCTAACTTTAACTTTCTATGGTAGACCTTTTGTTATTTCCAAAATTATTTTACTCTAAATTATAATATAGTATGATAGTTATATTTTGTATAATATGTCTAGGTAAAGTTCAAAATATATGATAGTTATAACAAATGTAGAAAAAAACAGTCAAAATAATATTTTTTTAAAAAAGTCAAAATTATAATATAGTATGATAGTTGAATTTTGTATAGTATGACTAGATAAAGTTCAAATATATGATGGTTAAAACAAATGTTAAAAAAAAAAAAAAACAGTCAAAATAATATTTAAAAAAAACAGTCAAATCCAAACACTGCAATCAGAAACACAACCCACGGCCCTGCACTCCAAACACCGTAATCAGATTCCCAGGTATCCTGATTCCATACAACAAAACTCATCATAATCAAATTCTCAGTAATCCTGATTACAATACGGCTCCCGAAATGCCCCCTAAGCACTCATTAATAATTTTCACTAATAACCTAACTATTTTCATGAGAGATTAATAATATGATTCAATGTTATAGTTCCGGTTAAACATGCATGCAACCCATCAAATTGAACATCTAACCTAATATTCATTGAATGCCAATCAATATAAGAATTAAACACAATAATATTAAAAAGCATATTATTCCACAATATCCATAAAAAGTAGCATTAACTTAAATCCATAAGTAAATCATCAACACCCTAAAACTAAAGAGTTTAGCCACTCATACCTTTCAAACACATGTTCTCATACAAATTTATAAGCATAAAAATTAAGAGAATGAAAATAATAGGAAAAACTCTATTGTTGAAGTGTTTTCTCGTTGTTAGAACCTGTCAATCTCCTCTCGAAGAGCCTCCACACTCTTATCTCACACTCTCTACTCTCTTTTGTAGCTATAACACACTTTAGGGCTCTGGGATTTGATGTTTAGAACAAATTGATTAGCCCTTTAATTTATAGAAAATCGAATACTTGTTGAGCAAGTTTTTTCCAAATTTAAATTGACATTGCGGCGTTGCCATGCTGAAAACCTCTGTCCCACAGTGCAGTGTCACAGTGCCTTTGGGAGTCACGACGCTAGTGCAAAGTGCCGCAGTGCTGTACATTGCTTGAATTATGAAGCTCTCGAAAAAAAGCACCGACGCAACCTTGCCCAAGCGCCATGACACTACCCTATTTTTGGCCATCTTGAGTTTTTCTTCATTTTTTCTTGGAGATTTGACTCGGTTTGGTTCTTTTGACTCCAAAAGCACATTTTCTTGCTAAATCCCTGAAAAACATTAGCAACACACATCTCTAATAAAAATAACTCTAAATAAGAATTAAATAAAAAACACTTTTCAAGTGCTTTTTACCACCCCAAACTTAGAAATTTGCTAGTCCCAAGCAAAAATAGAACAAGACTATAGAGAATTTCAAAGATAAGTGCCTCAATATCAATCTCAAAGGATGCCCTTAACTTGCATTCTTTTGCCTAGGGGTATTAGCTTTCACATATTCATGGTACTCTTTTCTCATGAGTACCCTAACTAATCACAACAAAAATAACTTTTTTTACCCTTATCCATGTATATACATTACAAGTTTACAGAAATATTATTTTCCAAAAGATATTCTTTTAAAGCTCTTGGTATTTAGTGTACACTCTTTTCTCAAAGGCATAATTGACTTTTCTTTCTCTTTAGTCTAACATTACAAACCATCATACACATCAACTGTCTAACCAGTGGAGCCTTTAGAGGTGACAACTAAATACACTCAACTTAATCCTTTTTTTAGTTAAAGTTTCTAAACTAAAGTGACTACATGCTCAAGTTATGAGAGACTTAAAGAATGACTTAAATAGATCATACCTCAAGATAATGCTATCTTATTCCCACACAAGTCATCCAACATGCTTATCCAAGTTTTGTTTTTTAAATTAAATTTTGCATAATTAAATTTAGTACCTAAAATTAAGAAAAACAAATGGCTTAAAATTTTGTTTTTTAATTTAAAAAATAATAAAATTGTTCAAATAAAATGATTAAATTTTGTTATTATTATTTTTAATGCATAATCACATTTTCAAAATGTGAGGATGCTTTAGAGATATATGTAGATATTAATATCTAATCCATCTTGACATTTAAAATGGGAGGACGCGATATTTAAACTTCCTCAAATTCGAAATGCGAGGATCTATAAACAAGGTCATGGCAAAACAACAAATATTTTCCTAATAAATTTAAAATCTATTGTATAATTGTAATAATTTTTCAAAAATGTTATATTAAAAAAAATCTCCATCCTTTCCTCCTTTTCTTTAATTATTAAATTAAAATGTCATGTTGAAATTTAAAATAATAATAATAAAAAGAATACTCAAAGACCTTTTAAGTCGATCCATTCTTAAAAATTTTAAAATGTTACATTTTAAAACTTTAAAGACCAACTACACATATTATGGTGTAACTAAAAACGTTATTTTTATCCTTAAATATATTGTATTTTGAAATTGATATTGACAAAATAAATAAATAAAAACTTATATATACAAAACATCTTTTATTAAAAAAATAACACACTAAAAATATCTTTTTAAAACAAATAGTCTAAAGAAGAATTTTGAAATATTACCCAATAGAAAAACAGAATCCATGAATTACATGAAGTTTATTTATTTATTTATTAATTTTAAGGCCACTACAGGGTCATTCTAAGATGGTTATCTATTTAGGATTTAGGGTATGTTTGGGTAGACTAGAGAAAAAAATATTTTTTAAAAAATTCATTTTTATTTAAATTCTTTTGATAAAAAATTGTTTAACATACACTTCAAAGTTTATTTTGAGGGATTGCCAACCACTTCATTTTTTTTTTTTAAATGACTTATTTTTTAAATTAAACACTTGAAAATGTATTCCAAACACACAATATTCTACAAGTTTCTTTGATATCCAAATGTTGTAGGATCAAGAAGATTGATTAATTGATGTACGCATAAACTGACCCACTATGGATATAAAAATAATAATAATAAATGAATAAATCACATAAAGTGTTGTCAATGAAAGGTGGGTGGCTTTAACAGACTTTTTCATCTTTGATTAAAATACGGATGAAGGGTGCAAGAAAGTCATCCCAAGTATCTAATGGTAATGATTGATTATGACATTCATAGAATTTTTAGGTTTAAATTTTATTTTCATTTCTAAAACCTTCAAAGACCAATTTGGTAAGCAATTTAAATTTACTTAAGTGATCAAAATTATATAAATCTTGAAAATTACAATTTTATATTTTGAGTGTATCTAAATTTTGAATTAAAAATCGTTAAATGTAGAATCTTATTAAATTTATTGATAAAGATAAATTTTTAATAAACTAAATATGGCATTTGATGATATGAATTCAATACATATTTTAGGACAACAAAACTGATCATTTCGGCAACTCAATTCATTTTTAGTAAACTAAAATATGTATAATATACAACATATATAAATTACATGACACTGTAAAATAATAATTAAATTTTTTAAACATAAATAATGTTTACAAATTAATTAGTAATAGTAGTTTATATCCAAATTGGTGTTATGATTTATAAATATATTATCAAATATGATTCAACAATTGTTTAAATTGAGATTCATTGTTTCAAGTTTATGTTTTGGCCTATTATAAACAAGCTTATAGAAATTTCTTAAGCCGGTTTGTTAACTAATTAGTTTTTTATTTTTAAGTTTTGAATATTAAAAACATATAAACATCGTTACTTTCACTATTGATTTCTTTATTTTGTTATCTACCTTATAAGAATGTATTCAAAAATTAGTTTTAAAAACTAGAAAATAAGTTTTTTTAATTTTTTTTTTATTTTTTAAATTTGGTTAAGAATTTAAATGTTTACCTGAGAAAAATAATATCTATGGTAAAGAAATTGTGAGAAAATAATCATTATTTTCAAAAACCAAAAGCAAAAGATAAAAAAACCTAAATAGTTATCAAATTGGACCTTAAATTGCTAGATTTCTGAAGGTATATTTTAACTTTTAAACTTTGACATTTGTTCAATTTTAATATTTTAAAATATCTATTTTAGTCTCTAAAATTTAGAAAAATAACCCTTCAATTTTTTTTTGTTACCTTTTCTTTTAATAAATTGATAAAGTGACTTTTGAGTGTATTAACATATTAACATGAGCATGTTTTTGCCAAAATAAACATAACTCAACTAACATATGATATGTGTAGCTACCAAAAAAAACATCCATAATTCAAATTCCTCTCCCTCCTCCTTGTACTAAAAAGGTAAAAAGTCAGGAGCATGTTTCCTAATCACATTTTATGAAAGTGGGTTTTTGGTAAATAAATATTAGGTGGAAAAACATATACAAATGACTAAAATATATTTTAAAGTCTAAATATATGTTTGGAATATATTTTTAAGTGTTTAATTTAAAAAATAATTAATTTCTAAACAATTTAGAGTGTGTGACACCAATTCAAAATAACTTTTGATGTGTATTTTAAACAATTTTTATCAAAAGTGTTAAAATAAAAATGAATTTTTTAAAAAACATTTTTTTCTCGCGTCAATCCAAATGATCCATAAGGCCTTGTTTATTTCAAGTGACTTAAAAAGATTGATAGTATTTATTTGGAAAATATAATAGTTAAATCAATCAGTAGAATTCACCATATCTGAGAATTCCTATCCCACAAAAGGAGTAATTTTATATACCTCCTAAACTCCCTAAATCTCATTGCATTCCTTATATGTGGCCTCACGAGAAGGGCCTTTTTTTTCTCCTAAAAAGAACCAACCGATAACAAAACAATTATAAAATTACATCGAGAGAAATAAGGGATCCAAACCACAAAGTATCGAGAAAATTAGTTCGTTAATTTTCAGTAAATAAGTGATCTTTGGAGTTTAAAGTGTACCATTTTAATTCAGGGAGTTTTTTAGAACGGGTTTAAAAGGTCTATGACATTGTTTGGAGTATTTCTTCGTTATTACTTTAAATGATAACATGATTATTTTTTTTTCTTTTACAATAATTAGGGTGGGAGGATCGCAAATGTCGAGATTAATAGTACAAATTTACGTCAAATGAGATAGGCTCATGTTGAAAAAATTGTTAGAAATGACCCCTTCAAGTTTCCATCTCTTAGAACCTAGCACCCTTTTTGAAAATTTGTTGAAATAGTTTTTTTTGAGACATTTCGACCGAGATCGACCATATAGATTTAGATTAAAAAAATTAACTTATTGACTGTTTTGAGCTTTTCAGGTGAAACCTGAACATGATTAACATCAATATTCTATATATTTGGGCTTCTCGGTAAAATTTCGTGTATGATTAACATCGTTATTCTATATATTTTCCAAGTTTTAGCTAATTTTTCACAAAATTTGATCCTTCCCAAAATTTAAAGATCACCGTGTGAGATCCATTTGGAAAATCCATTTGAATACTTACTAAATTCATTTGGAAATTTAGAAATTTAAGAAACAAAAATTGGGCGAAAGATTTGAAAAATTAGGTAAGATCTGTTATAAGATTTGGTAAAGATAACCGAATTTGGAGTAAATTTGGTGAGATACAAGATTTGAAAAACTTACATAATATTTGGAAAAATTAGTAGAATCTAAATGTCAATCAGGGCGCGATTTCACCTAAAAGCTCAAAACAATCTATAAGATGAAAAAGTTAATTTTTTAATTTAAATTTCAATGGTTGATTCAACCTAGATGTACCAAGAAAAACTATGTCAATAAATTTTAAAAAAGTTTTTGTATTAATTTGAAAATGTTTTTGAAATAATTTATAGAGAGCGAGGACTTTGGTAAAGAAATACCAGGTGAAAGATTAATATACCAAGAACCACAACATTTTTTTTGTTTGAAATTAAGTATTAAAATTGTTATTTCTTAAAGGTCAAAATCTAAAATGGAAGTTAGGTAGGTTTCAATTATATTTTGAACTCTGAAAATTTTTAATTTATTCTTAAAATTTGATTTCTTTTAGAAGGCTCTCTCTCTCGTTATAAATAAAAGATGAAAATTAATGTGACAGTTGATATATTAAATTCTAGAAGGTGTGTCTTTGCTGGGGGAATTACAAATAACATAGGAAAATGGAGTAAGTATTGAGAAATAGACATGTAAGCAATTAGGTTGACGTGGATATCTTATCTCGCTCTCTTTAAGGAGATCGAAGCCCTCTACTGTGTGTAATTTAATTTCTTTATATCAACCATCGGTGCAGCAGATATCCTCTAGTTTGTCCCTTCTAGGATACAACCCAACTAAAATGTTGTGTAGCTCAAACCACTATGTACTAAAAGGTTGAGCTCAAAGCTCTAACACTAAAACACCCTTCTTTTGGCTAAGAGAAAGTAATAGAGAAAGATGTGTTGAGTATTATTGGTGCGTTTTCAGAGCAATATGAGACCTATTTATAGTAAAACTATAGATCTAGAATTTAATATATAATTTGTTTAACATTCAACCAAATGCGTTTTTCTTCTTTGAGAATCAAATCTCTCTCATTAATTGTCCAAAATGAAACTTCAATTTAACAAATTTATTAAATATTTAAAAAAGGTAACAACATTCCCCACACATTTTTTTAATATTTAAAAATAAGCATCAAAATAGAATTAGCTAAAAGAAAGATAATTGTGCATCATAAAAGTGTAACTCTGCATTTAACCTTTATAGTGAAATAATAATTTCTATTCCAATATTAGTAATGGTCTCTAACTTGAACTATAACTCTAAAGGGGAAATAGAAAACTTATCATCCACACATAATTATCCAGTGTTGACATGAGCTTTATTGGTCAGCACTTTAAGGCCTTATGTTGATCCCAGTATTTTGGGAGTATATTTGATGTCACACCCTATCTCGAACCACCATTCCGTAGCCTAAGACGAAGTGTGAGGACAACAGTTATCGATTCTCCGGCCGACTCCCACTGTCGAACTTACTCTTAGTCATACTACTTAAACACAACAAATCCCGATTAACATGTTAATGTAAAGCCTAGCTTTTACACATAAAACATAGTTATTGTTTACAGTGCTATAATTTTTAATTATAAGAGACATGACTCTAGCTTTCTGCTTATTCACGCCTCCTAGGATGATGAATCTGTTAATTCTCGACAAACCTCAACATCGACCGACAATAGGAACTTTCCTGCTACCTGAAAAGTGAAAAACATTTGAAAAGGTTGAGCTAAATAGCCCAGTGAGTAACAATTTTGAAAACCATTTTTTACTGTAAATCTCATAGTAATAGCTTTATAATTCAAATCATAATATATCGAAACATATAAATATTTTAAGGTTCAAATTGAATTAATAAAAGAATGAGAACGAAAATGTGATGGCTAGGGCAACAATATCATACGATGCTGTTAGGAATTTCCCTCGTATCACCACAACTTCCAGTTTCCCTCTATGTGTACATAAGAATTATAATTCAGGCTGCTCATATGCCTTCTCTCCATCCTTCGGCATTGGGTTCCCACATCAAACCTTCACCGAGTCTTTCAGCATTGGGGACCATCAAGTCTACCCAGATGCCTTCTCTCGGTTCCTCGGTGTACCTTCACCAAGTCCTTTAGCAATGGGGACCATCAATCCACCCAGATGCTTTCTCTTGGTTCTTCGGTATAGCAAATTATACATACCTTCACCAAGTCCTTCGGCATTGGGGACCATTAAATCTACCCAGATGCCTTCTTTTGGTTCTTCTGTATCGGGGCTATATTCAGATAATAGCATGCTAAATCAGTCATCAATTCGGTTATAAATCATTTAGAATATTCCTCAAACAGCATATTTTAACAAACCCGATAACATAGAGCTTCACGCTCAAAATCACGTAAAATAATATTTAAAATCATGTAAGGATATTCATACCTTATCAAAACTCGTTTGTATTTAGAAATCTCATCTTTTCGTATAAAAAGAATTTTAAGGAACATCAATAATACTCACTTCAAAACTATTGTATTTCTTACAAAGAGTTATTCATTTCTAAAACCATTGATATTATTCACAAAGAAAACATTCATAATTGAAAACTTTGGGGTTACTTACAGAGAAAGTAATCGCTTAAGGGAAGTTCCCTTTCCCTCCTTCCAGTTTTTTCTTCCTTCGCCTCCCTCGAGCTTCTTAGACGCAGGGTTGATAGTTTGAAACACAAAAGAACTAATTTTTCCCTTCTGACAACTAGGTTTGGACACAACCTTGCACCTTGGACACCTGACAGATGATTTGAACTCAAGGTGCAATCTTTCAACAAGGATTCAGCACCTCTTGGACACCTGGCTTCACCCCTTGGAAGCAAGGGGGCTTTCCTCCAACCTTCTCCCTCTCTTTTTTCTCAAGAAAGCTCAGAAATTTCGATGGTATGATGCTCCTCCTCCCTCAAGGTCCTATTTATAGACTTGGAATGGAAAGCTTGTCATCCAACTTCTCCTCTCCATTTAAACTTGTTTACCACATGTTACGCTGCATGCTTAACTAACCATGCGTTCATCCAAGTGTCACCTTGTATGACAAACCCCACATGCATTCCAACACTTCCTCCTTATGAGGTGTTAAGTCTAAATGAAGCGACCTAACGTTTATAAACTCATCTATGCGTTCAAGTTGCTCTGAGACAAGGACCATGCATCCAACTTAGTGCCCCTATGCATCCATAAAGTTCTCTTTTAGAGTTTATCTTATTTTGTTCTCTTTTCTTCCTTTCGGCCTTTCTACATTTGACCAAGTTTCTCCCCCAGACATTACCATGCGTTTGTGCCTCCTGTTATGTGTCCATTACTTATTTTCTCACACCCAAATCTTAGCTTACAAGCCTCTCTCTTGAGTGATAAATATCTGACTATGCTTGGTACTCTGTCACTTAGCCAAAATCACCTCAAAACCTACCTTCATACGTCTTCACCTTGTACCATGCGTTCATCACCACTTTGCCATGCATTCATGGCCTTCATTCCATCCTTAGGGATCCCTTATTGTCCCTTTATGCGTCCATGAAGTGTATCCCGGGGTTATGCTTCCAACTTTTCCCTTTTACTCCTCCCATACTTAGCCGTTTTCCCAATGATCAACCTAGCATGTGTCCATCTCTTGCTTCCTTCCTTTAGGTTTGCTTTTCAACCCTCCAACACATCCAAGAGCCAACCCTAGTCTCTTTTGTAGCTAGCTCATACGTCCACCTAGGCCAAGGTTGCATCTCCTTCCTTAACTACCTCCTATGCGTTCACCTCTTCCCTCGAGTTCTCAGTTTTCCTTTTAATACTTCAACACTTAACCATTTTCTTTCCCACAAAGGATACCATGCGTTTTCTTAACTTGACCATGCAATATGGTCTTTTCCCTACCAAGTACGTGTCCAACTCACAACTAACTCTTAGCTATGCTTTTAACTCTTTCCAACGCTTGGTGAGATTTTCTTTCTTCTATTTAGATCACACTTCCAAGCTTACTATTTTAATAGCATAGTTGAGTTCTCTTAGTCTAGCTGTGTTACTTAGAAGAATTCTTAACTTCAAGAGTTATTTTGAAGTTCAAGGTCCGAAAATCGTAGGTTTCTTCCACACTCACCCATGGCTTATTCTTAACCCAAAACTCAAGTTGATACAAAACTTTTTCTTCCCTTAAGTTCAACGCATACCTGTTCCTATTTTGGCCAAAATTTGGCTAACTCTACAAGTGCAGATTTTATGTCTAAAAAATTTTCTAACTCCACAGGCTTGTGATCCAAATTTCACCTCTCTTGTCTTACTTCTTTCCTTATAAGCTCTTAAGCACTTAGATCTAAAAAGTAGGGTGTTACATTTGAGAATAAGCCTTATATTCTTGTTAAGAGTGGCTTCACTCTCATAGTCATATAGGTAAAATTTGTCAAGGGTACTCCTATAATATAATACACCCCACTCATAAAAGCTACAAATTTTATTAAGAGTTTATTGAAAAACTCAACCCTCCACTTCGTTATAGGATAATGCACTCACATCATAGGGATAGATCAAATGAAAAAGATAGTGCATTTCTATTTGATGAATACTCATATCTAAAATTACAACAATTGCAATTAACAATCTAATGGACGTGATTCTCGTAACCGGAGAAAAGGTATCAAAGAAGTCTAAATCTTCCTTTTGTATGAAAACTTTGCGACAAGTCTATCTTTATACTTGTCTATACTACCATCCGGTTTGAGCTTTTTCCTCAGGACCCATTTGCACCCAATGGTTTTACAACCTGGTGGTAAATCAACGAATTTTCAAGTTTTATTAGAAATTAGTTCTATCTCATAATTTACAGTCTTTTTTTAGAAAATTGCATCAAAAGATGATAAAGCTTCTTCCAAAGAAATTGGTGTCTCTTGAACATTATAAACATAAAACTCAGGACCAAAATCTTTCACAATTCTAGCTCTTTCCCTTCTCCTTAATTCAACTAGAGAATTGTTGTCATTATTATTACTAGGAGCAGAGGAACCAAACTTAAAAGTTTGTTCACACTCCACTATTTTTTGAATTGAAAGGAAATTTTTCTTCATGAAAAATAGCATTACTTGATGTAAAAATCACATTAGGCTCAATATCAAGAAATATGTAGGCTATACTATTAATTGCATATCTAAGAAAAACAAAAACGATAGCTTTAGACCCTAAATTTGGTCTTTTAGGATCTATTAACCTTACAAAAGTTATACATCCCCAAACTCTTAGATTTCCTAATATGGCTTATAATCTTTCCATAATTGCAAATGTGTAACTTTTGTCATTTTATGTGGCAATCTATTTAGTACATGACAAGTAGTCAAAACCACTTCGCCCCAAAGATTAAAAGATGCACTTGATTCTAGTAGCATGACATTAGTCAAACTAATTAAGTTCTATTTTTCCTCTCTGCTACTCCATTAGGAGCAAGTGAATATGGAGGAGTAGTCTAATGAATTATTCATAATGATTCATCATATGAATTGAATTCAAACAATTCATATTCTCGACCTCCATCACTTCTAATTTTTTTAAATTTTCCTACCGAATTGATTTTCAACTTTGAGGATAAATTTTTTAAAATCGTCAAGAGCATCACTTTTATTTTTCAATAAATAAACATGAGTATATTTAAAAATCATCGATAAAAGTGATAAAATATCTATTTCCTCTTCTAGTTAAAATACCTTCAAATTCACACAAATTAGTAAGAATTAATTCTAATAATTCGGTATTTCTCTCAACATTTTTATGAGGTCCTTTTGTAATCTTAACGTTGTTGCATATTTCACATTTCTCAAAATTATTTTTTAAGTTAGGAATTAATCCAAGGCTAGTCATTATCTCCACATATTTATTATTTATATGACATAATCGAGCATGCCAAAAATTTAAAGAAGAGAACATATAAACTAAACTGGTAGATGCTTTATTGATATTTTCAACGTTCAAATTTGAACATTCCATCACAGGCATAACATTTTCCAATAAAAATTCTCTTTTTTTGTTATCACATACTGATTAAATTCCATAGTTTATTTAAAGCCATATTTATTAAAAAGATAAATTGACATTAAATTCTTCCTGATGGAGGGTGCGTAAAGCATATCTTTCAAAATTAGAACCCTTCCAGAGGTGAATTTTAATTCAACCTCACCAATTCCCAAAATTCAGGTGGTATAAGAATCACCAAGCACTATTATTTTAGGCTCCTCAAAAGGAGTATAAACTTTGGATCAATTTTTGTCATAACATGTCTATTGGCTCCGGAATCAACCCACCATCCTTCAACACTTTGAACCATATATATATTAGTTTCATAGCCACAAATGGCTCTTTGGTAACATTAGCCTGAGGCACAAGTTCTCATTTTTGAAATTTGTTGATATCTCCAACATTCTCATTTGGTTTCTCAATAGTAGACACCATCTATGAATCTTCTTAAAATTGTTGGGCGAATTACAAATAATAGAGGAAAATGAAGTAAATATTGAGAAACAAACATGTAAGCAATTAGGTTGAGATGCAGATATCTCGCTCTCATTAAGGAGATTCAAGCCCTCTGCGATGTGTATTGAATTTAATTTTTTTATATCAACCACCGGTGCAGCAGATATTCTCTGACCCGTCCCCTCTAGGATACAACAATCCAATTGAAACATTGTGTAGCTCAAACCACTTTGCATTAAAAGGTTGAGCTCAAAGCTCCACAACTATAACACCTTTCTTTTCCCCAATTTCTCTTAAAAGAACTAATGAGAGAAAGTAAGAGAGAAAGATGTGTTGAGTATTGTTGGTGTGCTTTCAATACAATGTGAGAGATCTATTTATAGTAAAACTATAGATCTAAAATTTAATATATAATTTTGCTTGGTAACAATTAAAACTCTCTCGTTAATTCTCTAAAATGAAACTTCAATTTACCAAATTTGTGAAATATTTAAAAAAATGCAACAACATTTTTGATATTATTTATAACTATAAAAAAAATATTAAGATCGCAGTTACCATTCAATCTCTCAAAGATATCACTAAAATTCTTTACATAACTACTTTTTTTTTACACATAAATGATCACGCTAGTAATATTGGAAACAATATTACGGGTACGTTTTCGAATTCTTACCCATTAATTTTCTTGTTCTAATCAATTATCCAATGAAATTAGGATATACATATAATATTGAAGATGAAAATAATAAAATAATTTATTTTATATATCGTTTTTGAGGTATGCTTGTTCATGCTTATGCTATCCAAATTGGTTGAAGGGGAAGATCCCAAGATATTACATATTTTTGTGAGATGAAATTTGTATTTTAATGAACAGCCTTTTTTGAACGGTCACTTTCCTTGGGATTCGTTTTCCCTTCTCATCCTCAACAATAACGTCACCATAATTTCCCTACTTTCTTGTCCCACATTTTTTTTTAGTGTTTATTTGGCTTTTCTAATTTTATATTTTTGGCATTATTTAAAAATTTGGAGGCTCTTTGCTAGTTGGGTGGGTTGAATTGAAAAAGACATTTAGACCAAATTCAATTATTGTGAATAAATTGTGTTTCGTATTTAAAAGTTCTAGATTTGTGTTTATTTCATGTCTAAATTTTTAAATATTTAATAAATCGTCTAAGAGATTTAAATTTTGTATTTAATAAATTCTTAAATTTAAAAAATTATATTTAGTAAATCGATAAAACACATAGATCTATGATATATTTAATTTTTTTCAAACAATTAATTATTATTGATCTAATAGATATAAAATGTAAAGACCAAGTTTTTTTAAAACTTCTAATAGGGTAATTACTTTATGCATGCACAACTATGGAGGCAACTCTTTCAATTTACGCAAAATGAAACTAATCTTTTTATATAATAAATGCTTTTAATTAAAAGATAAGTTTAAATAATATAAGACCTTAGTTTGGGGTACCCTTATGATAAAATAGTTAAAGACATAAATTTCTAGAAAAAAACTGTATAACGAAAATGTTAAGAAACTTCAGATAGTTCAGACACCCAAGACTGATTTAAAACATGATTTTCCTTTGATACCAATTGAAGAAATTGAATCATTAGCGGAAACGAGTGATCGCCATATGCCAATAATTTTCTTCTTGAAAACTTGAAATTACAAAGAAGGAAAACTTGGATAAACAAATGAAATTAGCATGCATTAAGAAGGAATTAGGTATTAAAATATTTTACCTTTGAAGACCGTTTTCAGGGTAGGCTTTTCCTTCTTCTCACGAAATCACGAACAACAAATTCTTCCTTCAACAAGATATGTAGAGAACTTCTTGGTACACCACCAAACAAGTCTTTCTTGCTATTCTCAGGAAGAATTAAAAAGAGTTGTAGGCTCTCCTGATTTTGGCGAGGGAAGAAAAGATTGAGAGAAAAGAGGTGGTTTGAGAGGATTTTTAAACAGAGAAAAACTTTTGTAACTTCCTTTTTTTTTTTTTTTTTTTTTAGCACGCCCACCCTCTCTCCCTTTTACATACGTTATGAAGGAGAAGAAAAATAACTCTCTGCTACATGTGGTGAGAGTTTATTTAATTAATTAAATAAAAATAAATCTAATTTAATAAATATTAAATTAATATTAATTTAATTATAATATATTGAAATCATATCTAATATATATAATTAAATAAAATTAACTAATTAACAAATAATTAATTAATAAATTAAATATAACATATTTAATTTAATTTGGATCATATTCAAATAGCCTTCTCATACATAACCTATAGTTTTAATATGAATCTCATTTATATTAATTTGAACATATAGTTTTTATATGAATCTCATTCATAAATTAATACCTAAATATTATTTAAATATTTTTCAAGAAAAAAAATCTTATTTAAATATTTATCTCTCTCATAACATAGAGTACAAATTTTGAATCCCAGTAAAAAAAATAACTTTATATTATAATGTATCTATATACGTTATACTAATTGTATCATATACAATTAACTCCCTTATTGATTTGAACATTTCAAATTAATCCAAAATAATTGATTCTTATTCAAAGCCTTAATGAGCTAACAAGGGAATCTTATGGACCTATAAATTAGAAGCTCCAATGATATGAGATTAATTAATTAAACTCTTGAATTATTAATCAATATTCATTAACTATAGGTCACTCCACTAGCTGCACTCTTCGCACTATAGATATATTTCTCTGTCCATGAAAATAACCAATCAACAGTAAGTCAACCATTCACAAATTACTTATAACTACAGTTGGGTTAAATTATCGTTTTACCCCTATAGTTACATTTAACTTCTTAAGTACCACTGATTCATCTAATGAATAAGCAGTTTATAGTCCAACTATAAACTAACCCCTCTCTTGTCAAAGAGGGTGAGGCCTCTTTGTTCAAGACCCAGAATCAACCCTTAAGGGAACAATTTATCTACTTACCCTAAAGATGAGAAGAAGTGAATTTCATCTTGTCAAGATATGTTCCCAACTTCCTATTCAGACAAGTCCTCAAAATGGTAGGCATATTGAGTACTTGATTTGGCCACTCTCACCCATACAGATCAAAAGATCGTTCTCATAGGCAAGAGTTCATAGTCCACTCAGGATTAAGGTCGAATCGCCTATAGTCATCCTATGAAATGTTAATTTCTTCAATTAACAGCGTTACAAAGAGAAATTAAACATTTCGTAGTCTGGTCTTATACAAACTTTTTGCATAGGATACCTTCACTCACATGCTCCACATGAATGATTAGGATCAAATTATTTGTAACACTTTACACTCTTGTGACAATTACAAAGTGAGCCATATCCGTAGTGTTACTGTAATAAAGCACCCAACCTTATCCCTGTACTGCAGACCTTTTGGTTATTACTTAAACGTGCTCCATCCTTGTATGTCAACCACATACATATTTAAGTTTACATATCATAACCATGAATCTTAGTTTATTGGATTGAGTTAATGCAAAAGACAAATAAAATAACTTCTTATTTTATTGAATAAATAAAATGTATTTACAACTTTACAAACTACGAGACTCCAAGAGATTTAAAACACTAGTTTCAGTAATATCGGCGTAACTTTTCTGTCTACTCTGGGTTTTATGCATCTTTGCGTTTTAATCTTCTATATAGCCTCATTAGTGGTTTGTACTATCTCAGGTTCCAACAATTTCCGTTCACCAACCTCATCCTAGTAAACAAGAGACCTACAACTCCTTCCATACAGGGCTTCAAATAGCACCATGCTAATAGTAACCTGTTAACTGTTGTTGTGGGCAAATTTCATGAGATGTAAATGAGAATTTCAACTCACTAGCAGAAAACTAGGATTTAATAACATTTAAAAACTGTCGGATTTAAAATTTGTGACAACTATTTTCATTCATTGTATCGCCTGTAAAGATAGAAGCTTCAATGACATTTGTAAAAAAATGTCATAATTGGTTTTCTTATGACAATAATTAATTGTCAAAAATGAACAATTACTGACAATCATAATTTGTCATTTTCAAGCATACTATGACTATTTATACTTGTCACCAATTGACTCAAGATAGTGTATTTTCTATATTGTTATGAATATTGATGGCAATTATTAAATGTCAAAAAAAAAAAAAAAACTAATGACATTTTTCTTTTGTCAATAATATCTGAACCATGGCGTTTTTTTTGTCGATAGACATTCTATCATGACACTTTTTTTGTCACCCAATTTCATATTATGATAGTTCAATATTGTCAAAAAAAAATATTTTTTTATATTTGTTATTTCTTTCAATCCTGTCATTACACATATGATTTTCATAGTTAAGTAATCCTAATTAAATCCAAAAAGAACACAACTGTAAAATACCTTACTATAAGTATAGTAAAGTTGATAATACTTTTACAAAAAATATCAACTAATTACAATTGGTAAAGGTTTTACAAAAATCTATAGCTATTTAGGTACAATAATTACATTGCATCCAAAGTTTTGCCACTAACCCTACAAAAAATTTTAACATATCAATTGCTCTATGGCTTCACTACCCAATGCATTCTTGCAAAACCTAGTAAGAAAACAAAAAATCATTTTAGAGTTCAACTCCACATATGGTTGAAATGAATGTAGAAACAACAAACCAATTAATAAAGTTTAGTTAAACACACAAACATAGACAAGCTCCTTAGTCACCAAAAATATAAATCACCATTGCAAGTCATAGACTTACACCGAATGAACTTTGAATGCTCCTCATGGCTAGCACTTAGTCCGAAGTTTGTATGAAACACAAACAACTAAAAAGTGCTTAAGGTCTCACTTCAAACCTAAGTTAAAAAAAAATGATGAAACACAAACAACTTAACTACACTTAAAAAGAACAAACTCAACAAGTTTATATTTTGGACAAGCAAGAAGCAACATAAACAATAACTTATCAACCCAAGCAACTGAGGTTGTCAAAAGGAAGGGAAAAGACTAATAACAACTTCTTAATTACATTCCAACATGATTTATCAAACACATAAACAACTAAACAATTTATAAATACAACTAATCTATGACTACCATAAGTACATGATAATCATAACAATTCAATACTTGATCTAATCCAATACTTTAAAACTAAAGTTTCAGAAAGAACATCTTATAAAAATTACATTTCATTCTATAAAATCTTGTACTGGAGACCATTGAGACATAAAATCTATCAAAACTTTGTATTTGATGACTTGAGCACATACTTGGACATAGCTTGAAAATGCCAAAAAATGGATGATTAGATATATGAAAATTTGATTAGACGTATGCTTGAAAACAACAATTGTTGTTAGAAATGAAGACTTCTAAAGAATGAATGAATCAGAGGTACTAAAAAAGTAGAGTAGTTGCTTAAGGTGAACCATGGTATTGCAGATACCGTGTCCAATTTCCCAATGCCTCGTATTCCTTGTAAAATGCCTTAAGAGAGGTATGTTGCTCAGTGTGCTACCTGCCTGTATTAGAATTCATACATTAGTAAAAAATTAACGAAAATGGTTGGAATTTAAGGAATATATTCTTTTTGCTAAATCTGTATGTTCAATTAATTCTTCAATTCAAGAAGCATTCATGTTGTAGTGTACTGCACCAAAATTAAAGCTTCAACTTCAACAAAAAGATATCAGTTTGTCAAAGAGTTGTTGAAGTCATTAGCTACATTTCCAACTTAAACTTTCATAACTCAAATTGTCTGTCAATGCAGCGATTTTTTAAACAAACAGTATTCATTGATGTATAAAAAGGAAAAAATAAGCTAAAATAGTTACAAAAGATGATCTCACTTTGCGCACCAAATTAAAAGAGTATATTTTAATAATTTATTTTAAAGTTCATATAACTTGTGTGAACTTTCTTAAAGACTAAATAAAAATTTTTAGTAGAACCAAATTGAAATAAAATTTATAACGTTAAATTAAAATTTAGACCATTAAAACTAAACTTATGAAATTTATAATTTAACCAAAGTAGCCTTTCAATGAATGAATTCAAATACTATGATACCTACATAATTAAACTCATCTCTAATTAGCAAACCAATCTTATCCAGTGATATTGAAGGTGCATTACAAGATAGTGATACGAACCAATCAATGAGAATGGATTGGAATAGCTGTTGGGCATGAAATGAAGCTAGAATCCGATCAAGTTGATAGTGAAACGAAATAAATCCAATGAACATAATATTCCATTTCTAAAGCCCAAGGAACCTATCCCTATATAGAATCCCATCAAAACAGTAGTAAAAAGAAAATATACCTATATATCAACTCAAAGAGAGCGGGGGAAATTACCTCAATAGATTGCACTGTACGAACAATGATCTTTCAACGTTCCTTGAAATTCATCAAAAGTTGGTGAGCTTGCATATATACATCAATATATTTTTGGATAAGAAAGATATACATCAATTTAAAAGTACTACATATATAACAAACTCTTCTATGCCAAAAACAAAATTCCCATTAAGTGAATTTAACTCTAGTGCACAAGTAGAAACAATACTCCACCTCAAAAAGAAAGTAAATATGGCTTCTCACAATGACATGATATTACTGTGTCAAGAAGTAACTACAATCATATAATGTTAAGATTTTGGATAAATCACTTAAAATATTCCTAAAAAGTATCCAAGTGATAGTTTGACTATGAAAACTACATGAAATCCCTAAAAAGTTTCCAAATGATACTTTCACTTTCAAAACAAACAAAAAATGCCTAAGCTAGTGACACTTTTACTTTGAAAATTAAGAAACAATACTTCTATCTCACAAAGAAAGTAAATATGGCTTCTCACAATGACATGATATTACTGTGTCAAGAAGTAACTACAATCATATAATGTTAAGATTTTGGATAAATCACTTAAAATGTTCCTAAAAAGTATCTAAGTGATAGTTTGACAATGAAAACTACATAAAATCCCTAAAAAGTTTCCAAGTGACACTTTCACTCTCAAACAAACAAAAAATGCTTAAGCTCGTGAAACTTTTATTTTGAAAATGAACTACAACCTGTCTAACATTTAAAGCATCCAAAACAATTTAATTTTTTAAATGGTATAGAATATACTTTCAACCACAATAGTCAAATTTATATTTTGTAGGGATGTGAAAATTACTTTATAGATTGAAACCCATAGTTTCCAATTAGAAAATCCACTTCTTTGAACAAATGCTAACTTCCTAAAGGTAGAGGTCTAAACAACAAAAACAATGTTTAGGTATTACAACATAGTTTAAAAACCTTAACCAATGCTGAGAGCATGTTTAAGAGAGATAATATTATCCAAAACCAACCAAGACCAACAATAAACTATCGATCAATTTGAGCTAGTCAAAAACTACAAACAACAAGCTTTCATCGTGTAAGAAAGTAATTTAACACACTTTATTTGAGTTCGAGATAGCTCGAAATGAGTTCAAACTTACCAAACCTTAATTGAACCCATATAAATTTAAACAAACATAACAATAGAATAATTCCATGGACTTATAAACTAATACAAACACTTAAATCAAATTTGAAGAAGATTTTAAAGCAACAGTCCTTACCAAATCTTACTGAAAAGGCTCTGAACCTTGCTGGTTGGTGTCCAAAAACGTCCAAACTTGCAAATCTAGACCTCAAATGTTATGGGTACATTAATTTGAAGCCAATCAAATCGTAGGTAATAGTTGAAAGCTTACCTTCAAGCAAAAAAATGTTGCTAAAACCGAGACTCCCGTGCTAAATATAACCTCTAAAACCAAGACCCACACCAGAAATGGCCTCGACGACTTGAAAGCTCAATCTCGTTTGAATCATGACCACCAACGATGAATACCCACTGTCGTCCGAAGCTCCTACACCAACCGATGACGAACTCTCTCTCTCTTTTTCTCTCTCTCTCTCTCTCTCTCTCTCTCCAAATTAGAACCATTTGAATGAAAAGCTATATTGAAATCCAATTGAGCGTCTAGCACTGACTGGACGCTCTTCCAAAAATCAGATATGAAGCGAGGGTCTCTATCAGACACTCCATACAATCTCACCACCTCTTTTCATATATATTTGTGCCCACTTACTCACCAATTATGTAGACCTTCATAAAATAAAATGTGCTGACTTGGTTAGTCTGTCAACTACAACTCATATCACTGTATGACCTTTTGTTGTTCTTGGCAAACCCATGATGAAATTCATAGACACATTCTTCCACTTCCATTCTGACACTTTCAATGGCAATAATAACCCGGTTGGCTTCTGTTGTGACATCCCAAATTTTCAGGTAATTTTTTTTAAAAAAAATTAATTATCTTGAGTTATTTGGTTAACTGTTCAAATTTTAAGGCTTAATTGGATTATTTTGAGAAAATAATCCAATTTAAAGGAATCGTGATAAAAGATTTGGATTTAATTCAATTAATGGAAAATTGAATTTATTTGTGGGAGATTTAAAAGTTGGATTTAACTTGAAGATTTGAAATTGGGTGAGATTTAAGAACTTGATTAATTTAAGGAAATATGAGGATAAGTTGGAATTAAATTCAAGTTGGGGAATTGCTTTGTTAGGAGATATTTTGGTTAAATAAATTATTAAGAGATGGTTGAAAAAATTTGATTTGATGAGTTGAGAAATATTATATTAAATAAGTTGTGTTTTGGGAAAAGGAAAAGAAAATTTTAAATATATATATATATATATATATATATATATATATATATATATATATTTGAGGTTTTGGAAAAGGAAATGAAAACAAAATTTAAAGAAGTATAATATATATATAAGTCAATCTTGGATTTTAGTGGGTTTGGTTCGCCATTTGCCAGCCGCTCTCCCTCTGTTTAGCTTCGTCGCATCATCCGTTTTTCGTGGGTTACGCTGGGATTTCAAGATTTGGTTAAGTCGAGACTATTTTTGTAAGTATTGTTGATTTTCTTATAATTTTGTGATTACCCTTTAGTGTTTGGTTTTAATTGTTGTTGCCCATTGAATTTGGGTTTTACATTCGAGCTTCGAAAGATTTTGGAACCGAAAGCAAGGTGTTCAAGTGGGTTAAATAGTCAATTTTGGTTGGTGGTTGTTTGAAGTATAACAGAAGATTGTGACTTAATTGCAGTTTGGGTAAAATTATTTGGTTTAATTGTAGAGGAAATTGTATTTTGAATCAGGTCTAAAGACTTAATTTAAGTTTGGATCTATATGAGAATAGGCTAATTGGTTAGCTGCTTGGACCTAATAAGTAATCTTATTACTGGAACCAACTACGTGACAGATAATTTAATTATTAAAATGTTGTTGGTTTCTTTGGGCCATATGTAATTCTTATGACTATAAAGATATGAACATGATGATGTTTGTATGAGAGACATTTTGAATCTATGTTATGGGATTTTTATGTATTTTACCAGTTATGCATGTTAGTGATAGTTACCCTCCTACTTTGGTTGTGTGTCCACCAGAGGTTTGTGTTCCTTTGGGATCACCAAAAGTTTTGTGTTCCTTCAGAATCACCAGAGGTTTCGTGTTCCTTCGGTATACACTAGAGGTAAGTGTCTCCTACGAGATTCACCAGAGACTCGTGGACACCATTTGCCAACGGTAGGGGCGGGTCTAACCAATCACTTAGATAAGTGAGTGTGAAAAGTAGAATTATGCATGACCCACTAGTATGATGCACTTATTGGATATAAGATTTTAGCCTAACCCCGGTAGTGGGGTTACTTACTGAGTATTTTGTATTCATTCTTTTCATCATTTGTTCTTCTAGGTAAGGGAAAGGACACCTCGACGAATGACGAAAGAAAACCTTGACAGTGCCAGTAGGACTAGACTAATGCTTTCGCACGAATCTTCATGTTTTCATTTAGTTTTGGTACTTGGGATTTGTTATTTGAACTAAAACTATGTTTTCCTTTATTTATTTTTTTTTCTATGCCAAATTTCTGACTTTAATACATTAATATTTCAGGGGTACTCCAATTAAAGGTTTTTGGTTTAAATGACGTCAAATTTATTTACCTTAATGATCTTTCCTCGATTTTTAGTAAAATTATGAAAAAGAGTTTTTTGAGATGTATGCATGCATATAGTAACGCCCTAGTTCAAATCTTAGGAAGTCGAGTCATTACATCTGCCTCGAAGCATTTACTTGTTCACGCACTAAGCATTTGTTAACAAACTTAGCTACTTTTCTTTTCATATTGTGCCACCAGTAATAGCGTTTCAAGTCCTAATACATCTTAGTACTTCCAGGATGTATTGAGAATGGAGAGCTATGAGCTTCTGTCAACAATTCATTCTTAACATCACTATTTACAGGTACACATAGGCGTCCCTGATATGAAAGACTAGCATCTAAGGATACTATGAACTCGCTATCCTGTCCCGACTCTACCTGGCGAAACTTTTGAACAAGGTAAGGATCAAATCGTTGCACATCAATAATCATTTGCCTCAAGGTCGGTTGCACTATCAACTAGGCCAATTATGATGTTACTTCTTCAATTGCCACCACAATTTCTGCTCGTTCCAAGTCTGGGTATAGGTGAGTTTGTCTGGTAATTAGAGTTGTTAAATGAACTATCTTCCTACCCAAAGCGTATGCTACCACGTTTGCCTTGCCAGGGTGAGATAAGATCTCCACGTCATAATCCTTCACTAACTCCAACCACTTACGCTGTCTCATATTTAACTTCTTCTAAGTGAAGAAGTACTTCAAGCTCTTATGGTCCATGAAGATATGTATTTTCTTCCCATACAAATAATGCCTCCAAATCTTTAGAGGGAACATTACTGCTACCAACTCTAAATTATGTTGGGATAGTTTTGTTCATGATTCTTCAATTGGCGAGAGGCATAAGCAACCACTTTACCATGTTGCATCAGCACATACCCTTTCTTAAAGGCATCACTATAAATAACAAAACTTCTCAATCCATCTGATATAGTAAGAACTGGTGCAGTAACAAGCTTCTGCTTCAAGTCTTAAAAACTATCCTCACACGCTTTACTCCAAACAAAAGAAGTTCCTTCCTGGTTAACTGGGTTAAAGAAGTAGCTATGCGGAAGAAGTCCTTACAAATTGAGATAATAGCCTGCTAAGCCCAAGAAACTACGCATCTCAATGACTTTTGAAGGATGAGACCAATCTGTTACCGCCTCAATCTTCACGGGATCTACTGACACTCCATCCTTCGACACCACTTGGAGAATTTAACATATAGTTTATTAGACCTAAGAGTTTCCAAAATATTTTGCAAATTCTCTTCGTGCTTTGCCTCCATCTTGGATTAAACCAAGATATCGTCGATGAAGACTATGACAAAAGTGTCTAGAAACTTCTTGAACACTCTATTCATCAGATCCATAAATACTGTAGGAGCATTCGTTAGGCCAAATGACATCACTATGAACTCATAATGTCCATATCTGGAACAGAATGCAATCTTAGGAATGTCACTATCCTTTATTCTCAACTGATGGTAATTGATCAAAGGTCAATCTTGGAGAATACCATAGCTCCCTGTAATTGATCAAACAAGTCATCAATTCTAGGAAGAGGATATTTATTCTTAATGGTTACCTTGTTCAACTCCCTATAACTAATGCAAAGACGTAACGAACCATCCTTTTTTTTCACGAACAACACTAGTGCACCCCAAGGGGCCACACTTGGGCATATGAAGCTTTTATCGAGTAACTCTTGCAACTAGATCTTGAGCTCCTTCTATTAGTCAATGTTTTATTGGAGCTATTCTATAAGGAGCCCTTGAGATGGGAGTTGTACCAGGCTCCAACTCAATACTGAAGTCTATCTCCCAATATAGTGACAACCCCTGAAAATCCTCTAGAAAGACATTTGGATAGTCTCTTACCACTAGCTTTGTCAAGGCGACCTTAGTTTCTCTAGTGTCCACCACACTGACCAAGATACTCTGGGTATCTTGGTTAAGCAACTTGTTGGCCTTCATAGCTGAAATTAACTTGGGCAAGACCACGATCCCAGCTCCTTTAAACTTACAGCTGATTTTCGTAGGAGGGTTGAGCCTCCTTACAGGAACAGCCCATACTAGCATGGTTAGCAGTTAACTAGTCCATGCCTAATATTACATCAAAATCATGCATGTCCAACACTATAAAGATCACATCTAGCGCACGATTCACTATTTCTGTCTGACATGCTTTTATCATTTTGTTGGCCAACATAATTTCTCTAGACGAAGTAGAAACCGATCAAGCATAATGCAAATGCTCTAAGTTCTAACATAGCATGCGTCACAAATGAAAGAGTAAAGAACATGCATGTGGAAGCAATTTGGATCTAAAGCACTCTAACAACATCAGTTTTAAGGATTAAACATGTTTGTTCATCTACCCAAAAAACAGAGTTTTGAAACTTACATTGGTGTAGCTCAAAATTGAAGCAATCCTCGTGTTGTTTTTTTTATCACGAACACTTGTGGACCACCATTAGAGTCTTTCCGATTAATCTTTGGCCTTAGAATGGATTGTGATATCCAAATTCATATGAATTTAGAGCAAGTTTGAAGGTTGGAGGTAGTTTTGAGTTGGAGAGTTTTTAGAGAAAAATTGATTCAAATTCTTAGCATTCATAAAAAAAATTTATACTAAAATAACCTCTAACTATAGAGAAAATCATGCAAAATAAATTAACCTCAATAGGACACTATGTATGTGATTAATTGAGTGGGAATTGATGTGTTTTCAAGAGGTTTAAAGATGTTTGAGAAACACCCACCTCCTCCTAAAAAATCATGCAAAAAATGAATTTCCAATTTCAACTTAAAAATGAATTTTTTTTTCTTTAAAATTAATTCAATTAATTAATTTTAAATAATTAATTAAACAATTTAACTAATTATATTATTTTAATATTAAATATAATTAATTCAAATAATTAATTTTAAACAATTAATTAAACATTTTAATTAATTATATTAAATTAATAAAAATACACTAATCCCAATTTTTTCCAATTCACTGAATCTCTATTCATGTGAACAGTCCTTAAATCATATTTAAATATTTCCAACTCTCAATTATCATTTAATTCATAATTAAACGACTATACGTTTTAGCAAAACGTAATACTTCCTAAACTGAATTCAAACATTTCAATTTCTCTCATCTCATCACAATGTTCTAAGGTTTAGGGACCTAATGGACCTACAGATCATAAGCTCCAATGATTCAAAATTAATCGGCTAAACTCTTTAACCTAGCTAATCAACATTCGTTAACTATTAGGACATTCCACTATAACCCAGTAGTTGCACTCTCCTCACTGTTGATATATTTTTGTCCACTTGATATAACCATGATTAATAAGTTGATCCTTCACAGGTTGTTCGTAATTATAACTGGGTCAAAATGACAGTTTTACCCCTATAATTACTTCTTGTTCCTTAAGTCCCACTGATCCTTTAATGAATAATTAGTTTGTGGTCCAACCACTAAACCAAGTCCCTCTCAGGGAAATGAAAGGGCGGGGCCCCTTGTTCAAGACTCGGAGTCATTAGTTAAGGAAACAACCACTCTACTATCTTAGAATCAGGTAGTAGTGAGCTCCAACTTGCAAGATTATGTCCCTAGCTATCTACCTAGTTTTATCCCTAAATTGATAGGTTTATTGAGTCAACGAACTCAAGCCACTCTCACTCATGCAGATCAAATGATAATCTTAAATAAACATGAGTTCACAGTTAGCTCAAGATTAAGATCGAGTTACCTAGGTCATCATATTGAAATAATCAGTCTTAACACTAAATGGCGTTTTATAAAGTAAAAGAGAATATCTCGTGGTCTAGTCATATGCAAACTCGTTGCATAGACTGCCCCCACTTGCATGTTTTTACATGAACGATATAAGATCACATCGTTTGTATCAAATACGAAGTGGCCCCTTCCATAGTATCTCCAGGATAAGATACCTAGCTTTATCCCTATACTATAGACCATTTTGGCTTTTACTTAAACTTGATCTATTTTTATGTCTACACATAAAGTCTAAGTATTCATGCTAAAGCCAGGGGTTTGTAGTTTATTAGATAGATTTATACGTAACTTACATATTCAATATCATCTATACTGAATAAACTTTAATATCAACTTTATTGAAAAATAAAATATGTTTATCATTTACAAACTACGAGTTTTAGGACATAAAACCCAACAACAAACACAATTGATATAAACAAATGTGATGAACCAGAATCAAACAATTCTAGAGCATAATGTCCCAGAATAGGGATTATACCGTCAACCATGCCTGACTTATTAGCCTCATGTCAAGTTGTAGTGTACACCCAGTGCTGCTGCTGCTGCTATGACTTGTTAGAACTTCCGCTATAAGAGCTCGTGTGTTGATCCTTACTATTAGTTATACCGCTTTTGGGGCATTTATCAAACATGTGCCCCTCTTGGCCACATAAAAGCAAACTCTCATATCGGCTAGACAACGCACCCAGTGATGTCTCCCACAAGAATTAAAAATTAGTTTTTCTCTCTCCACCAAACTAGATACTGAAGATGGTTGCCGATAATGTTGTATGAGCCTGTATGAACCCCGACTCTTTTTCAGAGGCTCTGAAGCTTTTTGGTCTGCCTTTCTCTTTTGACCCGAGGAGGATCTAGCACCAGCGTTCTAACATACTCCTCCCCCACCTAGGAATCAATTCTCGTTGTTGCATAAAACATTGCTACATACCTGCTAGGTTCATGAGCCTGCACAAGACCTCTCAATTATCCTTCAGACCCTAGACAAATCTCTCTGTCTTATCCTCTCCTGTGGCTATCATCTTGGGAGCAAAGCAGGACAGCTTGGTAAACCCTTGTTTGTATTCCTCCACAGACATGGCGCCCTGCTTCAAGTTCATGAATTTCACGTACTTATTGTATCTCGTGTTGGTAGAGAAGTACTCTCATAGAATCGTTCCTTGAACTGGTCCCAAATAACCGACCCTCTGTGGGTAACTACTGATCTTTCTGTTGATTGCCACCAGATCTCTGTATTATTCGTTAACACAAATACTGCATTCTAGTCCTCCAGACACTTCATATAGCGAAAAATGATCTCGATGGAGGACAACCATATCTCAGCCTTCGTAGGGTCCTTCAGTGACCCATCAAAGGTATGAGGGTTGTATTTCCTGAAGGCTCTCAAATGTTTAGCTTTAGGGAACAGGTCTTGATAGATCTAGTGTTGAGTTTCATTTGTTGTCGCAGAACCTGTTGCTCTGGCACCTGTGAAGTTGGAAGCTGCCAAGATAACTGTTCTGTCATAGCTTCGCGTATTATTTCTGGGATCTTGCTCATCAAGGTGGTGTGATAATTTCTCCTATCTGTGTTGCCATTACAGCAAAAATCACCCTGGGCCACAGTTGGAGTCTGTGTTTGAGGAGGCATTAGTACATTACGGTTTTGCCTTCTCATTCCAATTCCTTGCTCCCTGACCCAGGAGGATCTTGCAGTTGCAGGGGATCTACTTGTGCAGAAGGGTCTTGGGGCTAAGGGTCCTGACTTACAAGATTTTGCACTAGAGGGTTTTGTAACCCTCCTTTCGTATTTCTGCCTCCATTGCCGCTACTACCTCCTCTATCTCCTCGAGCCATTTTTCTAATATTCATATGCATATTATATAATTTCTATTAAGTTCCCCATTAAGAGCAACTCGTCTATTTTAGTAGTAATTCCAGCAAGACTTCATGCATATTTTATAAGAACTAATACTCAGAAAGCATACTTGGCGATGACAAAGAACCCATTAATGGTCATAGGGACACTCTTGACTTGCATAGTAAGTTAGTCTACAGAATAAAAAACTTGGCTTTAATACCAACTGTAACGACCCAATTTTTTTAAGACTTCTAACAAGGTCACTACTTATGCATGCACAACTATGGATGCAACTTTTTCAATTTAAGTAAAAAGAAATTAATATTTTTATATAGTAAATGCTTTTTAATTAAAAATAAGTTCAAATAACATAATGCCTTAGTTTGGGGTACCCCTACGATAAAATAGTTAAAAACATAATTTTTTGGAAAAAAAACTGTATTCACAAAAATGTTAAGAACCTTCAAATAGTTTAGACACCTAAGACTAGTTTAAAACATGACAACTACGCGGATACTACTTTTGGTCCCATGACACTATCACAGATTCTTCTTGTCAATCACCAGAGCATCGTTTTCCTTACCTGAAAATCATAACATAGAAAAAGGGTGAGTATATAAATACCTTTTAAGTAACTCCACTACCAAGGCCAGGCTATGGAATTAAACTTAATAAATGCAACATGCTAGTGAGACACACATACTTCAACTTCTCATACATATATAAAGGAATAATTAAACCTGTCCTACAGTAGGTGACCTGTATCCACAAACCTCTAGTGAATCTCAATGGAAACACATTCCTCTCGTGAATTCCGTAGGAAACACAAAACATCTAGTGGACCCCGAAGGATACACATAACCTTTGGTGATCCAGAAGGAACACCAAGCCTTTGGTGATCCCTAAGGAACACAGGCCTCTGATAATCCCGAAGGAAGACAAAACCTCTGGTGACTCGAAGGAGCATAAAACCTCTGGTGATCTCGAAGGAACACAAAACTTCTAGTGAATACATAACTATGGTAGGACGAAAATTATCACTAGCATACATAATTGGTAACATATATAAAGATCCCACAATCATAAAATCATAACATATCTCATGAAAACATTATCATGCCCATATATCCCATCACGTCATGTAAAAGGCATGGAAAACATATAAATAGAAGCAGAGAGGTTAACTCTATCTTTCTAACTATTTGCCTCGCCTGAAGGCAGTTCTAGTAGTAAGATCACTTACCTTAATATTAAAATTAATCTCTAATGAAATCCTAAATAAACCCTGAACGTGGTTTGATTTGAATCCACCTCCAAACTTCCAAAACAATGCAACCCAAGCCACCTATCAAGACTTAACGATTTGAGCTCAAATCTAAGGTAGATTTGAATGGATAATTAAAGTCCACTAGAAAACCCACAAACCTTACCCAACTCTTGCCGAAACTGAACCCAAACCCGCTGACAGCATGTTAAAGGCCCCCTAACACCTCCAACTCATCAATCTTACACCCCAACAATACAGGTAACTTCAATATCGTGTCAAAAATCAAATGGATAATTAAGAATTTTAAGCGGAAACAAAGAAACCGAACCAAAATCCAAAATTCCGGCGAGTAGCGACAGAGGTCGGTCGACTGGAGGTGTGCTGCTCGAAACTCGGTGATAGGCGCCTAGATTAGTGCGGTGACCTGTTGAAGGACGCGTGAGCGGCCGTATCGAAAGACGAACCGCGACTTCGCTGCGAGTTTGATGGCAGAGCGGTGGCGAGGGCTGCAGACCAGCGATGGCGTGACAGACAGACGTTGCAGATCGAGGGAGGGAGAGAGAACCCGGCGGACGGACACGCAGACGCGATCTCAGACAGATGGCCTGACGCAACAGGACTTGCAGCGGCTAATGATGGACGAGGGTGACGCAAAGTTAGTGGGAGGCTACCGAACGTGAGGTTCAAGGAAGAATGAAAAGTCTTGATTTTCCTTTTTTATTTTCTTCTTTTGGCACGCTCGATGTTTTTTAAAAATTTTGTAGTTTTAAATAATATTTGAGAAAATATAGTAGTTTCTAAAATATTTAGAAAAATATTGTTGTTTGAAAAAAAAATTAAAATTAAAATTCCATCAATCATACTCTCTCACTCTATTATTTCTTTTTTTTCTTTTAAATCATTCACTCTCTCCCTCTCTTACATTTTTGTCTTTTTCCTTTAGAATAATATATTGTATCAATTTACACCTATTTATATTAAACATGTTTTTTTAAAAAAATTAATTTTCAAAATTTGTATCTTAATTTTTGAAAATAGAGGTGGAAGGAGTTTTTATAGATTTAATTTTCAATAACAAAAAACAAAAAAACCAAATGATTATCAAACATTGTCTACTTTTTTTAGTTTTCGAAACTTTGTATACAAATTAGGCAATTTTCCATATATATCAACTTGATATCATTCAAAATGTCAACTTTTGCTCAAATTTTTAACTGTGGTTATTTTTTTTCTTTTTATTATTATTAAACTTACTTATGTCCTACTCAAATAATTAAGCCTACTAAAGTAACCGACATACTTAAATATTAATAATAGAGAAAAACAGTAAACAAATTTATAGAAATTAAGCATAAGGGGATTTGACATATAAAAGGGGATTTGAAAGATACATAATTTTAAAGATTTTTTGTTTAAAAAAAATTTAAAATATATAAAGTGGCTAGATACTCGAATATGAATGTTAACAAAAGAGCATTGACATGCACTATAACAACAAATGAAATTAACAGACGATTAAGGAGAATTGCTCACAGGAGTTGGTAACACAGTTCGATGATAAACCACATACGTTTTGGGGGCAGTATGTCTAAGAAAGATAATACACTAATATTAAAATGTTAAGCGATTACAACAAAATACTTATTTGTAAAGCAACAACTTCTACAGTGACTCTTGCAGAGCTTAACAAGCTAACCATCTAAACTCCCTCTAAATGTGAGACTCCCTCTCAGTATACTTAAGCTCTCTCTATATTTATCAATTTATACCTATTTACATTAAAAATGTCATACGGTAGATTTATCATTATAATAAGGTTAATTGCATTGGATATCACTTTTAGGAATAATAATTAAGTGCATGACAATATTTTTTAAAAAAATTACAAATATAGCAAAATCTATTAATGATAGACTTCTTTAAATTTTATCATATTTGTAATTTGTTTTGCATTGTGTTATATTTGCAAATAATTTGAACCTAATTGCTATATTTACAACTGTCCCTTATAATAATTAAACTCTTGAATTGTAATAAGTAAATCAATGTGGACAATTTATTAAGATAACCATTGAACATCATCCACACAACAATTCTTACACATGTAGATTTCTTGAAATATATAGGATTAAAAAATGGACGATTAAAATTGATGCATGAACAATTTTCAAATATTATCCTAATTGAAAGTCTAAATCGATTAATTTAAGAAAGTTCATGGTTTTAAAACTAAATTGGTTTTCAAATATCATCCTAAGTGATACCCTAGATGCTCATGATCTCTTTCTTAAATACAAGACTTGAATTTTTAGAGAAGGATTATCACGATTTTTTTTTGTAGTCTTGTCAAAGTTAATATAAATCTTTCATACTTATTATTTAAATTTTACAAATAAAAATTAAATATGGATAAATTGGAAAGAAATTTATAAATTTATAAAATATTTAGAGAAATATTGTAATTTTGAAATTATTTGAAAAAATATTGTAGTTTTAGAGATATGATGGGTGAGAAAAACATTTATTTAACTAATAAAGTATTAAATTTCGAAATTAAAAAGAAATTATGACGAAATAAAAAACACTCTGATTTAAATTAAAATTTGAAATTGGGAAGATAATCAAATAATCCAAATCAAAATAAGAAATATTTTTTCAACTAATAGGGATTATCAAAATAAAAAACATAAAAATTGTTTCTATTTTTTGTTTACCATAAGTAATTTAAAATATTTTGAATTATCTAATTTTGCAAGTTTATATTTTTGTACCATATCTTGATTATCAACCATAATTAAAATAAAATATTAGTTTTGAAGTATTAATATACCTTAATAAAAAATTTGGGAGTTTAGTTTAACCAATTTATAGAAAAAATTAGATTCAAATGGATTTGATTTTGAAGCGCATGATAAATTTTTTATCTTTTAGACACAAAATAACGATAACAATAATAATGATAATAAGTTTTTTTATGGCTGAAATTAAGTTAAAATATAGTTATCATCAAGGTTTAAAATATTGATGTCGATAGAAATTTCAGGAAAAACTATGGAACTTGATGGAAATTGTTATAATTAGTTAATGAAAAAAAATTGTGGCTTAATTAGATTATAATTTACCATTTTTAATCACAATTTCTATAAAGTAAGACAATATTTAGATGTTAATTGTAAATGAATGTGCAAATGTTAATGTGAGAGCATAAATTTAAAAGAAAATTTTGAGGTGAAAATTATGAAAGTTTTGGATAGTAAAAGAAAAAACTCAAATCAATTCAATTTTGAAGTCAAATAATATGAAAATTTTATGAAAAATGGTTGATTGAAATTGAAATCTATCCCAATTAGGTTTTGGATGAAAGAAAATTAAAATATAAAAAATAAGGAAATTTAGGTCTCCCAAAAAATTTAAAAAGAAAAAAAGAAAGAGGTCGCAAGTTGAAGTTGCAACCTATTTTTAGCCAAATTTTCCAACTACAGGCCGACAGAGAGCAAGGAGGCAGAGATTTCAGCTTGTTTTAAGAAAATCTCTTTTACCAATAAAAACAACTACAAATTCATAAATATTTTTGTAAACAACTATATTTTTCTAAATATTTTTTAAACTACTATATTTTTGTAAATTTTCCCTCTTGAAGACCCAATAATACAAATATATATAAATATACATTTGAAATCCTAATTCCACTTTTATATATATATATTTTCTTTCTTTTTCCTTTCCCTCCCAAATTTCAAAACCCATAAATATCTTTTCTCACTGTTCTCTTTTAAATTCCAAAACTCTAATTAAAATAAAACATATTATCTTTCTTCTTCTCTCTTTTTTTTTTTTTTTTCCCCTTTTCCAAGAATATATATATTTAATTATTATCTTTCATTACACCATTTCCAATTTAATTACCCCATTCTTCTGGAATTGGATTATTCGAAATCTTTAAATTTTAAATCCAACCTCTAATTTTCTCAATCAAATTAAATTCCACCAATTGAATTAAACCAAAATTTCAAATCTTTATCAATTTTACCAAATTGAATTGCATTAATCCAATCAATTTTAACCACAAAATTTAATTTCTCGATCAAATAATTCAATATAATTAAATTATAATTACTTAAAAATTTGGGATGTCACATAAAAACTATATTTTATGTGTAATTAAATCCTAAAATTTTAATTCTATGTTTAGTCGATACGTGGATTTAAAAAATATGTTGAATACTTCAATGACCTATTAGATAAAAACTAAGAATTTTAGGTCTTGTTTGATAACCATTTAGAGGCCGTTTGATAACTATTTCGTTTTTTGTTTTTTGTTTTAAAAATTAAGCTTATTTTCTCTCCATTTCTTATCATGATTTGCATCTTTCTTTAGTACAATGGTTGAATTCATAGCCAAATTTTAAAAACAAAAAACAAGTTTTTAAAAACTACTTTTTTAGTTTTAAAAAATTGACTTGGTTTTTTAAACCATTGCTAAAAGTAAAAAAAATAAAGAAAAACATTTGGAGGTGGAAGTAATCTCTATAGGCTTAATTTTCAAAACAAAAAATCAAAAACCAAATGATTATTAAACAAGGTCCTAAGTTTTGTTTTTTTGTTGTTTGGTTTTGAAAATCTATTTTTCGTTTTTTTAAAAAGCAAAACCCATAATTTGGTTACTGTTTATTAAAAACAAAAAACATATTTAGTAGTTATTTTTTATTTTGTAAACAAATAAAAAATATGTTTGATAATAATGTTTTTGTTTTCCGTTTTAAAAAAATCAAAATAAGTATATTGATGAGTTTTTTTAGTTTTATATATTTTTATTAACTTAAAGTCAAGTTATTATTGGAGTAATTTTATACCTAATCTAGAGAGTCATAAAATCATATCTTTATTTTAACATTTTTTAAAAATTCCCTATTGATAAAACATTATCAATATTTTAAACGCACCTATTACTCATTAATAAAATGAAGAAAAATCAAAGTAAGCTTAGATTAACAGTAATTGAGATGACTTAATTTCCATCCTAGAGGTTAGGAGGTTTGATCTCGCATCTCCACAGTTATTGTACTAAAAAATGTCAAATGAAGAAAAATAAAACACATGCATTTTTTAAAACCTAAAAAAAAAAATTAAAAATGATTTTTTTAAAAGTATTCTTAACAATTTTAAAAATGTTTTTAAAATTACAACAACAGAAAGCTCAATTAGATACCAAACAAAGTCGTTTTCCAAAAACTAAAAATAAAAAACCAATTGGTTATCAAACGATGCTTAAAGGTTTTATTAGACAAAAATTTGAAAGCTTAAGGAAATTTATTAGACGTTTTTTAAAGTTTAGGAACTGAACAAACATTAAATTGAAAGCTTAAGAATCTATTAGGTGCTTTTTTAAGTTCAGGTTATGCTAGATAGTTTTTTAAAGCTCGAAGATAAAATAGAGACAAATTTAAAAATTTATTGACTAAACTTGTAATTTAACCATAAAATTTTTTGTTAGAAAAATGGTTTCCTTAAATTTTCATTTAGAATAATATGAATTTATATACAAACCAACTTTTGGTTAAAACTAAATACATCCCAAATTAAATAAATGAAAAAAAAATATATATAATAGTCATATATGGAAAAATATTTCATAATACCCCTCAAGTTGGAGAATAAGGGTCACAAACATAATTGTAGTTTACCTTAATGTATTTGGTACGGTTATACAAAACTGAATTTTGAATAATATGTATTGCAGACTGACTGTTAAAAAATAAATGAATGGCACGAGGATGATCCATCCTAAAACCCCAACCCTTTAAGCCACTTGACTTCACATGTAGAAGTCATAGAATGATATTTTTGCTGAGGAACGTGAGACCAGTTGCTGCTTCTTGGGTTTCTAAAAGACAGAGGATCTACCAAAACAAGCCAATCTATGAGAGAGCAGCGATTAAAGAAACAATTTGCTCAATTTAAATCACACCAATCTAATTGAGAAAAATCAAAACTAGAGTAAAGAAAGACTCCTTGACTTGGATATCTTTTCAAATAATAAACTGTTCAAACTGCAACATCCCAATCCCAATGTTCTTATCGTGGTGCTTGCATAAAGTAAGCCAAAATGTGCACCACATAAATCTAGTCAGGCTGCATAAAAGAAAAAAAAAAAAAAAAAAAA